>LPNX010343484.1:209634-251459 GCA_001517045.1 Pseudotsuga menziesii
CGCAATCGCGCAAGGTGCACGGCAAAGAGCATATGCAGTCAGGGAAAACAACAATCAGACACTAAAACATAAAAGATCTAATAATAAACTGATAAAATATGAGAGATTTTAAAAAAAAACAAATCCATCACTGTAACATTATACCTTCAGATTTGTCGAAATGGGTGTTTCTGGAGCAAACAGAAACGATTTTCGGTGAAACAAAAACTATTTCCCGAGACACAATGGAATAGCTCCCACGGGCTACAAATGTACAGAAAATCCAGAACCAGAAACTCTTTCAAAGTTTCGGCAACACCGGTTCCATATCTTGATCAAAACCAAAAGCGGCTCTTCATAAAAGCTCTGATACCATGTTCGGGTACACAGGGTACTCCCAAAATACCGAACACCTTCAGAAACCGCTTCACACAAATAGATCACAGATCAACACACCGATGTTTGTCACGTGGTTAAAACCCTCAAGAGGGAAATAGTCCACGGCCCCAGCCAAATAGCTACTTGGAGCAATTTATTATGCAAAAAAAATAAAGTTACATGAGTTTCTCATAATCGATCAACTAGCCAAGGACCCTCTATGCTCTTTAAATAGAGATCATAGACCAATCGGGTGTTAAGCCACGGATCAATGGTAGGTATGATCTAAGAGAAGTTGAACCGTCGGATCACTCTATGTCTAGAACATATCGTGACCATCAGATTAGAATATTTACAAATGTAGACTAATGCATACTAAAGAAACACACTTTTACCTAACGGATATATTACACAAGTTGATCTCAACTAACTCCTAAGTGTCTAAATATCCTAACAATACATATTATAATTCGGATTTGGTTTATTTTTAAAACACAAATTATTATTTCATAGGATTTTTACCATATTTTCATCAAATTTTGAATGGATTTTATCCCTTTTCTTTGGGATTAGAAATTTTGTAAATCCCACTCAATTTGGGATAAGATGTGAGTTTTTGGACTACTTACACCATTGTATTTTTCCTTGGGAAAGCATGGGAGATTGGAGAAGCATGTAAGGATTTAGTGAAGGGTTTTTGTATGGCATGGTGCCAAAGTTCCTTTGAAGGCTTTTGTAAGTTGTTTTGCTCATTTTCTGAAGACTAATAAGACCGGTACTCATTGAAGCTGGACCTAGAGACGTAGTCCAGGATGGACGAACTCCATTATCACATGGTGCCTTCAATCTTTTGATTTGCATACTTGTTCTTTTATTCGCTTATGTGTGTGTTTTAAGCATTTAAAATTTCAATTTAAACCCTATTTATGAGTTTTAACATACATATTTCACATTAAATTTTTAATGGTTAAAAAGATCATGAAGATTTTCAAATCAAGTTTGGTATCAAAGTTGCTTAACCATTGCATTGTGAGTTTGTGAATGTTAACAAGATCAAGGATTAAATGAGGCGAAAGTGTGCTTAAGGAATTTAATCTTGATATTGGATGTGCACATCGAAGAAATAAAATGGTAAATGAATACTACCAAGAAGAATATGAGAAGGTCTTTTGCAAGCCTTTCAATCAAATGGCGAACAAAGTAGAAAATTGTTTTCATATTTTATCAAGAGAGGTTAGAAAAGAAGAAAACAAAGAAGGAGAAAACATAGAATAATGCTTTAGGAAAAGGAGGAGACCCTTCTGATCCTTCTTCTCCATCTTCTTCTTCTTCTTTTGAAAGCTCCAATACTGTTTCGTTACATCCAAATAAGCAACCTAAGAAGGCTAAGTTTGATTTACTTTATTTGAAACTTGATATTATGTTTGAGTTTCCTACATATAATTGTGAACTTAACGCAAAAAAAGCTAGATGATTAGACAAGGAAAATTAAGGTGTATTGCACGATCCAGAAGCTTGCAGATGATAAAACAAAGATCCAGTAAGCTACTCTTTGTCTTGGAGGCACCGCACTCATCTAGTGGGAGAGTAAGACACAAGAAGACCTCCTTACAAAAGGTAAAATTATTTCTTCTTGGTATGAATTTACTGTTGCATTAAAAAAGCAATTTTATCCATTAGGTTAAATACAACAAGCTATGGTGGATCGGTAAAACTTAAGGAAAGGTAAAGGTTAGAATGTACAAGAATACACTCATGAATTCATAAAGATAGTTTTGATTTTGGGTATACCTCTTTATACTCATGAAAGTCTGCTCAAGTTTATCGGAGGATTACATAGTTATTTATGTCATACAATACTTATGTTTAATCCTACTAAACTTGACGAGGTAAGTGTGCAAGATACACACATTGAATACAAAGGGAAGAGTGCTCATGATAATTTTTCTTCAGGTGAATCCAACCAATAAAAATAAGGCAAGGTAAAAGGGAAGAGCAAGCATACAACCACCATGAATAAAGGGGATACAAATATTTCATGTTTGCATTGCCAAAGAGATGGACATGATGAAGAGTATTATTGGAAGCTACATCCAGATCTGAAACCAAAGTGGACTCAACATCAAAGAGGTAAGAAGAAGACCACTGCTACTATTCAGTATGATCTTGGATCTAAATCCGAGGATGCATCTAAGGTATCAATTTTTGGCATAAAATGTATAATATATAATGTTAATACATGTGCTTCTTCTTCTATCAAATCTCATGATGAAAAGGAGAGGGATGCATTATTCCATATAAGAGTAATCTCTAAGCACATAAAGATTGATACATTGAATGACATTGGTTCATAAGCAAATCTTATATCAAAAAACCTTGTTAATCAGCTTGGATTGGAAACTAATTTGCATCCTAAACCATATCCACTTGGATGGGTATGTAAGAATGCACAGTTGAAAGTCTCTAAGCAGTGTCGAGTAAGGTTTTCCATTAATTCTCATTTCAATGATGAAGTTGTTCTAGATGTGATACCTCTTGATATTTGTGGCATGGTGTTGGGTAGTCCATATTTGTTTGATAGAAAAGTCATCTTCTTCAAGGAGCATAATACGTATATTTTATTCAAGAACAAGATCAAATACATTGTAAGAGCTCATAAGATGAAAAATGATCTAACTATGGTTGCTACAAGGAAAATGAAGATGTTAGTAAATGCAAGTAAAGGCTTATCACTTATGATAGTTAAAGATCATGGTCTTGGAAAATGAAAAGTACATGTCAATCCTAATCAAATGTTACATGATACACCAAAAGAACAACATGGGGGATTGGATCCTGAAAACATATTGGATTGCAAGGAAAGAGATCCATTAGTCCTTACTACTTCTGTAAATATAAACAAGCTTTCATTCTATTAGGCATATGCATGTTCAATTTTATGTCTACTTTTGTTACTATTCAGTTCTGTTTGGATGCTAGTTGTGACATTGAATACATATTTGTGTAAGGATGATAGAGTGATTAAGTTTGTTAACACCATAATGGTTTTTTTTGTCTTTGTCATGCTGATCAAAATGATTCTAAGCCGAGCAGGTTGGATGGTGGACACAGGTCAAGTGGGTCCATGGTGTCCTCACTCTTTTTCTGAGTAATTTCTACTTTTGGTGGTCCAAAAGCGCCTCCATAAGGAGGTTTGATCTAGGAGTATCTCTGAGATCGGTTAAAATTAAAGTCTTCAAAATGAAAACAAAATCTTGCAGATGCGTAGAGCTCAGTGATAGATTTCTAGAAACGTTCGTTTCATGCAAAACGAACCCCGAACACAAAAGTTATATAGTTTTGAAGTTGTGAAAGAACATGTAAAATGGATAAAAGGGGGTTCCACGTGGAACCACTGCAAGGGTGGCACGTGGCATTTGCAGTAAGCATGTGGATGACATGGAAAATCCACAACAAGACACATGGAAAGACATGGATGAGGTTGATGACATGGATTGGTGACGTGGCTAACATGTGGACCATTGATCGGTTTCCAAGTGGACCAATCAAGGCCTGCCTCATGGCATCCTTGATGGCCTCTTATTAGAGTTTTTACAAAATATTTGGGAGTCAAGTAGGATCAAACCCCTAACATCCATGCTTCCTACACCTCCATAATTCTCCGCCAACCATCTCCTCTGCTCATGGGTCTTACCCTCTATAGGTTGGAGGTTCTATTTGAACTAGAAGGTAATGTTATTTTTTAAAAAGGGGTCAGTAGGGCTAAGTCCTTGGGCTTCATATATGTGTAATATTATATTTTGGCCCCAAATCTATATGTATAAACCTTATTCAAAAGCCTATAATGCAAGCCACTACATAACAAATCACATGCAAACCATAGTCAAAAGACTCTTGCATAACAAACCACATGCGAACCAAAATCACACAAGGAGGAAAGGTACGCAGGTTTGGACCCCATATCTATATGTATAAACCTTATTCAAAATCCTGTGCAAGCCATTACATAACAAACCACATGCCAACCAAAATTGCACAAGGAGTAAAGGTACGCGGGTTTGAACCCGTGACCTCCTCTCCCTTTGTTGATGCTTTAAACCAATGCACCAAGAGCACCTTTTGTTAATAGATGCGGAATTTTATATTGTTGTATTTTTAATCAGGTTCCATATATGTAGTTTTGTTAAGAGATGCAGAATTAGATTGACCTATTTACCCGACCATTTGCACCGATCGGACGACCGGCAACGTCGGATGTGACCGCTCACGCGAGCCAGGTCGTCAGATCGGTGCAAATGGTTGGTTAAGTAGTTTACTCCTGCAGAATTTTATTGTTGTATGTTTAATTGGGCCCCATATATGTGTAATATTATATTGCGCCCCCCATATCGATAAGTATAAACCTTATTCAAAGCCTCTTCCGTAAGCCACTACATAGCAAACCACATGCCAGCCAAAAATATTTCGGCCCCCATATCTATATGTATAAACCTTAGTCCAAAGCCTGTTAGTTTTTCATCATATAATCTAACATTATGATCTTAGGATCTTTTCACTGAGAGAATAACAAGCACAGCAATAAAACATCAGCACATCACAAGAGATAAGAGACACAAAGAGTTTTGATCGGGGAAACCATAAATGGAGAAAACCCCGCAACTTCCTCAAGATAGAATCACCACAAGATGTAAGACCCAAAAATAGTAAGATGCACTCCCGACAGCAGTAGTCTTCTTCTTCTGTCTAGTCCCAGTATTTCCTTCCTCACTAATGCGCCTCAGTGAAGTGAGAGAGTGATGTGTAGTACAAGTGATAAATAGAGAGACTCTCACTCTCTATTTATATTCTTCCGTTCACTTGAATTTCACTCAATCATGTCGGCCCAACTAACAATTACTTACTAGAGCCTACACCTTAATGAGTGTATAATAACTCTAGTGCCCCGAAACTATGGGGACTTTTACAATGACTTGACAAGACTTGTTTACATAATTAATCTTCCCGATCGAAACATCGGGGCATGACAACATGACTCAAATACATAATAGAAACATCCCGGAATAAACATAGGGTTACAATATATATGATACATAGAAGAATACATTCCGAAGTTACAAATACATCAACACTCCCTCTTAACTAGGAAGGTATTCTTTCAACACAATTTTCAGCACTGGTCTTCTTCTCTGGATCAACTGGATCATCTTTGTCTTCAAGTCATCATCATCTTCAAGTCATCTTCATTATCGGATCTGGATCATCATAGAATGTCATCACTGGATCTGGATCATCACTTGATCTGGATCATCATCACTAGACTAGATCTGGATCATCACTCGATCTGGATCTGGATCATCACTCGATCTGGATCTGGATCTGGATCATCTCTTGATCTGGATCATCACTCGATCTGGATCTCTCGGAGTCATCATAACTGGATCTCGATCATAGCTCGATCTGGATCATCTCTGGTCATAATCATGTGTGTACTAATCTTGTCATGGGAAGTTCTACAGAGCCAGCCCTTTTTCATGCTGGTTGTAGGCCTAGCCACCAGGTAGGTCTTCGCCCAGCACTTACATCTGACCTACTCATCAGAAAGGCACGCCCAACACTTACATCTGACCTACTCGTCAGAAAGGCACGCCCAGCACTCACATCTGATCATGTAGTAAACTACAATCACATCAGAAAGGCCCAGCACTCACATTCTCCAGCATGGTAGGACATCACATCACTAACATCTGTAAAATGGCTCTGCACTTACATCTGACCTACTCGTCAGAAGGACATGCACTCACATCTGACCTGGTAGGAACTAAATCCTACACCCTCGTCAGAATGGCCCCCAGTCCCTGACTGAGCTACCTGGTAACGGACCAGGCGCCTCCACTCTCCCTGAGAGTGGCAGTTGCCCTTACATCTATCCTACTCGACAGAATGGCGTGCACTCACATCTGACCTGGTAGGAATTGAATCCTACACCCTCGTCAGAATGGCCCCTAGTCCCTGACTGAGCTACCTGGTAACGGACCGGGCGCCTCCACTCTCCCTGAGAGTGGAAGTTTCCCTTACATCTGTCCTACTCGACAGAATCTCCAACACTCACATCTGACATGGGAGGAACCTAATCCTTTAGCCATGAACAGAATGGTTCAGCCCTTACCTCTGACCTGCTCGTCAAAATGACTCTCTCAGTCCCTGACTGAGTGTTCCTGGTAACTGGCCAGGTGCCTCCATTCCCAGAATGGCAGTCAGCACTTATATCTGACATGGAAGGAACCAAATCCTCTCACCATGACAGAATGGCTCAGCCCTTACATCTGACCATGGAAGGAACCAATCCTCTCACCATGACAGAATGGCTCAGCCCTTACATCTGACCATGGAAGGAACCAATCCTCTCACCATGTCAGAATGGCTATGGGCCTCATCACTTTCTCTTGGAGGGAACCTCGATCTGGAGAACACCAAGTCTCTCTCTGAAGTACTCGAACTTCAGCCTAGCCAATGGCTTCGTCAATACATCAGCTATCTATTCCTCCGTCACAACATACTGAAGCTTCACTGCTCCTCTCTGCACCATATCCCTGATATAGTGATACTTGATCTCGATATGCTTCGACTTGTCATGGAACACTGGATTCTCTGACAACTTCACGCAACTCTGGTTGTCACAATGTATACAAGTAGCATCTAACTGGAGATCAAATATATCAGACAGTAGCTTCCGCAGCCATACTGCCTCACAACTAGCTGAACAAGCTGTGACATAATCTGCTTCAACTGTACTCAGTGCCACACAGGGTTGCTTCCTGCTAAACCAAGAGATCACACTTGATCCCATACTGAAGCAACATCCTGAAGTACTCTTCCTGTTGATGGCACTGCCTTCCCAATCTGAATCAATATAACTGTCTAGGTTAATCTTCTGATTCGCATCGTACTTGAGCCCATAATCAATTCTACCCTTCAAGTACCTCAGAATATGCTTTGCAACAATCAAGTGAACACTTCTCGGATCTGTCAGGTACTGGATCAAGGTGTTCACAGCAAAGAAAATGTCTGGTCTCATGTTCGTCAGGTACATCAATGACCCAATCATCTAACGATACATCGTAGCATCAACCAACTCTGATGAAGCATCACTCAATAGCTTCAGGTTCGATGCCATAGGTGTGGCCATAGCTTTGCAGTCCATCAACCCAAACCTCTTCAGGATCTCTATTGCATACTTCCCTTGTCCAAGGAAGATCCCATCTGTACTCTGCCACACCTCCACGCCTAGAACAATAGTGCATCGACACATAACAGGAGCATCACTGGTCTTCTGTCTTCAACCTTGAAGCAAAGGTTGGAATCCTCTTTACTCTTAGTAAAGCCTAGAGTGATCAGTAATCTGCCTATCCTGTCGTACCATGTCAAACCTTAGATATTCTGTAGTCACTCCCTCTGTCTTCTGTGCATTCTGTACCGGAGTGACAAGTAGCTTCCTAGATTCTGCTGAAAGTAATCACTTCCTTCTGGCACACATTCCTTGCATGAATGAATCCCACGATCCTGGGAGGCTATTCAAGGTGGCTATCACCACTTCTGCATTCTTCACTTCTTCTTTTACTGCTTCAAGTTGTTCTTAATTTGAAAGACTCTTATGACTGCATGGTCTCTGCATTCTGGATCTTCACATTCTTCAACTGGTTTCTTTAGGTCATATTCTGATTTTTGTTCTTCCCTTCAAATAGCTTGAAATTCTGGAAGACCTTCAACAGCTTTGCTTGCAATAGGTAGTGCTCTGTAATGCACATGTGCAAGCCTTCTATGCCAAAGCTCATTTGGCTCTACTATGTCATGGATCAAGGCTTGTTCTGGATGGTCCTTCAATTTGTACAAGCCTCCTTCTTGTTCTCAAATCACTACCGCATCATCGATAGTCTTTCCTTTTGGCCACATGATGACTTGACCATCTATGAATGCAACCCGCATTCCTTTTGCATCAATGCTGAAAAAACAATACTTCTTTCATTGTTAGAGACTTACCATAGTCTAGTTTGTATGAAGATTCTCCGCTACCTTTTATTGGATATTGGTAGTCATCTCCTAGTTTCACCTTGTGAGGTGATTCATGTTCTGACAGCCTTACAAAGGATTCCTTGAATCCCGTCATATGTTTGGAAGCCCCACTGTCTATAATCCAATCATCACTTCCATGAGTAATGTTACCTGTGAGAGCTGATATCAGAACATATTCATCCTCGCTTGAAGAATCTTCACTTTCATATATGGATATCTTTCTGGATGGTTCATCATCCTCTGCAGCATGAGCATGATGTCTTCTTTGGCCTTGTCTCCCTCTGAAATTGGAACCTCTATACTCATGTAGGTGTCCAATCCATTTTCTTCAGAGAGATAAAATACTTATATGCTTGGAAGTTATGAACTTCACCAAGCTTATCATCAATCTGATGTAATAGATTACTTTGAAATGAGAACCTCAAATAAAAATAGCAAAGGATTAGATCTTACCGACTTGAGGTGTCCGTCCTTGTTCCGGAGCTGGTTGATCTAGGGTTTGCCACAAAAAACCCTAATTTTCAAAACTTGGAATCTTTCATATCTGATTGAATAGACAGATATATCTCTTCAAATGGTCATGTCCAATGTACTCCTTTTCTGAAAACAGTGGAGGGAAGCTCCCGGAACAGGAAGCCCTAATTTTCCAATTTCTTCTGCAGAAATTCCTATTACTGTTTCTGTGATATCTCTGAAATTACTGCTCCTCTATGTCTGAAATTTCTCCCTGAGGTAACCTCACATGTCCCTGATCCAACACCATAGGTTTCATCAGAATTTGTTTCACCATTATAAATTTATGATCCTTTTCCCAAGGTGACATGTTACAGGATTGTTCAGAATAGCGAAGTTGTACGGCATGCCACGTGTCACTGGTTCATCTTCTAAGTCTGATATTCGGATCACCAAAATTAAAGTCCGTGACCTTTCAAGAACATCTTTAGGAATTCCATTTGGACCTCTGTAGCCCAAGATATTGCAGATCTCCCCAGATGTCTTGTTTAGGGATGAATTCTGGAAGAGGCTGGAACCCTAACTTGAAGAGATCTCCTGGAATACAACGAATATGAGTCTGATTTTTGGATACAGGCTTCACCATGATTTTATCTTCATACCCTGCAATTTTCATATCCTGAAACTTTTCCAATCTTGGAATACAGCGACTGTACCAAAACTTAGCAGTTTTAGTATTTAGGGTTTCTCTAGCTCGGGGTCAAACTAGGGTTTGACTTTCCTGGAGTTTCACCCAACCAAATTTCTTGATCCAAGTCTCTAAAATTCGGTTTTGATGAGGAGAATAATCCTATGCTGGTCTCACTCAAAAATTTCTCTTCTGTAGAAAGCCCAAATTTCCACATTGAAAACTGAAAATGCTCGGAATCAAATTCTTCTTCGACAGAAAGATGCACCCTTCAATGGAGAGTCATCCTAGCATGCTTTTGCTGATAGATTGTGGAGAGAGACCCAAAAAGTAAGAAGCCCTAGCTTCTATAGATGCACAATGTCTTCCTCTCAGGTTAGCTATGATTCCATGTTAGTTTTTCATCATATAATCTAGCATTATGATCTTAGGATCTTTTCACTGAGAGAATAACAAGCACAACAATAAAACATAAGCACATCACAAGAGATAAGAGACACAAAGAGTTTTGATCGGGGAAACCATAAATGGAGAAAACCCCGCAACTTCCTCAAGATAGAATCACCACAAGATGTAAGACCCAAAAACAGTAAGATGCACTCCCGACAGCAGTAGTCTTCTTCTTCTGTCTAGTCCCAGTATTTCCTTCCTCACTAATGCGCCTCAGTTGAGTGAGAGAGTGATGTGTAGTACAAGTGATAAATAGAGAGACTCTCACTCTCTATTTATATTCTTCCGTTCACTTGAAGTGCACTCAATCATGTCGGCCCAACTAACAATTACTTACTAGAGCCTACACCTTAATGAGTGTATAATAACTCTAGTGCCCCGAAACTGTGGGGACTTTTACAATGACTTGACAAGACTTGTTTACATAATTAATCCTCCCGATCGA
The DNA here is from genome assembly GCA_001517045.1 of Pseudotsuga menziesii. NCBI lineage: Eukaryota > Viridiplantae > Streptophyta > Pinopsida > Pinales > Pinaceae > Pseudotsuga > Pseudotsuga menziesii. Next base: position 220,098 of record LPNX010343484.1, read on the forward strand.
AACATCGGGGCATGACAACATGACTCAAATACATAATAGAAACATCCTGGAATAAACATCGGGTTACAATATATATGATACATAGAAGAATACATTCCGAAGTTACAAATACATCAACAAAGCCTCTCTCGCAAGATACTACATAACAAACCACATGCCAACCAAAAATATTTTGGCCCCCATATCTATATGTATAAACCTTAGTCCAAAGCCTCTCCCGCAAGATGCTACATAACAAACCACATGCCAACCAAAAACGCGCAAGGAGAAGAGGTTCGCCGCAGGTTTGAACGAGTGACCTCCTCCCCCTTTGATAATGCTTTAAACCAACACGCCAAGAGCGCTTTTTTTTAAGGATGCGAAATGTTATTGTTTTAAGTTTGATTGAATCGGGTTTTTTAACCCCCAATATGGCACGCTCCCTTTTTGGCCTAAATTCAAACCAGGTTCAAACTAATATGTGGTTTTTTAACCATATACATATTATAATTCGGATTTGGTTTTTTTTTTAAACAAATATATTATTTCATGGGATTTTTACCACATTTTCATCAATTTTTAAATGGATTTTATTCCTTTTACTTTGGGATTATAAATTTTGTAAATCTCACTCAATTTGGGATAAGATGTGGGTTTTTGGGCTATTTAAACCATTGTATTTCTCTTTCGGAAAGCGTGGGAGATTGGAGAAGCATGTGAGGAATTAGTGAAGGTTTTTTGTATGGCATAGTGCCAAAGTTCCTTTGAAGGCTTTTGTAAGTTGTTTTGCTCATTTGTTTAAGACTAATAAGATCGGTCCTGATTGAAGTTGGACCTAGAGACATAGTCCAAGAGGGACGAAATCTGTTATCACATGGTGCCTTCAATCTTCTGGTTTGCATACTTGTTTTTTTTATCTGCTAATGTGTGTGTTTTAAGCATTTAAAATTTCAGTTTAAATCTTGTTTATGGGTTTTAACATACAAGTTTCACATGCAATTTTTAATGGTTAAAAAGATCCTAAAGATTTTCAAATCATGGTTGCATAACAAATACACCGAAAACAACACTTGGGAAGCTAATACACACGTACTATTCAGGTAGTCGGGTATACATGAAAGGGTACAGTCCCAATTCTCCTTGCCATGTATCATTGTTGGACCTTGCAGTATATCACGAGTTGTGATGACTGGTCACTCTTGTGAGGATCCAGACTATTTATCCCACCCATCACAGGTTTGCGTGTTTCCTATTAGAATGAGTAGTGCTTTTTTTTGTGTATCTAGTTAGGATTTTTTTAAGTAGTAAGTTTTGGTCTTTCATACCTAATGATCAACATTTACGACGATCCCGTCGAATTCAAGAATTATTCCCTGAATATCCGCAAAACCCCACATCTTGTTCAATTATGGAACAAGAGTTAGACATAACATCTGATGTTGAAATTGGAACTCCACATGAGCAGGAAGGAGTACCTATCACTGAAGTAAGAGAAGATTTTTCTCCTCCTGGGAACATTCCAATTACTAATCTATCAGCACCCATAGTGGTAGAACAACCATCTGATCACGATAATTTTGTTGCAAGACTTTGGACATCAGTTGTTGATATCCCACCACCAAGAGATATAGTAGTGACCATGTTTGGCCCTTCTGCACCTTTATGTGACTCAAATTTAGGCCAATATATTTTTTTATTTTGGATCTACAAGTACCATTTAGGTTTCTACCATGGATTTAACACCTTGTTCTGGCTCATATACTAGAAGATATTTACCTTATTTACAACCAATTGACGTCCTTGGTCATTCCATCATGATTTGAACTAGTCAATCTATGAACGTTAACACTCCTTCATCACCTACAATAGAATGACTTAGTACTAGTGCTAAAATCATGCATGACTTGGATTTACTAGACTTGTCCAAACTTATAAACGACCCCATCATGCATGACCCTTTTTGGCCATCCATATTGGACAAATTACCATCCGATATACCAAAATTTGATGGTAAGCAAGGAGAAGACCCTAAAAATCATGTTATGACTTTCCATATTTGGTGTACATCGAACTCTTTGATGGATGATTCCATACGTTTGATGGATGACTTTCCAACGTACTCTTACAAGAACTGCTACCAAATGGCATATTGAATTGTCGCAACATTCCTTTGGCGATTTTATTTATCTAGCCATGTCCTTTTTAACACATTTTCAATTACCAATTAGGTATGAAACAGGTTCCGATCTTTTGAATTATCTTCACCAATCCACTTCTTCTCATATATATGATCATATTCATAAGTGGATATGGAGGCGTAGGTTAACCAAAGCCTGGTCAGACTGTTTCAAATCCCAATACTACTTCTACTCTTGTTGTTTCTACTGAAGTGAATGCAATACAATATTCAGAATCTTCGGGAACTAAGAAAATGGGTAAAGTAAAATCCAAGAAACCTGTGAATCAATAGGAGGAACTAAAACACAACCTACAAATATTGAATCCAAACCAAAGAGAAAGGATAAGTTTCCTTGCCTCATGTGTGGAGGTTTTCACTTTAGAAAAGAATGTCCTCGTCATGAGGAGATTAATAAAATTTTAAAGAATACTTCCACTCTGGCAGTGTTAACTGATATTTTCCCTACTCAACGACATTTGATTAGTCTCCAATCCATGCATGGATCCTTCTCTTCTTCTATTGAAGAAGTTAATATGATGTCTAGTGAAATGGTTCACATCAAAACGAGATCCCATATCTATGACCCACCTCCAGAGAAAAAGAGTGATGGAATTTCAATTGATAAAACCTACCCTTCCACTCCTCCTACTGCTAATGGTGTTCAAATCGAAAAATATGTTTCTGACACTATTTTACAACCACCTAAGAGTACTATTCAAAATCAGTATTTAATCCTAGTGCACGTGCTGCCCAATATTATAACGTCATTGAATATTTGGTTCAATCACCTTGCGCTATGTCCACTCTCGAAGTACTCCAAACTTGTCCAACGCAAAAAAAAATAAATTATGTTGTCAGTGCTTGGAGCTATGGATCTGAAAAGTTCCAATGTCATCACTTTTAAGCTAGAAGATTTTAAGTTGAGGCTTTCTCACCAACTTGCTTTCCAATTATCTACGAAAGTTAATGGGAAAAATGTCCATCGTACCGTTTTGGATGAAGATGCCTCGACTTCGGTCATGTTTCTATCTTGTTGGCGATACATTGGTTCTCCTAAAATCAACCATTCACCTAATACATTGAAGGCTTTTGATGGTCATGGTTTCCAACCTCATGGATTATTTTCATCCTTGTTAATAGAATTGGGGGGAAAACCTGTGTCCCTTTCACATCGAAGTTGTTGATGCACCCTTGGATTATAATATTCTCCTTGGAATAAATTGGTTCTATGCGATGCACGTTGTTACGTCATCTGTTTTTCGTGTGGTCCAGTTTCCATTCCAAGGAAAGATTGTCACCGTCGATCAACTAGATTTTTTCTCTCGATATACTAATTCCAACTCTACGAATAATGTTCCTCTTTTAGCATCATTAATACCACAATATTAGAACATTGGGGTAGGAATTCTTAAGGACTCTTCACTTATGGGAGTCTTTCCATTAAAAATCCCTCCTCCTCCTTCACAAGTTGCGTCTATTAACATAATCTCGACAAGTCGTGACAATCTTTCAAAAGGAAAATCAATTGATGGTTCAATATCTTTGATTCCATCTGAAGCGATTTATCAAACCATTCAATCCATATATGATGATTGTGGTATGAACAATCACCTTTTAGTTACATCATATCCCTACCATCTACCATATTGGTTAGATTCTCCCCATACATCTTTGGATTGTCTTTTACAACCCCTTCCATCAGACGAATCTATCATGGAGGTTATGTCCTTAGATTAATTTCCTTGGAAATATGCTCACCATCAATCTTCTTTCCTTCCCCATTACCAATTGGTAGAAGATATTTTTGAGTCATTGGTTTCATCTAATATTGTTTTTTCTCCTCAATCACCTATACTCATCCAAAATGTTGAGTTTGAAGATAATTTGAGTAACATTACTAAGACTACTCTAGTCAATATATCAGTGAAATCTAATGTTATTGAACATATCCATTTGGGCCATAACTGTTCTCCTCAATAGATTGAAACTTATACGACTCTTTTAAGACAATTTCGTAATGTTTTCGCATGGAGCTATGAAGAAATGCCAGGGGTTGATCCTTCGATCATTGTTCATGAGATTAAAAAATACCTTGATGCCAAGCCAATCTGGAAAAAACTTCGTCAAATACATTCGTGGAAAGCTACAACCATTAAGGAAGAAGTTGAAAAACGTCTTAGAGCTAGGTTCATTTATACTGTGTTGTTGACAGAATGAGTTTCCAATATTGTTCCTGTTACTAAAAAACAAGGTACGATTAGGGTTTGTATCAATTTTAGCACTAGTACAAAATGAGAGATAAGTGACTAGGCGACTAAAACATTTAGTCACCGTAGATTTTTTAAAGGATAAATGACTAAAATTGAGCAATTTTACGTGAGCCAACTACAAATGACTAAGTTAAATGACTAATTTAATCACATGCTAAAATATACAGCTAGATAAGAAGCGACTAAAATAAAAATGACTAACATAAAGGACTAATTATGTCACAAGATGACAAATATGACTAGCTAACAATGACTAAGAATATGATTTAGTCGTTTATGTAAGTCATTTTTAGTTGTGTCACTACAATAGTGTAAAGTTACAATTTTGACAATGAATTTGTACAATCTATTAATTTTTTAACACTACAGATGGATTCATAGAGATTCGGGTCTCTGAATCCATCTGCAGTGTTAAAATGTAGTAAATTGTAACACTCCTTTGAGATGTCATCTTATATCTAACCAGGAAAAAGGCTCGTAAAACTATTCATGGTAAACGCTTATGATCTTTTACCACTTATATTAATATCTAGTCCCTCCATACAAATAACTAAGGAATTTCATTTTATGTTTTCTTATCCAACTATAAATTTTAAAGCATTATCCAAACATCCTTACCAAATAGTAACATAGGGGGTTATTAGTCCCTACCGAAGGCCGGGGCACTATTGTATTCGATACACGTTGACTTTATATTAGTTTCGGTTGACTTAACATCAAAGAAACACTTTAACCAAAGTTTCAAGCTATTTATTTATTTATTAATATAAAAATTAAAATTTTCTCCAATGCTATTGGATCATAATTTGAAGCGTTATTGTTGCACTGGCGGCGTAGGCATTGGAAAATGGAAATGTGTATAAATGTGAAGGTGGTGACATTACAAAGGCCCATAATTGCATTGATAAGGTGGCATCTAGGGCCTTTTCCGCTTGTCCATTCACTATACACCATAGCTATCACTATTGTTGCTTGTCCATTCACCACCGCAACTGCCTTGGCATCGTACAACCACCGCTTCTAAATCTATATACAATCTAGGTGAAGCTTCCTCCTCCTGCAAGTCCTAGAATGGAGGATAACTGAATCTATAAATACGTCCTACAAGTTCAGTACACAGAAGGAAGGAAAGAAGAAGCTTCCTCTTGCTACAAGTTTTATACATTAAAACATCACCTACAATATGCATATAGACATCAACTTAATATGCATATAGACATAAACTTCAGAACATCATGCAGAGACATCAACTTTACCAAGTTATTTGCTTACCCCTTTGCTCTTTGAATATGTTCTTTCTGTGTCATATTTTTTGCATTTGGATTACACTAGCAACACTCTCGCCTGTGTATTGGAATTGATATGTTCCAAAACCTATTGAACGCAGTATGATACCATCTGTAGCTGGGTCATAAATATAAATGAGGGATAGAATAAAGTGTTTTGACCTCTTGACGCAAGTCTACATGGGGTCCCTGCATCAGTGCTGCATGGAGGCGGTCTGAACTGTGGAAATATGGTTGTAAGAGATAGAAGAGCCATTCCCTTTACAATAGAAACCAACATATTAGAAGGCTTTAACCTAACTTAGATAACATAAAATGCAATGAACAACCCGCTTGTACATGAAATAATAGGAAATATGACAAGAAAAGTTTTTCAAATAAGTGAGAAAAAATCACCTGGCATACCCTCCTTTCTCAGCTCCCCATTGCGGCATGATTATTTTATCACTATGCCTTATACCCTGAAACTATCCACAAGCAAAGGATGAAACCTAGTAAACACTAAGCTTCATATCTTGCAACTATCACAACCAAATTGTGAAACTTGAAAAACCATTATAATGTTGTGGGGTTTCTCATTGTTAACAACTTCAGTGGTTTTATTCCAAAGAGTTGGCTGAGATTTTGTTGGTGCCACTGCCACCACTAGTGATAATAATCGATTTCGTACTAAGGAACACCATAGCGACAGGTTGTTGTAAAAGCAGTGAAAAATGATAGTGAGGACCATCCATACTCCTATTCAATCCCAGGCTACTATGCTCCAAAACTAATGGCACTACAATAGATTGCACTCAGTAGGTCATAAATGTCTATCCACACCCTAGTGCTAATACTGGAAAATAATTTCATATAACTATGAAACCATGTTAATGGTGTAGTCAGAAAAATTCAAATCGACTAATATTTTTAGCTTTGATCATTTACATTCCCAAGGATTGTTTGGATAGCTTTCATTGGCAATGTCTATGGCAATATGTTCTTTATATCTAAAATCTACTTGCAAAACAAATCCCTGGCTTCGATGGAGAAGGTGTTGAGAATAGAGAAGCTAACTTCTGAATCTTTGTACCATAATGAGTTAACAGCTTCCTGCAAACTCCTGTTTCTCAGCCACAACCAATTCTCCTCCTTCAGACCCCCTGTCTATGAGCAGCATGCAATGCATCCACCTGTAGATGAAAAACACTAACAACAGATTTCTGAAATAACATAAAACAATTTACAAACACAAACATATAGGGGCGGACAATTAAATTTGGAACTGAGCTGGGAACAAAACTGTGTTTGTATTTCCCTTTGTGTTGCTATTACATCAACTAGAAGCCTCTGGCAAAGAAAAAAAAACCCAACCGAAAAATTACATTGAAGGCAGATTTTACATTGGAGATATCTCTAGAACAGGGCGTCTAGAGCTTTCGGGAGATGTCGGTGCAGAGATTGACTTGTTTAGGAAGTCTCTGATCATTAAATACAACATTCATTGAAGAAACTACCAACCGCAACTAACTCAATGAGCTAGCAATGGGTTGATGAGCTGGATCTCAACGGCCAATTTTGCCGAAATTTGATTTCACCTGCCAACATTCTCCCACTTGAAATCAAATGGAGACAAATCTCTGGTTAACCATTCAAAAACTATGGATCATGTTACTCCCAAGCCAGCTAAGCTTCTACAAGACTTTAGTGAGCATATCAGCAGGGTTGTCAGCAGTATGAATCTTTACCAAATTTAAATGCCCTTCTTCTAACACTTGGCGAATCCAGTGGTACCTTAAATCAATGTGCTTGGTCCTTGAATTAAATGCTGGGTTTTTTGCCAAGTGAATGGTGCTCTGACTGTCACAATGAAACACATACTTGTCTTGTTTTATTCCCATCTCTCCTAGGAATCACTGCATCCACAACATCTCTTTGCAAGCCTCTGTTGCAGCTATGTATTCTACCTCGGTTGTGGAGAGAGCTACAATTTTTTGTAGCCTAGATACCCAAGACACCGCTGCACTTGCAAATGTATACAAGTAACCAGTGGTGGACTTTCTAGTGTCCACATCTCCAGCCATATCTGCATGTGTAAAACCTTCAAGCACAATATTAGGACTTGCCAAAACACAAACAATAATGACTAGTACCTTTGAGGTACCTTAAAATCCACTTTACAGCTTGTCAATGTTGTTTGCCCGGATTGGCAAGAAATCTACTCACTACTCCCACTGAGTGTGCGATGTCCGGGCGTGTACATACCATGGCATACATCAAGCTACCAACTGTTGAAGCATAGGGTATTTTTCTCATTTCCTCCTTCTCCTTGTCATTACAAGGGCGCAAATCAATACTCAATTTGAAGTGGGCTACAAGAGGTGTTCCCATTGGTTTGGCATCCTTCATGTTGAACCTGTTAAGCACCTTCTCAATATACCTTTCTTGTGACAGCCACAACCTTTTGTTCTTTCTGTCACGTATGATCCTCATGCCCAATATTTGGTGTGCTTGGCCCAAATCCTTCATTGCAAATTGGCTTCCCAAGTCCTTCTTCAACATGTTAATCATGCTTTTATCATGCCCAACAACTAGCATGTCATCCACATATAGCAGCAAAATGATAAACCTTTCTTGGTCATACCTTTTAATGTAAACACAGTGATCAGCCTCTAATCTCTTAAAACCATGTTCCAACATGAATGAATCAAACATTTTATACCATTGGCGAGGTGCTTGTTTCAGCCCATAGAGACTCTTCTTCAATTTACAAACCAAGTTTTCTTTGCCTTTTGTCTTGAATCCTTCTGGCTGCTCCATATAAATCTCCTCCTCCAATTCTGCATGAAGGAAGGCAGTCTTCACATCTAGCTACACTCTAAATCTAAACTAGCAACAAGACCAAGAATAATTCTAATGGATGACATTTTAACAACAAGTGAAAAAATTTCATTAAAATCAATACCTTTTTTTGGGCAAATCCCTTCACCACCAACCTTGCCTTGTACCTCTCCTTCTTTCCTTCACCCTCATGCTTGATCTTGTACACCCACTTGTTTTGAAGAGTTTTTCTTCCTTTTGGAAGCTTTACTAGCTCCAATGTTTTGTTCTCCAACAAAGAATCAATTTCTTCCTGCATGGCTTTCTTCCAATCTTTGCTATGCTCATCATCACAAGCCTCCTGAAAACAATGAGGTTCACCTTCATCAATTAACAAAATATAATTTGAGGGAGGATACCTTTGTGATGGCTTATGAGGCCTAGTGGACCTGCGAACCAGTTGTGGTGGTATATTTTCTGGTTGGATCTCTTGTAGTGGCTGCTGCAAGGCTTCTTCTTCTTCTTCTTGCTGCCCATAATTTTCAGCAAGCTGTCCATCATCTTCAGCTGGTTGTCCACCATTTTCTGCCTGCTGTCCATTATTTTCTTGCAATGCTGGGATGTTTTCTTGTTACTCAACAAACCAATCAGTAAATTTCTTCACCTTCATATCACATGTAGGCTTCTTGAACATTTCTAACTCATTGAATATGACATCCCTGCTTCTAATAACTTTGGATTTAACCGGATCCCACAATCGATAACCAAATTCACCATCAGCATACCCAAGAAAAATACATTTCATGGATTTGTTATATAATTTGGTTCTTTGCTCCTTGGGAATGTGTACAAATGCTTCACATCCAGAAAATTTCAAGTGAGAGTAGTTTACCTTCTTGTCGGTCCAAACTTCTTCAGAGATGCCACTATCCAAGGCTGTTGTAGGCGATCGGTTGATGAGGTAACAAGCTGTCCTCATTGCTTCTGCCCAAAAATGCTTCTCCAACCCAGAATTTGACAATATGCTCCTCATATTCTCCATGATGGTGCGATTCATCCTTTTTGCAATACCATTTTGTTGAGGAGTACCAGGGACAGTCTTCTCATGGTTTATGCCAAATTTGATGCAGTAGTCCTTGAAGGCATTGGAGCAATATTCCCCACCATTATATGTCCTTAAGCACTTGCGCAGTTTGTTAGTCTCTCTTTCAACACCAACATGAAAATTTTGAAATATCTCAAATACCTCATGTTTTTCCTTAATAGGATAGGCCCAAACTTTTCTAGATGCATCATCTATGAAAGTAACAAAATACAAAGCTCCTCCTAGAGACTTAACATTAACTGGCCCAAATACATCAGAGTGTACCAATTCCAATAGATTATTTTTTCTTTCATGGCCTCCTCTCATAAATGAGACTCTACGCTGCCTACCATATATACAATGCTCACAAAGATCAAGCTCATAAGATTTCAAACCTGGAAGAAGATTTTTTCCAACAAGAATTTTTAGGCCCTTTTGGCTCATGTGGCCCAAACGCTCATGCCACAAATCCGGTGAGGTTTCTTCTTTTGCCACAACAGCCACATTTGATTTTCTTGTTGTTGCTCTCAATGTATATAATGTCCCTGTTTTGAATCCTTTAGCCATGACCAATGCTCCTTTGCTAATTTTCCAGCCACTCTTTCCAAAGCTAGTGGAGCAACCTTCATCATCCAATTGTCCCACTGAGATTAGGCTCATGCGCATCTCTGGAACATGCCTAACTTGTTTTAACAATATATCATGCCCATCCTTTGTTTGGATTTTGACATCTCCCACTCCAACAATGTCACAAAAGTGATTGTCTCCTGGATGTACTTGGCCATAGTCTCCAGCTTCATGTGAGACAAAATTGGTTTTGGATGGGGTTACATGGTGAGATGCCCCAGAGTCTAGAATCCAATCGATGCTACTGCTAGAGGTGTATAGGCATGCATCTTCCATTGAAACAGAAAATAAAACATCACTATCTGAAACTACAGTAGTGGTCTCACCTTCATTTGTGTTGGCTGATTTTTGGTTTGAGCTAGCTAATTTTTGCTCCTTTCGTTCTTTCTTCCATATCCGGCATTCTCTTTTCATGTGTCCTAGTTTTCCACAATGATAGCAAGTAATTATGCCTCTTCTTGATTTTGATGTACTCCTTGACTTGGAACACCCTTGCCTAGTTCTATCCATTTTCCTTCCACGATCAGCTATGGTGAGAGCTTCTCCTCCCTGGTTTTTTGTCACTGATTTTCGTCGCAGCTCCTCATTCATTAAGTTGATGCTAACATCATCAAACTTTAGGGTCCCTGCAGGCGCTGAAGTGCTTATGGCAACTATCAAATTCTCCCACCTGTCTAGCATGGAGCACATGAGTAGGATGGCTCTGATTTCATCATCCAACACAATTTTAACAGAGGCAAGCTGACTGGTAATGATGTTGAATTCATTTAGGTGCTCTGCAACTGAAGCACCCTTCTTCATCTTCAAATTGTACAGCGTTTTCATCAAAAATACCTTGTTTGATGTTGTGTTTTTCTCATATAGATCATGTAGTTTCTTCCATAGCTCTACTGTTGTCTTCTCTCCTGCTACATTGAGGTAGACATTCTTTGCTAAATATTGCTTGATTGTAGCAATGGCCTTCCTGTCAAGCTTGTTCCATTCTTCATCTGTCATTGATGAAGGTTTACTTGCTGCTCCTTCAATGGGCAAATATTGATCTTTTAAGATCAGTATGTCTTCCATTTGTGCTTTCCACAGAGCAAAATTAGTCCCATTTAACTTCTCCATGTCACTCACAATTGTACTCTCCATGCTGCTTCAAATAGCACTACCGAAAACTCCCACTCTCCAATTATGGCCTCCTCAGAATCTCACAGGCTTACAGGCAGAGAAAATGCACACTAGACAACCTCTAATGGCCAACTTCTTCTACAACAGGGGTTGGCTCTGATACCAGTTGTTGAGAATAGAGCAGCTAACTTCTGAATCTTTGTACCAGAATGAGTTAATAGCTTCCTGCAAACCCCTATTTCTCAGCCACAACCAATTCTCCTCCTTCATACCCCTTGTCTATGAGCAGCATGCAATGGTAGATGAAAAACACTAACAACAAATTTCTGGAATAACTTAAAACAATTTACAAACACAAACATACAGGGGCAGACAATTAAATTTGGAACAGAGCTGGGCACAAAACTGTGTTTGTATTTCCTTCTGTGTTTCTATTACATCAACCAGCAGCCTCTGGTAAAGAAAAAAAAACCCAACCAAAAAATTACATTGAAGGCAGATTTTACAGTGGAGATATCTCTAGAACAGGGCGTTTAGAGCCTTCGGGAGATGTCGGTGCAGAGATTGACTTGTTTAGGAAGTCTCTGATCATTAAATACAACATTCACTGAAGAAACTACCAACCGCAACTAACTCAATGAGCTGGCAATGGGTTGATGAGCTGGATCTCAACGCCCAATTTTGCCGGAATTTGATTTCACCTACCAACAGAAGGTTTGGATTTGAACATACCATTGCTATTCTTTTAATCTTTTAATCACTAGTGCATAATGGTCACTCATACAAATCGGTCGTGTGTGTTTGTTAGCAGTACACCATATTATTGTGCTTCTAATTGGTACTATATAGTTGTCCTCTATATTTTGAATTTGAAGAAGGGGGTCCTAAATTTTTTGCAAGCTACCTCTCTAACGCTATCTCAACTTTCTCAACTTTCAAGCAACATTTGAAGCTATAAATAAAGCTAGATTGAAGCTGGAAAAAAACCAAGGGAGGCAATCATTATATTTCTCCGGTAGCTAATAACGATCGATCCATTGCATTCTTGGCAAGCAATTGTTCAACTCATCCGGTAGCTAATAACGATCGATCTATTGCATTCTTGAAAAGCAATTGTTCAACTCATCCGTGGTCTACCAAGCACCTATTTGCCCGTATGGAGATCATCAAACACGACTATTAGAGTTCTGGCCTTTGGTACATTCCCTAGTTTCTAGCATCCTTTCCCATCCCAGCTTATCCACTACTACCTACACCAACTTGACCAACACCCCTTCTAGCTCCAGCTAAAGATCCAAAGCTACAAGTTCCATGTATTAAATATCCAGTTAAACTAGCAGCATCATAAGCATCAAAGCCAGAACAATAAATTGTTCTACTCTACCCGCAAGTTTATTGCTTTTGGGCTGGGCCATAGACCTTCCAATTTCCTAACAAGCACTTTCTCTGACAAAGATAGGGATGTTCTACGTTACTCCGGAGATATAATATCCACCAGAGGAATTGAATCCAACCTTCTATGAATTTTATTTGCTGAATAAATCTCTTTGATTTTAGATTCTGACTCATGAGGGATTTTAAGGCCTCAATATCTCCTCTATGGGCGTCCTCCATTATAAAATAGCCTTACGGAATCTTGCAGCCAGGGAAAAACACTGGGCACACAACCCATGGACTTTGGAATATAATGCCTGAACTTGCACTCCTTCCTCGTCTGAGATAAAAAAGTAAAGTCACCCCACCTGCACATAGTGAGGAGCCAAATCTCTTAAAGTCGTGAAAGATCCAAAGCATTCGACACTTTAAGCTGCAAAAATACAACCGAGGAGAAGTGGTCCATGTTCACAAAACCGAAAAAAATTTGTCACTCCAAACTTTATTAAGACTTCATATGTTTTACAACAATGCTCCAACCGTCATGTTTGTATATTGCATTGGATAACATGGAAAAATAATGAAATCTTTGGGAGAAACTTTGGCTTCGGTAAGCACAAGATAAGTGGCATAGGTAAGCACACGAAGATTAGTGCATTTTTTTATGTATTCAAAATCTGCTTTAGGGCCTCGTTAAACAATCCGCACTGCATTGTCCCAAAACACACAAGAAGGATGGTCTGAAGGATGGTCTGCTATTTTCATTTACTGGTGCTCCTCATGAATCAACCATGGATATATATTTAAGTTAACACTGTTTGATCCTGTTTAGTTTATATTGGGACTTTTGGCTTTTGCATTTGTTGGGAAGTTTAATTTGGCCATTTTGCATTGCTTTATATACTTCAGATTTTCTTTGGCATTTGCACTATCATAGACTTACATTTTCTTTAGCATTTGGGCTCTGAGATGATTGGAAGATGTAATGGCACTGAGCCATCAACGCTTGTCTTGGAATGCCAATAAACTAGAAGTTGCAGTATTTTGTCTTGCTGTCACAATAACAAAAACTGCAACAACAACAACAATTGCTAAATTCAACACTGTGAACGTTGAAGAGCATGAAAAATATTTGAAAATAACTGTGGTTTGGCATTTTGGTTAAAGGTGTAAATGCTCTTCTTTTCAAATTTTGTAACATCACATGCAAACTAACTGCTCTTGTCATTATTTCTCAGACCAAAAATTACGTGGAAGTATCTTCTGAACTGCTACATATTAGACACACATCTAGATGCTCCTACATCAACTTGCAGATCCAAACTTTCAACTAAAAAATATACCATGTTCTTATGATTACGAATCCTCATTTTTAATGGGAAATGACTTAATGGTCATCATAATTGTTCTTTGGGTATTGAAATGAGATCAACATCTGAAACATGTTGGCTCCGTTAGTTGCTTGATTGACTGACTCTGTTGTGTAGCATATGTTCTAGTTTTTTGTATTTCAAAATTTACATTGTTTGTGTGTATTTTAAGGCTTTCTAACTAGCAACATTGTACCCTTCAGTTTACACATTAAAACTGTTATGATTCCTAAGGAAAAGATAAGGCACAAAGAATGATTCTTTTTCAACAAAGAGAAATTCATTACCTTGAGAAGCAGAATCGTTTTATGAAGCATTGAGTTAGCACGAAGCCAAATCTTGTATTCCAAGGAATAGGAGAAATAAAACCAAATGAGCATGCCTCTGGATTAAAATGAACCTATACAAACCAAGGGCATCTCAAATCAATTTTACGCTCTTCCAAAGATCACATTTAAATTGTTTGGCTGAACGTGGGAGGGGAGTTCCATTCTTTCACTGGTTTTATATCTCTGAAAGTTATCCTCACTGCCCCTGAACTTCTGTTTCTTTATGAACTGATTATTATTCACATGGGCTCTTGATTTTACATGGAATGGGTCTTTCTTCATTCTTTACTGCCCCATTTGTGGCATTCCAAGTATCCCAAACATACCGACAGCTACAAATGCAGCTTTTGCCATCACTCTAGCTATTTCATGCAGCCTGTCTGAATTCTTCATTCTCCAGGAATTGAATGCTAAGAAAATCTGTCAGGCCATAAAAGCTGTACTTTTGGTATTTTACAATTTTCTCATCAAAAATATTTTTTCTCTCAGAATAGACTGCACCATCAAGTTGTGAAACAGTTGGATATGAGAATGAGCTGGGCCTCACATGTGTATCCTCTTCTTCACCTCTATATGTAGCAAATGCAAGGGCTTCCTGAACGAAATCACATTGTCTTCTATAATGTTCTGTAAGCCTTCTTATGAGAATCGACCGACTTTCCTCCAACTGCGTTAAAGTTGCATCTCTTCCTGTTCGTTGTGATTGTTGAATCTGCAAGGACTTGATAAGCATTTGACTAAGCTCGGCAAGTATGTTCTACACACGTTTCAATACAAATTTCAAACTATTGCAAATATTTTTATTCAAAGCAGCAGATGGCATATACTATCCTAAAAATATTTATCATCAATATAAGCTTTCTTTTCAGAGGAAAAAATACCAGTCTTTGTTATTCATAAGAATCAAAAGACATCATTTACATATACCATCTTTCTTGGCAGAGAGTAAAATGAGAAACAATATCAGAACATAGACATAAAATGAAACGAGCCTGCAAACAGCCATCCAGAAGAATGAATAAAAAGTCTGATCGGAGGTGATCATCAAATAGACATTCCTGAGCAAAACTTGCTGGCTGAAAAGTCTCATACATGACAGACATAGAAAAACATATCAAATGCTGAAAAACAAAGAGACTCAGCAAAACTAAAATAGCACAAATTGGCCATGATCTATGACCATTCCATCCAAAGATTCAAAGAAGGTTCCATATCCCATATCCAACTTCAGAGCCTGTTTGGAGAGGCCGTCTGCCAGCGAGTTATGCTCACGGAAAATATCTTTGAAGGTCACCGGAGGGACTTGTTGTAGCATATTTCTTATATCACCACACCAATGCATCAGAGAAGGAACATTAAGCGCAATAAGTCTATTGAGCCAGGAAATAATAACCATAGAGTCACCATAAATCAAGTGTATGGGTAGACCCATCATCAAACTCACTCTTAGAATAGCCCAGAGTGCCAATAATTCCGCTCTTGTGTTTATGCTGCAACCACAACCCATAGAGAAACTAAAAAAATGGACATCATTTAGATAGATCACAAAACATGAACCTCCTATGTTCTCTGTAGCAGCCCCATCAAAGAATCCACAAGGAAAGACCTTCAGAGGGCTAGGACCGATGTTCTGTATTTTATGAATTTTTTGTGGAGCAGGAAATAAATTTAAAAAGCTCTCGACCCTGGAAATAAGAGCATGGACAGCATGCTTCCTGTTTTCAAAAAGACATTTATTCCAGAGAATCCAGATACACCAGAAAGTAAAAGGGGCAAATGTCTAAATTGAGCTGAGAACGCAATATTGCTGAACCAGTGAGCCTGAAAGGACGAGACAGAATTGAAGATGGGAATAGAGAACCCATACCGAGCCGCAAAGTGGGAGAGTATACTCACTGAAAAAGGGCAAGCCAAAAAAAGATGCTAGATATCCTCAAAATTCCTCTCACACAGAACACAACGACTTGGGCCCTGGAACCCACGAATTTGAAGTTGATCCCATGTTAGAATCTGGCCTTTGTCTAAAAGCCAGATGAAACAAGCTATTTTCAGAGGAATTTTTAGAGTCCAAAGAATATCAAGTACAGGTTCCTGCTCCTTTGAACAACAAACAGATGAAATACATTCATAGCCCCTTGCTGCAATTAAAGGGCCCACATAATTGTTATGTGACCAGAGAAGAGAGTCACAGTGATCAGAAAGACGGATTCTGCCATATTCCAGCCCCCTGATATAATTTTCCCAATGAGTTTTCCATTCACCACGAAGATCAAGCTCATCTGCCGAGAACCAGCAACCCGAAGCGAAGGATGTTTGGTTCCTAGCTTGGGCCAAGGTACAAATCTCATAGTCTTCCAGATAGTCTCTTAAGTCGCGTGGGAGAACAAAAGAGGTGCCCATACCAACTACGGGATCCACACCTAGACGAATAGCTGAGCCATTTCCAACTTGCCAGAGAAGCCCTTTACCAATCCAAGGCAAGATTAAGAGGAAACCTCTCCAAATAACCGAAGCGTTCCTCATCAAGAAACTTTTCTCTCGAAACCAAGAGTGCACAGGCAAATTTTTCATATATTTAACAAAGAGGAGTTGATGCCAAATGCCATTGTTGTTAAGAGCAATCCAGAAACTTTTCAATCTCAATGAGAGACTGAAACTAGGAAGATGCTTTATTCCCTAGCCACCTAAAGAAATAGGCCGCGCAAGTAGATGCCAGTCTACGAGGTGAAACTTCTTAAGCTTCGATGTGGAGCCCCAGAAAAAAGAAAATATCAGTTGTCTGAGCTTATCTAAGATTGAAGAAGGAATCGGAACAAGGGCCATCCAAAAGACAGGAAAACTCGAAAGAACAGATATGATGAGAACTAGACGACCACCGATAGACAAGAGCCGGTTAGTCCAATGTGAAATATGCTTCTCATATTTAGATAGAATCCAATGCCAATCCTTGACCAGGTAACCCGAAGGCTTAAGAAAGTATCCGAGATAGTTGAAACCCTGATTAAGATGTTCAAATCTGTATGGAAGGAGGCCAATGATTCTATGAAGAAGGGCAGCGTCCAGGTCATTATGGAGAAAGTAGGATTTATCCATATTAATACGCATACCAGAGGCCTCACAAAAAGTGTCAAGAATAACTTTGAAAGCCATCCACTCCTCAAATGAACCCAGACCAAATAAAATCACATCATGTACAAATAGTAAATGTGTGAGGAAGAGTTGAGACGAAATCTTGATCCCTTTAATTCTACCATTCATTTTGGCATCTTCAATCAGGAGACTAAGACCTTCGATAACTAGAATGAACAACAGGGGAGACAGTGGATAGCCCTGCCTAATTCCACGTGAGGCCGGAAAAAAAGGTAGTAGGAGATCCATTTACAAGGATAGCAAAATTAGCATAAGTAATACATCCCAGGATCCAATTCACCCCCACAAGAGGAACCTCGATTTGGATAAGTAAAAGACGGATGAAGGTCCAATTGACTCTGTCAAATGCCTTTGACAAGTCCAACTTGAGGATGAGGACACATCTCTTTTTTGTTTTAACTGAATGAAGGACTTCCTGCGTGATGGCTAGGGGCTCAAAGATCTGCCGGTTCTTTAGAAAGCCGAATTGCTGAGGAGAGATGGAAGTATCTAAGAAGGGTTTGAGTCTCAAGGCCGCAACCTTTGAGATCAGCTTATAGCACAGATTGCAGGGAGAAATGGGGCAAAAGTCAGCAAAGGAGACAGGATGTTCAACTTTTGGAATTAGAGATATAAAGGTGGAGTTAAGGGAAGGAGCCACGCTACCTGTGATCCTTGAAGATTGGACCATATTGACTAGAAGAGGTCCCAGAAGATCAAAAAAATTCAGGTAGAACTCGATAGGCCAGTCATCTGGGCCTGGCGCCTTATCTCTTTTGAAAGTTTTAAGGGCCATCTCTACTTCCGAAAGAGTGACAGATCTAGTGAAGGCCTCTTTCTCCTCCGAACTGATGTAGGAAGGAAAAAGACGGATAACCTTGAGCTGGGCAGCAAGGTTTGTCAAATGATCATCAGCAAAGATATTTTTAAAGTAGCTAATCCCTAGAGATTTGATACTCTGATCATCCGTGACCCAGGTACCTGCATCATCCTGCAAACTCTAGATGGCATTATGGTTTTTCCGAGCCGATGCCACTGCATGGAAATATTTAGTATTGGCATCCCCATTCAGAGCCAATGTAACCCTGCTTTGTAATCTTGCAGAGTATAGCTCATGATCCAACAATTTTTGAAGATCAGCTTTGAGAGAATTCAATCTACACTGTTGTCCATCATTTAAAATAGCAGATTGTGAAGAATGCAGAAGAGTGCTAATTTCGTCTTCCAAGTAAACAGATTTGTCCTTCAGCTTTTGAGATTCGACTTTTGTCCATGACTTAACTTTTCCTTTAAGAAGATGCAGTTTGAAGGAGAGGTTATTCATAGCATCCTTCGAGTCATCCGAACGGATAAGCGGCCATTCAGTTCGAATCATATGGACAAAATCCTCATTCCCCAGCCAAGATTGGTTGAATTTAAAAGGATAAGCACAAGGGTTCTGTTGGTCCAACCATTCAAAAAGAACAGGGAAGTGATCAGAAATCCCACATCTATGAGCCCAAACCCGATATCTGGGAAGAGAACTAATGAGATGATCTGATAACAAATAGCGATCAAGTCTTTTGGAGATGCCTTCTTCCCCTATCCTACCATTCCTCCAAGTAGGTCCTGCACATGAGGGGGCTACATCCACCAAATGGTGATCAGAGAAGAGCTTGGAGAAAAAAGGTCCCAAGGGATCAAGTTGCGCTCTAGTGCCCCAAATTTCTGAGGCATTCAAAGCTAAGTTCAGATCACCAGCCAGGATAAGGTTTGGCAATGAGAGAAGACCACCAGAAGCCACAACATTCCAGAAGGAATCTCGATTAAGGTAAGGGCCGTAGCAATTTAGGATAGATAGAGAGAAGGTTGAACCACGAATCGAGGCTTTAATCAAGATACCAGCAACAGTGTGAAAAGCTTTACAGTTTAGAAGTCTCGGATTCCATCCAGAGAGAATCCCCCCCGAGAGACCATTAGAACTCAGGGCACAAAACTCCCATCCCGGACAAAGCTTAGAAAAGGTGAAAAGGGCTGGGTAAGAACTAGTCATAGTCTCTTGAAGGAGAACGACATCAGGTGATAGCAAAGCAAACAGGTGACGGAGGCTTTTTTGTTTGGCTGAGCCCCCCAAACCTCGGACATTCAGGGTAAGGATACGCATTAGGTATCAGTCTATTGAGGGGTCGAAGCTCTAAGGACCCTGTGAGGTGAAGAGGACGGCTTACGAGCCGCATTTTTGAGTCTAGTAGAAAGGGGGGTATAAGGGGCGGGGACAGAATCCGAAGTATCGAGAGGAGTTTTTTTTTTTTCCTCCTTATAGTAACATTCTCGAATCTGATGGAGTCTAGAGGTAGAACCAAGGGAGAAAGTGGAGTCTTATTAGAAAAAATATTCAGGGTTTTTTGTAAAGAGGGGTCTACGAAGGACGGAGAGGTGACAGGGCTGAGAGGTGGAGTACCCAAAGTCAAGTGGCCAGAAGTGGCGAGAGGAGGGAAGTCCGAATTTGTGAAAAGGGGAGGGGGGGAGACTCCTTTCGGATGAAGTGTTTGATAAGGAGAAGAACCAGAAAGAATGACCGAAGGGCGCGATGCATCAGAGACATATGGGATGCATGGATGAGCCACAATAGATGGAGAAGGAAGGTGAATTAAAGGAGAAGGAGCATCTAAAGTCGAAGGGGGAGGGGGAAGCGAAGTGAGAGAGTCACCGTAGCCTCGAGAAGGGATACAGGACAGATCCTCACAAGGGGAGGAGTGGTCCAGAGTCGGGGGAACAGTTGAAGACTTGGGAGACCCTCGACTAACATCCACCGAGTCCAACAAAGCTAAATCGAGATCCGAGGCATCTTCAAAGAGAGAGCATGCATTTTTAAGGAGTCCAATTGAAGAAGCCGGAGGTGTCGAGGATAAGCTTACCTGAATAGTCCTTTGATCTGGAATGGGGGACAATTGAGCCGCAGAAGGCTGACGAAGTCCCGGGGAGGCGGAACCCTGACGAAAAGAAGGACAGGCACGTCGCAAATGGCCCGTTTCTCGGCAGCAACTGCATCTAAAAGGGATGCCCTGATAGTCAAGCCATTGAGTAAATAGGCGTTCCCGACAGAGTATTTCTATTTCAGCTGGTAGTCCTTTTGAAATGTTCAGTTCCACTAAAATTCTGTCCATTCTCTTGTCATACGAGTTCATAAAATCATCTTCAACAGCCACGAAGCGACCTATAGTGTTCCCAATGCCCTCCAGAAGAGAACGATTCCGCAGAGGGAAAGGAAGCCCGGGGAAAAGAGCCCACATATGTCGTTTTTGTACCCTTTCACGCGTAGGGTCGAAATGAACATGCCATCGGTCTAAGACGAGAGACCCTTTGCCCACTCTCCAAAGGTGGTTTAGAACAGAGGTTGCATGGGCATCCTCTAAGAAGACGAAGACCATCCATCCCCATGCCAGTAGACTGATTGCAGGAACATATGACATGAAGGGCTTTCATTGTTCGGTGGCCCATGCAAACCAATCTTTCTTGTCCATAGAAACATATTCCAGTCCGCTTATAAACGCGCGAGAGCATAACGCTTCCACCCTATCCATGTATATATCACGACCCACCACGTAGCGCAGTTTTCCTTCGAGGATTTTATGGGCCTTTGTCTTTCTTCAACGTCGAAAGTGAGCAGTACAATGGTCTACCGAGGCGTCGGAAGACCCATCATGGGTTTCCGGCATAAGGACAGAATGGAGGAGCCTAGAATGGACTCACCGGTCAACAAAGAATCCGACAAATCCAAATAGTGGAGATAGGATTGAACCACAAGCAACCACAGAAAACCCGAAAGCCAAACCCTAGTTAGGGTATAACTATGGATAGCTACGGGGGTTATCAAGCACCGAAAACCCTAATCATCCCACAAACCCTGAAAACGACAGCCATGTCAAGGAGGAGAAACAACACGAACGGGGGGGACAAGGACAGACAAGCCCCTAAAAACCAGGAGAAGGAGAATCTTCTAAAAACAAGAAAAATAAACCTTCACCAACGACGCAAAAAGAGGGGTGACGGAATCATCAGACCCACAGCCACACAAAAGAAACGGACTGAAACTCATGGCCAAGCCAATACCGACAGCTATATACGATTCCTACTTATTTTAGACTGGTTGGTACTAGTCCTTGAAACCGAGGATGGACTCCAGTCGTCGATAGCAACTCATGGAACAGAGAAGGACATACAATAACCAACAAACCCAGGAAAAAGAACAAGAAGAATCGAAAACAGATGACTAGACAGACACCTAAAAGAGAAAGAACCAGACACAAGATACAGAGGAGGGGAACCCAAAAGAACAGGTTCAAAGAAAACGGATAGATACCGAAGGAACATCTTCGAGAGAGTCAGGCACCGTATCCACGAGGAGGAGGATGCCAGGGAGCACCACCATCATCCTGCAAACCCTCGTCAATCACTGCTTCACCTCATCATCAATATAAGTTTACGGCAGGGACTTCGCCACGCTGTGGCACTTGTTGAGTGTTTCATCTATATTCATTTTAAATGCATGTATTAGTTAGCTATTTTCTTGCAATTATAACATATACTTAACAATAAAAGGAAGAGTTTGTGTTATCCTTCTTTCTTGCTTTGATAGCCCATAGAATAAAATAATATACGCTTGAATAAAATAATATATTTGTGGGATTTACCTCCATCCTTGTTGCTTTCATTGATGGCTGGTTCACACTTGTCAAATATGATAGCAACATTGTCCAAATGTCATTTGTTTCCTACTTTATACTTGGAGCTAAAAGGAATAGTTAAGAATTGATTTCCACCTATCTCAAAAATCTAATCATGTAAAGGCTTGAACTACTTGGAAAACTCAACAAAGATCTATTAGGTACAAAACAACATTGGAACATTGTAGGAGTTAACAATCAACCTGTACATTAAAATCTTGATTTCCACCTATCTTAAAAATCTAATCATGTAAAGAGTTGAACTACTTGGAAAACTCAACAAAGATCTATTAGGTACAAAACAACATTGGAACATTGTAGGAGTTAACAATCAACCTGTACATTAAAATGTGATCCTATTTGGGAATTGACAAGTAATAATTAAATAATTCCTTTCCCTTTGCCACAAAAATGGTGGTTGTGGTTCATGGATTTAGTGTTGCAATGAGAGATATGGTTACTTCCCTTGTGATAGCTTCGCTTGATACTCTCAAAACAAGGTTGCAAGAATGGGTTAAATTTGATGGACACCCCTACCCATCAGACAATTTTTTTTTTACGGTTTCATTTCCAAAATCGACATGCATATAACTTTTAATATATTTTCTTACCCTTCTTTTGAAATTTATTCTTGGGAAACCAATCTATAAGTCACGCCAAAAGTATAACATTGTATTACATGAATTACATTTTATTTACTGAAGTGTATAAATATATTAATTCAATCATAAATCTCTAAATATATTACATATCCGATTCAAATCTAATTCAGAACCTGCAACAAAGTAATTTCAGAACACATATATATAACAATAAAATGAAACAAACAACAATATATCAAAATGTCGTAACAAAGTTATAAAGGACATAAAATACAATGAGTAGTAACAAAAATTAAATAAAGGAATAGTACTGTTACTTCCCAACGAAGGGAGCCCTGCCTTCTTTTGAAGCATTCTACTTAAGAAACTCAAGTCAACACCATTGATTCATAACAGAGAGCTTTGCATTAATGTCCAAAAAAATAGTACTACAAGTTCAACAATTCCAAAATTGTGAATATTAGGGTACTCACTAACTAGCTTTCAGATCATGTACATCTCCTATTTATTTTTATATCAAACTACATAATAATAGAAATCAAATTCTATCACATCATTTGAGATGGTGAATAGAATCAATTCATTGATACATCATTTTCTTGATAACATACTCATGAACTGGGAGGAAATCAACAATGAAGTCTAAAAGAACAAGGATCTGGCACATGCTGCAGAATTAAAACGATAAGTAGACTTATAATAAAGCGTTTGAAATAAAATATACAAAATTCTAAGCCAGATAAAGAGTTAATCACTTGTTAACTAGCGATAAAGATGGAGCTCTAAAATTTTTGCAACATCGATCTTGGCAACAACTTAAAAGTTGTTGTTGTACAAGGCACTTGCTAATAGGCATAGCTTTCAAGTAGTTTTATGAATCATCTCTATTTTCTACATAATTATAATTTATGGCATGCTTACAACATCTTATTTCTGATCAACCATACTGAAGGGAGTGAGAATAGATGCTATGATGCATTGTTTCGAGAGTAAGCAAAAATTGAAGGATATGTACAAAGTGAGATTTGTTCTTACCAACACTTTAGTGTTACAATTGAGATGTGTGTTATCTGCCTTTATCCATTGGATTCCCTCCATTGACAGAGTGCGATTGAAGCACTCCATGTTGAAAGCACCATATTGTCATCACTAGATTGACCCAGAGAACCATTTATCTTGATAATAAAGTTGCATGAGGGATAAACTGAGTAGTTGTTAGCAACACATGCATCTAGCATAAGATGTTCAGAGAAGATAGAGCTTGAAATCCATTGTTGTCTTTGAAACACTCAAAACCACTTAATTAACAGACTTAGTGGTTTTTTTTAATATTTTTTCGTCCATAGCTTGTAGGATTTTACATACATTTGAGTGCACAGACATCGAGAAGCCTCCACCATCCTCTACTTGGAAAAAATGATAAAATTATTGAAACATATTAATTATGGCATCCATAAAAAGTAGGCTTTGGATAAAACTTCAATTGAATTGGAGGATACATGATCCCTAGAGGTGGGTCTTGGCTTTCAGAGATCCATGAAGATAAAAAGGAGATTGAATGACATATGAGCATAGGACATCTTACTACAGTAGGAAGATGGGTAATGTGGCTGGAAAATGTTCTTATAAGATTGCATTGGTGAATTATTACAATGGGAAGTCGAGAGGTTGTTTATATTGTATAATTAGTTGTTTTCTTTTTTGAATGAACTATTTTTTTATAAAAACTTAACCTTCAATCCATGAAGTGATTGAAAAAGTTGGAGGCAGAGTAGGTGGACACTCATCCTTAGTGCTTTAAATTTATACTTATATATCCATTTACAAGCAACCTTTGTTTTAGAGAAATTTATGAAGCAACAGTGACACTCTGCATACAAAATTTATAGTTATATATCCATTTACATGCAGTCTTTGTGGAAGAAAAAATTATACCAATACTTTGCAGAGAAAGCTTTCGCGAAGGCAACTAACTATCAAACCCAACAAAAAGAAGATGAGTTGGGAGGCCTATCCATTAAAGTGGGCTTTATTTTCTCAATTGGCCACGAATCAAGATAGTATGTGACGGGGTTACAAGTCTGCCTAGGGCAAGATGTCTTAGAGTTAGCCTTGAACGTTTTGCATTCAAACACCTTTGAAATGGGTAAACCCTCCTCCTTAATCTTGTTTTCAGCTACCTCTACATTTACGCCCTCTTTTTCATTCTCGATAATCGAACGGATCTTTTGACTTCCATCAAAAGGAAATGGGAATGCGGTTCTTGAATGCTCTCAAGGAATTGTTCTTGTACTGGTGGGTCTCATTTTCAGCGTAACAACCAAACAAATAAACTCAAAACAGCCGAACAAATAAACTCATTACCATCCAGGCGTTAGTGTTTCAGATCATTAGAATTTAAATTAATCACTTACGAAGGCAGTAGTTGGTGTTTCAGATCATTAAAATTTAAATTAAATTAATCACTTTCAAAGGCAGTTCCACTGCTGAATCTACTATTTCCTTACTTATCGGAGAAGATATTTGGCATCCATCGTTTTCTTTCTCTCTACTAACCATGGAAACGAAATGATGCACGAAACTGAAAGAAAAAATAAAAAAGTTCGAAACTTACCACTCTCCTCAAAACTGAGGAAGTGTGAAAATGAATTGTGTACATGAAAACCCAAACAACTTAAACCCTAAACCACCCACGATTATTTTGATAGATATAGGGTATATGGATTGGCATAGTGGGTTTGGGACGGCTATTTAGTAATTTTTCATTAACTTCTTAACTTCTTTCCCCGCAAGAAAATCATTGTTGAAGGGTTCGACAGTCTCCTGTGCTCTGCTGTAAGAAATTGCGGGGTCACACTTATTTTCAGCATTCGCCTGCCAAGGCTTTTTCAGAGTCTGCCTTCCCAACTTCCCACTATTTTTTTTTCTTGATGTGGAGGAGTTAAGGAGGAAGGACATACTGGAAATGGAAGATTGGAATCGATAGATCTAGATTCTAGACAATAAACTCATCCTGCAAAATCCAAATTCTAATAATATGCATTTATTAACTGGCAGTCTGGCAACACCTGCGCATTATTGAAATTCAACGACTCCACAGCCATATAAGTTCCAACCACAATAACTCAAACAACCAGTAGTCACTCTAGACTAGTCTAATCACTCCATGGTACAGAGTGTATAAACTATCATCTATATTAAAATTAAGATACGGTCTAGTTTTGAGCTGCCCGTCACATTGACGATTCCAGAAATTAAAGGAACTTCACCATTGACGTGATTATTCCATAACCGGGTGTATTTAACTGGCATTATTAAAGGAACTTCACCATTGACCTGTTTATTCCATAACCAGGTGTATTTTACTGGTAAAAATGCCGAAAACGGGCATACGGGCGTCAATTTTAACCACTGGTTGCAAGTCCTTGAAGGAGAACAAAATAGAAAACCCACTATAGCGAAAACCGCCATAATCTAGTCTCTAAGGACGATGGATTGGGTGCTTGTTACAGATGATTAGGACCTAGACGGGCGTCTATGACAGTGTATCCTTGAATTTATCAACATATGCTTAAAATGGGTTGAATGGGGTTTGTGCAGAGGGTTTAGATGGTTTGGAGTCTGATACCTTCATTTTCCCATCGAGCTGCCACGAGGGCGTGCTAACTGTATTTGAAAACCATTGTGCCATTGAAGATACTTTATTGGGTTTAGAGAATCTGACAAAAAAATAATGCAAAAAATGAAGAAGAGGGCCCTTTGGGAGATCCAAAGTTTGAATTGTTGAGAGAGGAGGAAGAGAATTCAAGGAACATTGATGAATCGATAGATTTGGGCATTGGTGAAGAAGAAAATCATGGTTTGGAAGGTGAGCAAAATGTGGAACTGAATCACGAGGGTTTTGTATAATGTGGTTTTCAGGAATGAAGGTTGGGTGGATGAGGGATTTGAGGATGAATATTTTTGGTACGAGGGTTGGTGGAACCGTTGGGATGCTTCACTGGGACATCCCACTACTCTTTTGTCGATTGTGATGGATGTTACTCTGTTGGGGATTGTGATTTTGGGGCCAGGTCGGCAGCACAAACGTTGGAACGACAAGCAACTAAGGATACAACTCCATGCTAAGGATGAGGTATCTTGAATTTCTCATTTTATCTGTTTAGATGCTTGGTTTTTAACATGCTTTGTAAGACCACTTCTATTCGAATCAAAACAGAAAACTGAAATTAATTTGGATTTAGTCAAATGTTTCAGTTCCTGTTTGAAAATATTAGTCATGAAATATCTTAATTCATTTAGTTTTTTATTAGAAAATGTGTGCTGGAGAGAAAATTTTGTATGCAAATATTTTTGGATTTAGTCAAATGTTTCAGTTCCTGTTTGAAAATATTAGTCATGAAATATCTTAATTCATTTAGTTTTTTATTAGAAAATGTGTGCTGGAGAGAAAATTTTGGATGCAAATATTTTTTATTATTATTATTTAGTATGTGGTCTCACCCCTAGACAAAATGTTGTTTTTATATTATACACAAAGATGTTTTTCAATTTTGAAGTTTGTGTAATGGTATATAAGATTTGTATTAAGAAAAATGAATTTGTAAATAGTCATTACATCGAGTTGAGCATAAATATTGGGTGGAAGAGATATGTTGCATTATGCATATATATTTGCACCCGGCATTTTTTTATTCATAACTGGAAATTTATTGATTCGTGGTTAACATGGGCCTATGTTATTTTATAGTCCAGGTCGGTTGGGGATCCTTTAAATATGTGTACACTTGTAAAAGTTCATTGAGTATAGATGGTGCAATGGGTGCATAGAATATTGAGTTTGGACAGTAGCCTAGATCCATCTTACCCTGGGTCTGATCTATCCAATATTGAGGATTCATACGTACCTCACCATATTTTCAATCATGTCTTCGAGTGACCACTGACTATCTAATGATGCTTAAATACCAAGCGATGACCTTGAGTATTTTGTGGGTTAAGGGGAAGAAAAGATGGGGGATTCTTCAATTAACTCCATATTCTTATTTATCCTCTCCATATTTTTCACTTTCTATCCAAGTATCAATAAATGGTGAGACTCATAAACTCTACAGTATGCATCTAATCATTTTACAGTATGGATCTAATCATTTTTAGCAGTGAGTTTTTCTTGGTTCCCTCTATATCTCTTCAATTTTTCATTCATACAGTTAGGAAAAGACGAAAAGTGTTCATCACTCCCATTACTATCTAGGTCCTAGACAGTTTCTAGATGTTTTAGTGCTCTACTTATTCTTTCATCTTATTTGTTGATTTCATATGTAGGATGAAGAGAAATATGTTTTAGTTCCGTTGTTGTCTATCTAGAAATGTGAGAGATGAGCCACAAGAGCTTGACTATGGGATCTGGATTGCTAAGTTTGAAAATGATAAACAATAATGAGGGATTTTTTCCCCTTCAAGAAGTTTCCAGAAGGATGTGCCCTATGATTTCTTTTCTCTCCAATTAATTTTAGCAGGGTCTAGGATTTTCCTACTCCCTTGTGTCTGCATCTTTTCATCCTAATGGAGAATGTCCTCACAATTATTGCAATACTAGAGGTATCATATCCTAACCTTTCAGTAAATGCTAACTCCAACCTACCCATCCAGATTGTCTCTCACTTTGTTGCTTAAGCCACCCACCTTCGCATCTGCTCCATTATAAATATGGGTGAGGTGGATCTCAGCCCCCCAAGATCTTCAACAATATGATGAGAAGAATGACTATCTTGCATTGTCCCTCTATGGAACCCAAGTTATTTTGGTTCTAGCCATATTGAATATTAACTAATCCAACTTTGAGCTTGTTGAGATTCACATCTTCTAGTAGTTCATGCTAGGTCAATATTAGGGGTTCCACTCCTAATCGACCTTAACATTGTATACAGTTTTTAGTAAGCCTTGAAAAGAATATGGGGGTGAGCTTCGGTCATGTTATCACTAGAGTTTGTACCTAGACTACTAAGGTGCAAAGCCTAGAGAATCTTGACTTAATGGATAACTAGGTTTATGGTTTTATAAAAATGTAAAGACATAGAGATCAGGATAACATTACAGATTACTAACAGTGGATGCATAAACATAATATTAAGGCTAAAAAGATTACGAGAATGGACTTACATAAGGAAAGGACAAGCTTTGTTTAGATCATTGATAAATTTAGGCTAACTCCTAACGAAGGCAAGGGGGGTAGTCCCTACAAAAGAGTTTCTATGGCTCTTAAGTTGTTAAAGTGTTCTTAAAGGTTGCGGATGCGGATGGGTGTTGTTTAGGAGTTATTATGATTTGAAGGTGTTTACTTATTATGAATATGACACAAAATCAAAAGAGCAATCCACGTTGCAACAAGAGATTAAAAGATAAGTATAAATTCCAGACTTTTGATTAAGCATTCAGAGGTAGCATTTATAATGAACCATAGACAATTGACCAATATAGGATAATTATGCAAAATTAATCAAGGACCAGTGCCCTATGGAGTCAATGATACTGAAATGCACAAATAAAACAATAAGTCTAGGAATCCAACTAGTGAGTATTAGATTGTGTGAATGCTCTTGATAAGTTTTAAAGATTTTATGTGCTTTTGATTTAGGTGTCAACGAAGGTTTGTCAAAAGCCGGAAGAATAATCTAAGTTTCCCTTAGTTGAAGACATGTCGGGCCTGCCCAGTATCCCAGGCTGGTATCGCAAAGATTGACCAGCTAGCTGAGAAGCTTGGACAACAAGATTCTGACGCCTCTACTAGGAAGTACTTTGGAATATTCCCTACAACGCCGGTGCATTGGTTACGGGGTGTTAAGTTTTATTAACTTACTCTTGCAGGGTTAAAGATCCAGTGCCGTTTCTGGGTTCTTCGATCTGAGATCGGTTAGAGCATACTCCGGCAAGGAGCGGAGGGAGTTAATTAATTAAAGGGGTGTGTGTTGCAAGTTTTATTAAATTAGTTAATTAAAACTCTCCGACAGAGAGCGCTCTTGACCTTGGTTTTATGACAGAGGTTCAAGAGACTTATCTAATCTAAATGCTTAATGCAAGGATGTGCAAATCTAATAATGCTCTCCGATAGAGAGTGCTCTTGACTTGGATTCTGACAAGTTCAAGAGACTTAATGATTGATTAGGTAAACTAGCAAATAGTAGAATGCATGAAAATTGTTGGAATATAATCCGTCGGGATTATACGTTATTGTAAATATTAGGAATATGAAGAGACTCTCGGATGTGTGATCCCAAGAGTCATCATAGATGTATAAATAAAGGCATTCTATGGAGAAATAATAAGAATTTGGGAGTTATTCCACCTGACAGTGGTATCAGAGCGATTCATAACTCCTGCATGTACAGTCTGCATCCGAGACTCTCTCTCCCATCCTGTGCGCATTCATGTATATGCTATTCTCTTCCAGACCTGCGTTGAGCAATTAAACGGTCCAAAGATGCTATGCTTCCTCCATTTGCTGCATGGTTTTGACTGTTCATTGCAAGAAGGTTTGAATTAGATTGCTATATACCTAACCCTAATTCTGCATAACAGCTTCATTTTTTCTGTTTTAAAAATGATCTCATTCTGCTGCTGTGTATAGTGAACTGTTAGTTCCATTCTTACTTTGATACTATGTATAGAGTGCTCTCAATCCCGATTCCCGTATAGCTTGATCTCTCATTTTATAATACTCGCTTCAATCTCAACGATCGTGTGACAATCATCATATGAATATTGTTTTATGAATGCGTTCTATCAAATATTATGTGATATATGTGAGGAGTCTGCGAGTTCCATATTTGATACCATAATAATATTGTGTGCTTTGTGAGCTGCACATTTTGAGTGTGAGCTACATTCTATGGGTGAACTACGACCTCAATGAGAGGGACATATCCTGAGATTTGTGACTCAACTGAGGATTGAAATATGCGACCAGTAGAGATTGAAGGAACCTTGATGTTGAATGTCTATGATGAAGACTCACGAATCTTTCTTTTTATGTGAAGAGTGAACCTGTGATTTGCTACTGCAATTTTCTTAAAGCACAGTGACTGAAGACTGTTGGTCGAGATTCACACATTTGTCGACTGCGTGGAGGGTTACATTGGAAATCTCTTCTCTATTGCTCAGCTGCTCGTATTCCTGGAGCCTCCAACCCTCTACGTTGTGCTGCTCGGTGATCTCCTGCGTGCTGCTCGTATGTGTTGGTGGAACTTTATGTTTTGGTGCTGCTCAATGATGTATTGAG
This sequence comes from Pseudotsuga menziesii, assembly GCA_001517045.1. Lineage (NCBI taxonomy): Eukaryota > Viridiplantae > Streptophyta > Pinopsida > Pinales > Pinaceae > Pseudotsuga > Pseudotsuga menziesii. The sequence goes on from LPNX010343484.1 coordinate 251,223, forward strand.
AGGCTTTCTCAATGATGTGCTGCTCGTATGCATTGGGTTTTCTCTCTGCGTTGAACGCCTAGTTCCTTTGAAGAAGCTTCCGTTCTCTGCCTGTGTTGGTGACTTTGGTTTGGTCCCGTTTTGCCTACCGTGAAGACTACGTTGACAAGAAGGCTGCGTTCTAATCTCTTGAAGAAAGCCTGCTTTTCTTTGACCTGCGACCTGCTCCTTTGCGTTGGTGAGAGATTGTTTTCTACT
>LPNX010343484.1:253255-279673 GCA_001517045.1 Pseudotsuga menziesii
TTTGTAGCAAAAGGCTATGCACAGAAGGAAGGAATTGACTATGAAGAAACGTTTTCTCCTACACCAAAATGGGCTACCATCCGTACCTTACTCTCTCTAGCTGCTCAGAATGGGTGGAAAGTTCATCAGATGGATGTGAAGAATGCTTTCTTGAATGGAGACTTGAAAGAGAATGTCTTCATGTCTCAGCTAGAAGGCTTTGTTGTGAAAGGAAAAGAACAAAAGGTATGCAAGCTTGTCAAATCCTTGTATGGCCTAAAACAAGCGCCTCGCGCATGGTATGAAAAATTAACCGAGCATCTTTTGAAGTTAAATTTCGAACATTTTGATCTTGATGATGCAACACTGTTTATAAAGAAAGTTGGAAGATCTGTTGTGTATCTTGTGGTGTACGTAGATGATCTTTTGATGACAGGGAACAATGAGAGCTATATAGCATCCATAAAGAAAGATTTGAAAAAGATCTTTGAAATGACAGATATGGGACATTTCCACTATTACTTAGGAATTGAAGTCACTCAACATCCTAAGTACATATTCCTATCTCAGAAAAAATGTGTTGGAGAACTACTAGACAAATTTTGCACGACAGAATGCAACCCTATCTCTACTCCAATGGAACAGAAAATGAAGCTCACATCAAGCGAAGAAAAAGAATTTGAGGATGCGACCAAGTATCGACAACTTGTAGGAAGACTTATCTACCTTACAACAACTAGACCAGATATTTCTTATGTTGTTGGCATACTTTCAAGGTTCATGCATAAACCTTGTGAAGGACACTGGTCAGTTGCAAAAAGAGTTCTAAGATACTTGAAGGGGACTTAAAACGTTGGAGTCAAGTACTCTAAGGTGGATGACTTCAAACTTATTGGGTACTCAGATTCAGATTTTGATGGTGATAAGGAGACAGGAGTATCAACTTCTGGATACACTATGAGTCTTGGATCAACAGCTGTCTCATGGAGATCACGCAAACAGTCAGTTTCGGCAGATTCAACAACAGAAGCAAAATATGTGGCTATAGCTGAAGCAATGAAAGAAATAGTATGGCTCAGGAAGATACTTGAAGATTAAGAAAAACAAGAGAACTCCACTCCATTATTGATCGACAATACTTCTCCAATCAAGCTGGCTAAGAATCCTAGATTCCATGATCGAACCAAACACATCAACACAAATTATCATTTGATTCGACATCATGTAGAGGCCAAGACAGTGCATCTTCGACATTGTTCCACAAATGATCAAGTTGCAGACATCTTCACCAAAGCGCTTGGATGAGAAAAGTTTGAAAGATTCAGAAACGTGCTCGGACTTACTAACACCCCTTTGGATTAAGGGGGGGGGATTGTTGGAATATAATCCGTCGGGATTATACGTTATTGTAAATATTAGGAATATGAAGAGACTCTCGGATGTGTGATCCCAAGAGTCATCATAGATGTATAAATAAAGCCATTCTATGGAGAAATAATAAGAATTCGGGAGTTATTACACCTGACAAAAAGTAAAAGAAAGATAGTTAAACAAACTCTCCGACAAAGAGCACTCTTGATCCACCTTATGGTGAGATTCAAGAGATTTTGGTTCTTTTTAAGATTAACAATTATAGAGAAAGATACATCACAATGCAAGTAATAAAATCTAATCTAGCAATTAGCAATTATAATTAATGAACAACTAGCAATTAGTGGAAATGAAAACCAAGTCTAATCAAGAAAACCTAAGCTAAGTGCTTTAAGTTAAAACTATGCTAAGAAACATGAAAAGGAACACAAGACACACTTCCCCAAAATAGGGGAAGTAGAAAAGATGGGAGGCTTGCTCCCACTTAGCGCTTTTATTAATTTTTTACAATGCTTTGTTATGCTCAGCTTCTTCTTGAATGAGCAGATAGTGAGAAAGGGAAGAAAGAGAAGGGAGGTGTTTTGGTCTTTTTGCTCTTGCTTGCTTTTAGCCTTTGGGCTCTTTTTCACCTGCCTAAAACTAAGAGCTTTGAACACTAACTCTTTATGGTGTTAGTTCATAAACAAAAATTGAAACTAGATCTACAAACTTAGTAACAAAAATGAACTCAACTCTTATCAAAACCGGAAGAAGAAAAAGAAGAGTAAAAGGCTGTGAAAAGAAAAGTGAAAAAGTGGTGAAAAGAAGGTTGAAAACAAAGGTGAAAGAGGGGCTGCAAATTGAAGAAAGAGGGCTGCAAAAAGTGATGACGATGGCTGAAACTAGGGCCCAAAAAGTGGCTGCAAATTAGGGCAAAAAGGGGGCTGCAAAAGGTGAAGAAAGAGGACAAAAGAGGGCTGCAAAAAGTGAAGAAAGAGGGCAAAAGTGGGCAGCAAAAGAGGAGAAAAGAAAGGCTGCAATAAAAAGAGAAAGATGGCTGCAAATTGCAAACAGGACAGCCAACAGGGGCATAAGGTTTGGTGAATGAATGTTCACTTTAGCCCAAACCTTGCCCTAACCCAAGAGTGTAAAAATTTCTTAAACTTTGAAAGATGAATAAAAATAAAGAAAAACATTCTTGGCTTTACTTGATAATGCTTGGATTCTTTGAAGCTTGAAAATTCTGGAAGTTGTCTTGACCTCAAGAGGAGAAGATGCACCTGAGCTCGAACTCCTACTTGATTGGATGAAGTGATCTGCGTAAATTCAACTCAAACACTTGCCAAAAGATGGATTAGATCATGTATGTTTTACCAATTGACATGTAAAAGAGCATATCATATAACTGAATAACCAATGCTACTTTCAATTCCTAAGAGCAAAACCATAAACAATTAAATTGAAACTTCAAATAATTGATCTTACGTGCTTACAGAAGGCTTCTAAAGCATGAATCATTAACCAACATTAAGCATGAAAGGAGAGAATTGAAACATTATCACCTCATTCGTCAAGCATTCATCCACATTTAACAAACCATATGAGCCTCCAAAGCCTTAAAATTTATTCCACGGTTGCATAAAGCAACAAGCATTTACAGAGTTTGGACAGAGTTTCTTTACACAAAAATCCATCCGAATAGAGCTAAATGAGTCTCTATTTATACAATGAATGAAGACCAAAACCTTAAAAATAAAAAATTCCTGACCTAATCGGTTTGACACTTAGCTGGGAGTCCAAACCTAAAGATGAAGAGCTGAGAGCGAGGGGAGGCCTCCACCTAGGCAAGGCGCCCCCACTCCAAACCTAAACATCCGAAACCAGCCACCTAGGAGTCCACACGTGTGAGGGCCCATTCCTAAAGGAGGTGAGGTCGTGAGCATGAAGAGAAGGCGTGAGCTTGCTGAAGAGAACCACCTGCTAGGTCTGGAGGCAGCACAAGCTAGGTATGGAGGAGCCACTGCCCAGTGATCATTAGTGCAAGCTCCTGTCCTGCCTCGATCAAAACATCGATCCAATGGATGCTCTCCACCTCATCCCACACGTGAGCTAGTTGAAGAGGGCGCAATTGCTAAGTGAAGGTGCCAATTATACCCACTGAATGCTGACTAAAGCTACCTTCCGTTAACTCCAATGCTCATAAATGCCCATTGAGATGTCATTTAGCCTTTTATTTTGCTGAATTTAGATTAATTTGGAGAGTTTTGATTTTCTCCAAAATAATCATTGTTTAATAAAAACTCCATTTTTTCCCCAAAAATGACTTTTTTGAGAAAATGAGCATTGTGTGTCTGATTGATGATCTGAAAGTTGGATCTGATTGGTTGGATGATCAAGAATGATTTTTGGCTTAAGGTTAGAGCCTTCAATCACTGAATTCGGGGTCCGGATGACTAACTTATTACAAACGGGATTTTTCCATTTAATTTATGGAAAAATTAATAAAAAAAACTTAGGGAAATAATAAAAAAATAAAAAATATTTTTTTAATCCGTCCGGTAAAAATTTTTCGGAAAATTTTTAAAGGTCCTAGTGGCTTAGGACATGACCATGTTCTACTCTAACAATGCCTAATAGGTTTATAAACACTTAGTTGGGCTCTAATAACCCCCCAAGGCCTAGAATTCAAAATCGGGCATTCCAGCTTTGGAGGAAGCGGGAGAAAACCTCGTCAATTATACTCGGCTATAGGCAAAGCATAATTGTCAAGGGCAAAAAACTCCTTGGAATACCTTAGTTGAGATTCTACGTCTTAGGAGACCGAACCACTCAAAATACCCTACTAGCACATTTTATTACAAACCCCATGGGGCCATGGTCAAAATTATTCAAATGAAAAACTGGCTAGCTAATACTGGTTAGACATGAAGACGGATCAACTGATACACTGGAATCAAACATTGGACATGTTTGTTAACCAGCGGCTCCTCAGCTTATCCAACTATGTTACAAATAAGTGGATAACATCTGGCTCCAACTGCGGGACATGTGCTCGATCTAGTCTCTTATGCAAGGAGAGCATACGAGAACATCCCAGAATCTCTGGTTTCCATATCCTGTAAAAACATCTCAACTTGACAAGAAAACCTTAGTAGCACAAGTTTCATGAAAAAGAGCCAATGATCCAAAAGTTGCTTTATTTAAATAAAAAACTTCACTGAAAAATTTATTTATTTCTAAGTACATAAAGAAAAATGCTAAAGTAAATGCTCACTTTAAGGAGCCTATTTTTCTACTCTAAGCATGATACACAAAAGGTTAGGTGTAATCATAGATCCAGTGTAGCCACCTAAGCATTTTATTAATATAAAAAGTTTTTCCTTGTCTTTGGTTACCAGCCAAAGTGAGGGCACAATTTCCACAAAATGCAAACCTGCGTGATGATCCAAAATGGGCGGGCTGGATGGGGAATCATAGGCATGAATAATGTCGTCAAACTTCTTCCCAAACTGGTAGGTGCTTGCGCAAGCTGCTTCTATCCATGACTGGATAGCGCTGATATACAAATTGAGATGATGCGGCAGGTCGACTACTCCATCATGCTGATCATCAAGGCTTATCAAATAATAACTCGTTGTATAAGCCCCAAGATGCTCCAAAACATAAGGAACATTTATATGTGAAGACGATGGTTGAGAAAAAACTTCAACTAGTTGTATCCCATCTGATTCTTCACTGCACGGCTTTTCCAAGTCCTTATTACAGATACTCAGATACAATTCTGACTGATCATATGAAAACTCTAACTGCTCTTCGTTACAACTTTCATAACTCTCAGAATAAACACTCCCCTCGCTGGACACATTATAGATGAGATTCTCAAAAATATCATCGGTTGGATTTTCTATAAGAGTCCAATAATCATCATCGCCATCTATGTCGGATATGAGAGATGCCTCATCACTAGTATCAAGTCCCTGGCTACATTCCTCATTCTGCTCAAAACAATCTTCTTCGAAAAGCTGGGTTTCAAAGATATTACATGGGACCCAACTTTCCAAATATTTGTCATCCGGTGGAGAGCATGGAGGACTCTCATCACATGTAAGGGATTCTTCCTCACTTGTATCACATCTCTGGCTATATCCCTCCTCATGATCATAGTCATCTTCTTCAGAAAAAAGGTCACAAGGTAGTAAACCTTCCAAACTAACATCTTCATGCTCATTTGTAGGATTAATACCAAAGTTTTTAGTGAGGTTATCCAATTGTTGATTATAATCTTCGACTTGAACCCGAGTTTCTGTGGTGATGGGATGGAGCTGCCCAACTGCGTTAATGTACTCAGTCTCTCTTGAATATTGTTTTGCCTCTCTCCAACTTTCTCTGGAAATATCATGCATGTCACCTACATAGTTTGTGTACTCAGGCTCGCTTGATGATGCTTTAGGACCACAACCCTATGGAAAACCATGCTCCTGAATATAGCATGCATAATAGCAAGAAGATTCCTCATGGAAATCTCTGCACGCCCTACAGAATGGTTTGTAAGGCTTAACCACATTAGTAGCCTCTAGCTGATGAGGAGGCCTCTGCTCATGGTTTGGATTCTTTCTCTGCCATGTTTGTCTTGCAGGGAAAGTTCTAAGAGGTGGGCGGAGGTTGAGTTCTTTCAACAGTTATGACCATATTCTGAACCTCTTTAATCTGCGCTAAGTGCTTTCTTTCCATGTCTTGCATTTTCTCTGTCAGGTCCATGAGCTTCTTCTCATATGCTTCGTTTGATGACTCTTTTCCTTTAGGTTCAACAGTTTTTAGAGGAGTTGATGATCTAGAGTAACCCTGGATGTTTGACTCTCCTGAAGACTGCATATTCTTATCAATTTTAATGGCCAAATTCTGAGCTTGAAGCAGTGTGGTTGGCTCCTTGTCTCTAATCTGGTACTGGATCTTGCCAATTAATGCTTCTATGTAATAATCCAAAGTGGAAGTTGCAGGAGGAGCATGAGTGGCAGGGATGGAATTTGACAACTCTGTGAACCTATTGTTGAACTCATCCATGGTTTCTGTATCAAACTTCTTCATACTAGTCAAGGCTGCCACTAGATGTCTAGGTTCCTTCTTGCTGCCAAATATTTCGAGGAACGCAGCCTTGAAGGCTGCTATGGTAGCGAAAGAGTTGTTCGGCAAGTTGTCATACCAGTTTCCAGCCTTACCATCCAAAGATAGAGCAAAAAGGGTCATGTATACATCTTCATGTTTGTCAGTACCCCTGACATAGGCATCACAGTGTTTTGAAAAATATCTGAGATGTTGCTCAGTAGAGGTAGAGGCATCAGTGCTTGTGAAAGTGACAAGCTTATCAATAGCTTTTTCGGGAATGTCATGGGGCTGACCTGCTATCTGAATGAAATTGAGCTGAGTAAAAAGCTCACCCATTGTGTTAGGAAAACAGTTATTGTTTTGAAAATTTTCTAAGTTTTCTTGAAATAAAAGATGGATGTCTGAAACAGACTCATATCCAAATTCTTCAAGGATCCTACAAGAAGCAAGTTTGTTCAGTCTCCTCCTATAAACCTTTTTTAGGCTCGGGGATGAAATTGAGCAAACCTTCAGAGTTTCTTCTAGTTGAATACCTTGAGGTGTTTACTGATAGTGGAGTCGCCAGGTGGATTCAAGTCTAATTTCAGAGAGTGATCGGACTAAAAAATCTACCAAAAAAGGGGAAAAAGGTAAAAAAAACTAAAAAGAAACAAAGGTCGTCCAAGAACAAAAAGATCTGTCCCCGACAACGGCGCCAAAAAATGTTGTCCACCGATTGCACACTAGCAGCAGAAATCTGATGAAAGCTGTCTCCTCGCTTAGGAAAGTGGGAAAGGTGTGACCTTGGGGGCAAGCACAGAGCTAGGTACTGTCACCTACTCCTAGCTCCTCCGTTTAGGCTAACTCCTAACGAAGCCAAGGTGGGTAGTCCCTACAAAAGAGTTTCTATGGCTTTTAAGTTGTTAAAGTGTTCTTAAAGGTTGCGGATGCGGATGGGTGTTGTTTAGGAGTGATTATGATTTGAAGGTGTTTACTTATTATGAATATGACACAAAATCAAAAGAGCAATCCACGTTGCAACAAGAGATTAAAAGATAAGTATAAATTCCAGACTTTTGATTAAGCATTCAGAGATAGCATTTATAATGAACCACAGACAATTGACCAATATAGGATAATTATGCAAAATTAATCAAGGACTAGTGCCTTATGGAGTCAATGATACTGAAATGCACAAATAAAACAATAAGTCTAGGAATCCAACTAGTGAGTATTAGATTGTGCAAATGCTCTTGGTAAGTTTTAAGGATTTTATGTGCTCTTGATTTAGGTGTCAACGAAGGTTTGTCAAAAGCCGGAAGAATAATCTAAGTTCCCTCCGTTGAAGACATGTCGGGCCCGCCTAGTATCCTAGGCTGGTATTGCAAAGATTGACCAGCTAGCTGAGAAGCTTAGACAGCAGGATTCCGACGCCTCTACTAGGAAGTACTTTGGAATATTCCCTACAACGCTGGTGCGTTGGTTACGGGGTGTTAAGTTTTATTAAGTTACTCTTGCAGGGTTAAAAATCCAGTGCCGTTTCTGGGTACTCCGATTTGAGATCGGTCAGAGCATACTCCGGCAAGGAGGGGAGGGAGTTAATTAATTAAAGAGGTGTGTGTTGCAAGTATTATTAAATTAGTTAATTAAAACTCTTCGACAGAGAGCGCTCTTGACCTTGGTTTTATGACAGAGGTTCAAGAGACTTATCTAATCTAAATGCCTAATGCAAGGATGTGCAAATCTAATAATGCTCTCCGATAGAGAGTGCTCTTGACTTGGTTTCTGACAAGTTCAAGAGACTTAATGATTGATTAGTTAAACTAACAAACAGTAGAATGCATGAAAATAAAAGAAAGACAGTTAAACAAACTCTCCGACAGAGAGCACTCTTGATCCACCTTACGGTGAGATTCAAGAGATTTTCGTTCTTTTTAAGATAAACAATTATAGAGAAAGATACATCACAATGCAAGTAATAAAATCTAATCTAGCAATTAGCATTTATAATTAATGAACAACTAGCAATTGGTGGAAATGAAAACTAAGTCTAATCAAGAAAACTAAGCTAAGTGCTTTAAGTTAAAACTATGCTAAGAAACATGAAAAGGAACACAAGACACACTTCCCCAAAACAGGAGAATTAGAAAAGATGGGAGGCTTGCTCCCACTTAGCCCTTTTATTAATTTTTTACAATGCTTTGTTATGCTCAGCTTCTTCTTGAATGAGCAGATGGTGAGAAAGAGAAGAAAGAGAAGGGAAATGTTTTGGTCTTTTTGCTCTTGCTTGCTTTTAGCTTTTGGGCTCTCCTTCACCTGCCTGAAACTAAGAGCTTTGAACACTAACTCGTTATGGTGTTAGTTCATAAACAAAAATTGAAACTAGATCTACAAACTTAGTAACAAAAATGAACTCAACCCTTACCAAAACCGGAAGAAGAAAAAGAAGAGTAAAAGGCCGTGAAAAGAAAAGTGAAAAAGTGGTGAAAAGAGAACGAAAGAAGGCCAAAGAAGGCTGAAAACAAAGGTGAAAGAGGGGTTGCAAATTGAAGAAAGAGGGCTGCAAAAAGTGATAAAGATGGCTGAAACTAGGGCCCAAAAAGTGGCTGCAAATTAGGGCAAAAAGGGGGCTGCAAAAGGTGAAGAAAGAGGACAAAAGAGGGCTGCAAAAAGTGAAGAAAGAGGGCAAAATTGGGCAGCGAAAGAGGAGAAAAGAAAGGCTGCAATAAAAAGAGAAAGATGGCTGCAAATTGAAAACGGGACAGCCAACAGGGGCATAAGGTTTGGTGAATGAATGTTCACTTTAGCCCAAACCTTGCCCTAACCCAAGAGTGTAAAAATTTCTTAAACTTTGAAAGATGAATAAAAATGAAGAAAAACATTCCTGGCTTTACTTGATGATGCTTGGATTCTTTGAAGCTTGAAAATTTCGAAAGTTGTCTTGACCTCAAGAGGAGAGGATGCACCTGAGCTCGAACTCCTACTTGATTGGATGAAGTGATCTACACAAATTCAACTCAAACACTTGCCAAAAGATGGATTAGATCATGTATGTTTTACCAATTGAAATGTAAAAGAGCATATCATATAACTGAATAACCAATGCTACTTTCAATTCCTAAGAGCAAAACCATAAACAATTAAATTGAAACTTCAAATAATTGATCTTACGTGCTTACAGAAGCCTTCTAAAGCATGAATCATTAACCAACATTAAGCATGAAAGGAGAGAATTGAAACATTATCACCTCATTCGCCAAGCATTCATCCACATTTAACAAACCATATGAGCCTCCAAAGCCTTAAAATTTATTCCACGGTTGCATAAAGCAACAAGCATTTACAGAGTTTGGACAGAGTTTCTCTACACAAAAATCCGTCCGAATAGAGCTAAAGGAGCCTTTATTTATACAATGAATGAAGACCAAAACCCTAAAAACCAAAAATTCCTGACCTAACCGGTTTGGCACTTAGCTGGGAGTCCAAACCTAAAGATGAAGAGCTGAGAGTGAGGGGAGGCCTCCACCTAGGCAAGGCACCCCCACTCCAAACCTAAACATCCGAAAGCAGCCACCTAGGAGTCCACACGTGTGAGGGCGCATTCCTGAAGGAGGTGAGGGCGTGAGCATGAAGAGGGCGTGAGCTTGCAGAAGAGAACCACCTACTAGGTCTAGAGGCAGCACAAGCTAGGTATGGAGGAGCCAGTGCCTAGTGATCATTAGTGCAAGCTCCTGTCCTGCCTCGATCAAAACATTGATCCAATGGATTCTCTCCACCTCATCCCACACGTGAGCTAGCTAAAGAGGGTGCAATTGCTAAGTGAAGGTGCCAATTATACCCACTGAATGCTGACTAAAGCTACCTTTCGTTAACTCCAATGCTCATAAATGCCCATTGAGATGTCATTTAGCCTTTTATTTTGCTGAATTTGGATTAATTTGGAGAGTTTTGATTTTCTCCAAAATAATCATTTTTTAATAAAAACTCCATTTTTTCCCCAAAAATGACTTTTTTGAGAAAATGAGCATTATGTGTCCGATTGATGATCTGAAAGTTGGATCTGACTAGCTGGCTGATCAAGAATGATTTTTGGCTTAAGGTTAGAGCCTTCAATCACTGAATTCGGGGTTCGGATGACTAACTTATTACAAAGGAGATTTTTCCATTTAATTAATGGAAAAATTAATAAAAAAACTTAGGGAAATAATTAAAAAATTAAAAAAATAAAAAATAATTTTTCAACCCGTCCGGTAAAATTTTTAAAGGTCCTAGTGACTTAGGACATGACCATGTTCTTCTCTAACAATACCTAATAGGTTTATAAACACTTAGTTGGGCTCTAATAACCCCCCAAGGCCCAGCGTTCAAAATCGATCATTCCAGCTTTGGGGGAAGTGAGAGAAAACCTCATCAATTATACTCGGCTATAGGAAAAGCATAATTGTCAAGGGCAAAAAACTCCTTGGAATACCTTAGTTGAGATTCTACGTCTTAGGAGACCGAACCACTCAAAATACCCTACTAGCACATTTTATTACAAACCCCGCGGGGCCATGGTCAAAATTGTTCAAATGAAAAACTGGCTAGCCAATATTGGCTAGACATGAAGACAGATCAACTGATACACTGGAATCAAACATTGGACATGTTTGTCAACTGGCGGCTCCTCAGCTAATCCAACTATGGTACAAATAAGTGGATAACACATTGTTCCCAATACATCTTATATACAAAAACTTTTAAAACTGAAACAATTTTAAGATCCATATTTCATGGATCTGAATAATCCAAAAATAGATAATCTGATTACCTTCAAATTAGATCGAATAACTTCAAAAAATAAGCTCAATCTCTAATCCTAACAACTGTATAAACAAATCATAATATTATCTAACCAACAACTATCCAATCCTAATTGTTTATCAAACATGACCTGGCTCTTGTAAATTTTTCTTTAATATTCAAACTAGGGCTAAACAGTGCATGCAAATCTCTAGTGATAACCACACATGAATATCTTTTACAGTATGTAGCGGAATATAAAAATGAGAAATAAATCACAACATCACATCACAATATTGACACTATTATTTTGGGTATGGAAACCCTCGGAAAAACCCAAGATGGGAAAACCAGTGCCGCAGTCAGATATAGATTTTATTATGAGAAAATATGGAACTTTTACAATCACTACAAATTCACCCAATCCTGGCGAATACAGTACCCAACAGAATCATAGGGCAAATCCCAACTAAACCTCAACACCCTCCTATGTGAGTGTACGACCCAACTGTACGAAGCTCAATGATCCTGTTGCTCGCTCCTCCGTCTTCCCAGCTAAATCCTCTGTCTAACTTTCTCTTCCTGTCTGTATCCCGTCTTTGTCGAAATACAAGTGTTGTGTCCTCTCCACCAATTGATCTCTCTTTTATAACTTTAGGTAAAGCGAAAACCCTAATTTCACTTTCACTTTAACTAGTGTTTCCCTAAAGTTAATTTAGATCATTTTAATTTATTTTCCAAAGTAAACTTAGGAAAAGTAAATTAAATACAATTGGTTTCCTAATTTAAGTCTTCTACATGCAAGAACACATGCATGCAGGAAGACCTTCCTTGTTGTTGCTAGTTTAACACTTCCTCTCAACGAGGAAGGGATTCGGTAGCAACCCCACCTTATCCTTGAACTTCACAAAACTCTGTCTGCAAAGTGCCTTGGTGAAAATGTCCGCCACCTGCTCATCTGTCTGTATGTACTTCAACCGAATGGTTCCCCTTTGAACACAATCTCTCAAGAAGTGGTACCTAATGTCTATGTGTTTGCTCCGGTCATGGAACACTGGATTCTCAGATAGCTTGATGCCCCTCTGATTGTCATAGTGAATTACTGTAGCATCTAACTCACAATCAAACAACCCCGCAAGTAACTTCCTCAGCCACATACCGTCACAAGCAGCCATGCTGGTTGCCATGTACTCAGCCTCTGCCGAGCTCAATGCAACTGACTTCTGCTTCCTGCTGAACCAAGAAACAACCTCTGATCCTATGCTGAAACAACAACCTGAAGTACGCTTTCAGTCCTCTACACATCCTTCCCAGTCAGCATCTGTGAAACCTGCTAACTGTACACTCCCCCTGCGGTCATAAACCAATCCATACTCCATTGTACCTCTGATGTAGCGAAGTATGTGCTTCATAGCCGTCCAATGCACTCTTTGAGGGTCCACCATGAACTAAATCAAAGAGTTGACTACAAAGCTGATGTCTGGTCAAGTGTTGACCTGATACATAAGCGATCCGATAAGTTGACGATACAAGGTAGGATCAAATCCGTCTGACCTTGATGCATTAATCTTCCTCCAGTTGGAAACTAGAGGTATGACCATAGGCTTGCAGTCCTCCAGTCCTCCATCCTAAATCTCTTCAAGATCTCAACTGCATACTTCCCTTGTCCAATGAAGAAGCATCCATCTCTCTGCCAAACCTCAAAGCCCAGAAAGTAATGCATCAGCCCAAGGTCCTTCATCTCAAAGTCCACTGCAAGGTTGGACTTACAGTCTCCAATCAGCCTCTCATCTCATGTCAAAAAGAGATCATCCACATACAGGACTAGAATGAGAGGCACCTCACCTGTCAAGAAGTACAGGTTGTGGTCAGCCTCACTCTTCTGAAATCCCATCTCCCGTAGATAGCTTCCAATCCTTGAGTACCATGCTTGAGGTGCCTGCTTGAGCCCATAAAGAGCTCGATGCATTCTGCATATATGCGTCTCCCTGTTCTCCACATCAAACCCCTTTGGTTGCTCAATATACACCTCCTCCTCTATCACTCAGTTGAGGAAGGCAGTCTTAACGTCCATCTAATGGACATGCCAACCCATCTCAGCTGCTAGTGAGATAATGGTCTGAATGGAAGAATACCTGGCAACAGGGGCGAAGGTCTCCTCATAATCAATACCCTCCTTTTGTGAAAACCCCTTTGCCATGAAGCATGTCTTATACTTTTCCACACTTCTGCCTGCTGCATGCTTCACCTTGTAGATTCATCTGGATCCCACCACCTTTTTCCCTTGTGGCCTTGGCACAACCTCCCATACCTGGTTTTTCATAATGGAGTCATACTCCTCAAGCATAGCCTCCTGCCACACATCATGTTGTGCAACCTCCCCGAAGCTGGAAGGTTCAGAGTTAATCAACTCTGTCATTAGTGCCATATAACTAAGCCTCTCTGGTGGTACACTCCGTCTGAAAGATCTCTGTGGGGGATCAACCTGCCTAGAATCCTGTACCGTGGACCTAAACCACTTAGGGCTTGGCCTAGTGTCAACCTGCTATGATTGTTGGATATCTGTCTCCTGCTGCAGCTCATCCTCCAAGTCAATGACTGTAGGATCCTTTCCACTTGACTCCCTTTGACTACTAGAACCCGTGCCTTGCGTTTGTACCTGTACCTGTACATCTGGATCCTCCAACTTGACCCCCGACTCCTGTGCTAGCTGCTGCTTTGTTGGTAAGTCTAGTGATCTACGCAAGGCCCTGTCCTCATCGAATTGGACATCCTTGCTCACAATGATCCTCCTGCGAGCAGGAATGTAAACTCTATATGCCTTCGAAATCTCGCTGTAACCAACAAGTAACCCCTTCTCTCTAGAAGGGTCCAGCTTCTTCCCATTGTCAGCATGAACATGACAATAGTAGACACTACTGAATATGCGAATGTGACTCACATCTGGCCTGGTGCCTGTGAAGACCTCCTCTGGTGTCTTCCTCCCCAAAGTTGTGTGGGGACACCTGTTCTGAATGTATACTGCAGTCCTGTATGCCTCGGCCCAGAGGAATAGTGGTAATCCTGATCAAATAGCATGGCCTTGGCTGCTCCAACCATAGTCCTGTTCTTTCGCTCTGCAACTCCATTCTGCTGTGGGGTATGGGGCACCGTGTGGTCCTTCTTGATCCCCTCAGCCGAACAATCCTCCATGAACTCATTGGTGGTGTACTTACCCCCGTTGTCTGTCCTCAACACCCGAATCTTCTTTCCTGTTTGGTTCTCCACGAGAGTTTTGAAGTCTCGGAACCTCTCAAAGACCTTTGACTTGGCCTTCAGGAAATAGATCCAGGTCTTCCTGGAATAGTCATCAATGAAGGTTACGTAGTAACTGTAACCACTGAATGAATGGACATTCATAGGTCTGCATACATCAGAATGCACCAAGTCCAAGGGCTCCTTAGACTTGTGCTCACTCTGTGGGAAATGGTTCTCGATGTTCTTCCCCAAAGCACAACCCTTGCAGGGGTTATGCTTTTCCTCTTGTACTTGAGTAACTCCAATGACTTCCTGTCTCAAATGCTTCAGTGCTCTATGGTACGTGTGCCATCCTCCTATGCCATAACTCACCTTGACTGCTGTTGCTGATTAGAGCATTTGCAGGCTCAAAGTGTAGTTTGTACACTTTCTCGCTCCTCCTGCCAATTACCCAATCCAAGCTCCTATTTGATCCCTTGGGCCTAATATATACTCTATGGTCACGGAACTTCACTTGATATCCCTTTTCCTCCAGAGTGGAGATTGATATAAGGTTCTTGCTCAGTCTTGGAACATGCAACACATCAACAAAACTGAGGGGTTTGCCAGACTCCCTCTGAAATGAAACAGTGCCAACTCCTTGCGCCCGATACCACGAATCATCACCCAACTCAACGTGGATCCCTGTTCCACCCTCCTGCAAGTCTCTGAAGAATCTCTTCTGTCAAATCATGTGACTAGATGCTCTACTGTCGATGTACCATATGCTGCTCCCTGTGGTGCTTGCCATGCAATCTATCAAGCAGAACTCCTCATCGAAGTTCCTGCTGAACTCATCCACCTCTGCAGTGTTAGATTTTTATCATTTAGACAGTATTATCTTAGGATCTTTAACTGAGAGAATAACAAGCACAACGATCCAACACAAGAGACAATAGACACAAAGATTTTCCTCGAGGAAACCATAAAGGAGAAAACCCCGCAACTTCCTCAGAGATAGAATCAGCACCAAAAGTAAAACCCAAAAACAGTAAGATGATCTCCCAACATCAGTAGTCTCTCTCTCTCTTCTCCCAGCTTCTTCTTTCTCTCTTAGTTATGCGCTACAACTGAGTGTGAGTGAATGTGTGATAAATAGAGAGGCTCACTCTCTATTTATACTAATTCCTGACTTGACAATAACTCACTAGGGCCGACTTCTCTAGGAGAGTCTAATAACCCTAGGGCCCCATAACTGCGGGGACTTTAACCCTTGATCAATAGGGAGGGTTACCCTCTATGACTTTACATGACTTGTTTACATTATTGAATCTCCCGATAGGAACATCAGGGCATGACATGACTCAATTACATTACAGATACTTCCCGAAATAAACATCGGGGTACAATACATAAAATATACAAGTGAATACATTTCGAAGTTACAAATACATCAACACTCCCTCTTAACTAGGAAGGTATTCTCTCGACACAATTTATCAGCACAGGTCTTCTTCTCTGTATTATCTGGATCATCATCAAGTCATCTTCATTACTGGATCTGGATCATCACTAGATCATCACTGGGTCATCATCACTGGATCTGGATCATCACTGCTGGATCATCACTGGCGCTATCTCTCGATTCTTCTCGTCATAGGAAGTTCTACAGAGCCAACCCTTTTTCATGCTGGTTGTAGGCCTAGCCTCCATGTAGGTCTTCTTCAACACTTATATCTAACCCTTAGTCAGAACGACCTGTCCAGCACTTACATCTGACCATGGGAGGAACACATCCAACAACCATGTCAGAAATGCATGCCTAACACTCACATTTAACCATGGGAGGAACACATCCAACAACCATGTCAGAAAGGCCCAACATTCACATCTGACCATGGGAGGCCCAGTTTGCCACCATGTTAGAATGGCCCAGCACTTACATCTAACCATGGGAGGAACACATCCAAGAACCATGTCGGAAAGGCTCAACACTTATATCCGATCAACCATGTTGGAAAGGCTTAGCACTTATCTCTGACCATGGCAGGAACACATCCAAGAACCATGTTAGAAAGGCTCAGCACTTATATCTGACCATGGGAGGAACACATCCAAGAACCATGTCAGAAAGGCTCAGCACTTATATCTAGCCATGTGGGGAACACATCCTGCATCCATGCTAGAAAGGATCTGCAGTTACACTTGATCTTGTGGGAACACATCCCACAGTCACATCAGAATGGCTCTGCACTTACATTTGATCATGTGGGAACACATCCCACAGTCACATTAGAATGGCTCCTGCACTTATATCTAACCATGGAAGGAACCAATCCTACCATGTCAGAAAGGCTCTCGGACTCATCACCTCCCCTTGGAGGGAATCTCGATTTGAAGAACACCAAGCTTCTCCCTGAAGTACTCAAACTTCACTCTAGCCAATGGCTTGGTTAACACATCAGCTATCTGTTCGTTCGTCGCAACATACTGGAGCTTCACTGCTCCTCTCTGCACCATATCCCTGATATAGTGATATTTGATCTCGATATGCTTCGACTTGTCATGGAACACAGGGTTCTTAGACAACTTCACACAACTTTGGTTGTCGCAATATATACAAGTAGCATCCAACTGGAGATCAAATAAATCACATAGTAGCTTTGTAAGCCACACTGCCTCACAGCTAGCTGAACAAGCTGCGACATACTCTACTTCGGCTGTACTTAGTGCCGCGCAAGATTGTTTCCTGTTGAACCAAGAGATCACACCTGATCCCATACTGAAGCAACACCTTGAAGTGCTCTTTCTATCGATGGCATTGCCTGCCCAATCTGAATCAACATAACCTTCCAAGTTAATCTTCTGATCAACCTTATACTTGAGCCCATAATCAACTGTACCCTTCAGGTACCTCAGAATATGCTTTGCAGCAATCAGGTGAACATGTCTAGGATCTGTCAGGAACTGGCTCAATGTGTTCACAACAAAGCAAATATCTGGTTTCGTATTCGTCAGGTACATCAAGGATCCAATTATCTGACGATACATCGTAGCATCAACTGACTCGGATGAAGCATCAGTCAATAGCTTCAGGTTCGATGCCATAGGTGTGGTCATGGCCTTGCAGTCCATCATCTCGAACCTCTTCAGGATCTCTACCGCATACTTCCCTTGTCCTAGGGAGATTCCATCTGCATTCTGCCACACCTCCATGCCTAGAAAGTAGTGCATCATGCCCAAGTCCTTCATCTCGAACTCGACAGCAAGCTTCCTCTTTGTATCAGCAATCAACCCATCCACACCTGTTACAAACAGATCATCTACATACAGTAGGAGTATCACTGGGTTCCCTTCTTCAACCTTGTCGTAAAGGTTGGAATCTGCTTTACTCTTGGTAAAGCCCAAACTGGATAGGAAGCTATCAATTCTGCCGTACCATGTCCTGGGTGCCTATTTCAAACCGTACAGGGCTTTCTTCAATTTACACACAAGTCTCAAAACCGAGTGGCTGCTCCACATACACTTCCTCTTCCACTACACCATTCAAGAAAGCAGTCTTGACATCCATCTGGTGTATCTTCCATTTCATCACTGCAACCAAAGCAAGTATTGATTTGATGGAAGTGTATTTGGCTACAGGTGCAAAAGTTTCTTCATAATCTATTCCTTCTTTCTGGGAGAAGCCACGAGCCACAAATCTTACTTTATATTTCTCTATGCTGCCATCTGCATCATGCTTGATCTTGTAGATCCACTTGGAAGTTGTTGCTGCCTAATTCACACTTTAAGGAACAGGAAAGTCACAACCTGCTATGTGTGTCCTTCGGGGCAAGCGAGAGCTTGGGATCACTGTCACCACAGTCCACAACTCCTCCGTTTAGGCAAGATCTCAACAGAGCCAAGGGGGGAAGTCCCTACGGAAGACTAAGTTCTAGATTTATTAATTAATTACAAATTAAAGGGATCTTATTAAGGTGTGAGACTAAGGTTTTGAGAGATGACAGTCAAACCAATGCAAGATGCAATATTTCAATGACAGTCAATCCTTTTAAAATAACCAGTGCCTAAGTAATGGAGTCAGAGAATGCAACTTTCAATGGATGCAGTCTACTTAATTATCCCACAGGTTAAGTTATCTAACAATGAGATGAAAATAAACTATGAACAATATACACAGTTATGAAAGACTTATGAACAATATTATTAAGATAAATGCAAAATAATATAATCACAGTTGAGCAATATGAACAATATTAAACAGTAGAGCAGTAAATGCTCAAATAAATAGCTGAAAAATGTAAACCAGTTGACTAATATCCACAAGTTAGAAAAATATCAGGTTTGCTTTGCAGGTACAACAACAACTGAAAGGAAACAAGTGCAATATTGGAGTGAAATGTTGCTGAAATGAAAATGTTATAGAACCGGTTTTGCAATGTCTCTTGGTTTATTTTAGGTAGATTTTATTAAGGTTTTTCCTCTTGAAGTTTTAGTTTTCGAACTGGTGGTGTGACTACCCCAATCTAGTATTCCTCAAGTCAAAGAGGGAATGCTGGTGCGCTCAACAAAGTGGGAGCAAAGCCCACCCGTAGCTCCCAGGTCAAACCCCAATGCCCCGGTGCTCAACAAGGAGGACGTAGAACGCCTAGAGACCCCCCACGGTCTACTACTCCAACTAGCTTCCGAGGTCACTGTTTTTAATTAACCGGAAAAATAACAAGATGGATGCCTATTAAACTAAACTCCTCTACCCCCTGTTGTATCTCGTGAGTACCCCGAAGGGTGATAACCGAGTAGAGGAACAGAGGCTAGATTCGTTGTTGGTTAATTTTAGGGGTAAATTTTAAATCTTGGTGATTAGCATACAAGGTTAATTTTATACTATCAACAAGATCAACCAAGCAGTATCCCTTATGGGAGATGCTGGTACTTGATCTTGGACTGAAAAAAGCAAAGTGTGAAGGTTTGTAACAGAAAAAGAAGTTGTTCTAATTAAGCTAAGCCCCCACTTCTCCTGCTTTTCATACCCAACTTGAAGTCCCTAAAGGGAGATGACAAGTGGGACAGAGGATACACCGGATCAGTGGGTTGTATGGTTACTCCTTTGACAGAAATAAAATTTAGATTTAAATACTTTGAACTGAAACTTGAAAGGAAAATGAAACTAGCTAAAACTATGTCCTAACCACACAACAATCTCTGTAACAGAGATGGTGGTCTGTAACAGAGATTGGTGGGTAAACAGCAAAAAAAAAAAGAAAAAAAAAGATTAAACTAACCTCACTTCAATCCCTTAAGGGACCGTAAACAGAAATAAAACTTGCATAAAAATAAATCTAAGCAACTAGTGTTCTAGGCTATTTCTACACTACTCATATACAGATTTACAAAGCTTTAGAGAATACCCCAGAGAGAACTTCTCTTTTGGGGTTTACAATCTTGTAGAAGAGAGAGAAGAAATGTGGTTTTTGGCCCCTTTTGGACCAGAACTTTTCTAGGGCTTATCTAGGCAATTTTGGGCAGCATAACCCCCTCTTCTGTGCATAAACCTGCAACAAACCAGCAACTTTACTTGCTGAAATTTACTGCAGAAAACTAAATAAAAAAGCTAGCACAGATTAGTGTAAAACCCAGAAAATTTATTGAAAAATCTGAACTTGAAATTTAAAAAAAAAATGAGTTTAGTATTCAGAAAATGAACTTTTTGGTATCTAAATGATGTATTAACAGCAGATTTATAGTTCTATACTAATCTATAATGGAAGAAAGCCTTAAAACAAGGGTTATATTCACTATACAATGAATAAAACCCAGTTTTAGGAGAGAGAAAAAGAGATGGACGAAAATGCAGATTTAAAAATTGAAACCCTTGGAGAGATGTCCTTGGCTTGGAAAACCTGTAAACAAATGTTAGATCTGCAATAAAATGTAAGCTTAGTGATGAATGTCTAACAATCTCTACAAAATACTTTGAAGAAAAATTGCTAAACAATTCACAAAAGAGGGTAAAAATACTTCTACTCTCTAATCTCTCCACAAAATACAAACATGCAAAACTAAATAAAAGATACAAGTTACCTCACAATGGACCATGAAAAAATGTAGAAGAATAGCACAATATCCCTCCAAAGTATTTCCTTGATTATGGCCCAACTAGGGCAAGATTTGAGCACAAGAAAGCCTCTAGGGCTTGAGCAAAATAGCTAGGGCACAATGTTGAAGAAGAGAAGAGAGGAAATATTTTTGCAGCATAATAGTAGCATGAGAGAGATCTATCAAATGAGGGAGTGAGACCCTCATTATATAGTTGAGGAGCAACCCCAACCCCTTGAAGATCAATGGCCAAGATTAGATCTCCACCACTAGATCTAGGGTATTTGACTTTGCACACCTCTCAACCAATCAAATAGCCTAGGCGCCTCCTCAATCCATGGCTTGGGTGCTTGATCCATGCCTCAATCCATCCTCACCCTTAGATCTAGGGTTTTGACTAGCGCCCCCCTTTAGATTTCTTTTAGGGTTTAAACGTGGGCCCCCAAGCTAGGCGCCATCTTTAGAGGCGCTTTTAGGGTGAGGCGCCACCTTTAGAGGAGTTTCCCACTTGATATGAGCCATGAAATGGCTGGACGTCCCCCTTTAATGGTGGTTTTCACACTGACGCCCCTCTTTAGCAAAGGGTTTTAGCACCATGACTTGGCTCCTCTAGCGCCTCCTCTTAATGTAGAGTGGTTTGGACCATGCTTAAGTCCCAAACAAATATTTATCCTCTTGACTTAGGATAAAATTCACTTTCACTTAATTTTTAAAATTTAATTTTAAAATTTCCCAATTTTTTACTTAGGAAAATTTAAAAATAATTTCAAAAATTAATATCTTGGCCATGGGGGGGTGGAAAAATTTGAAATAAATTTTCCTAGGCTTAGCAACCCCCAAACAAAATTACCATGGCATTATTTGATTTTTTACTTCAAAATCAAATAATATGAATTTTTGATTTAGGGAAATCAATTAATTCCCTAGGAAAAATAGACCTTGCTTAACCAAAAATGGTCTATCTCCTTAACCCCCTATCAGAATGACATGGGACTCGAAGCAGTGGCTTAGGGGGTTTCATAGCAATTTACCTTGCATTCATAGCCCCTATTACAAAGTGCCAGTGCTTGAGCAATTACATTATTACATCAAAACCTAGTTAATTAACCACTAAGGGGTGAAATTAATTAACTAGAAAAAAAAAATACAACAACATAACGAAACTCCGCAAGACTCTATACAAATGTCTAGCATGGTCACGAATAGCATTTTGAACCCTTAGCCACCCCATGGACTTGACTATTAGAACGGCCGTCACCACTTTGGAGGATTTTGAGTGAAAAACCTAACCAATTAAAATCGTTTAAAGAACAAGATTAATTGGAAGGGGAAAAAACATTCGATGAGGGGACTTCCCTAACAACCAGTTCCATGGTGTGGCATCCATATCATATGACCCACACTAGCACATATAATTACATTAATTTTCCCACGCAGGGGAGCAGACATTTCGTTTTACAAAGGGGCAATTGCCCTGCAGAAGTGAAAAATCCTCAGATTTTTCCAAGGTACAATTTGTACAATTATGTACATCTTCATGTACATGAAGTTGCCACCTAGTTGAAATAGGTGGGCAACAAAAGTTACGACAGATTTCCCCTCTGGTCTAGGGACAACATCCCAGACATCATTCTTCATGATCGACTGGTACTCCTCGATCATAGCATCCTTCCATTCTTTCTTCTCTGCCGCTTCTTCATAGTTGGAAGGTTCTTTATCAATAATGTCACATAGCAGAGCCACATAACTGGAGCAGGACCTAATTCTTTTCCTCTCTCTTTGTATTTCTTCTGGAGCCCCATATCTTTATGCACCTAGGATAGCCTCTTGTACCCATGCAGGTTTCCTCTTGTGAGGATTCTTCTCTTGGGTTGGATCTATAGGTTCCTGGGGTTCTTCTATTTCTCGATCTTCATCTTGATTTTCATCGTTCATAGTTGTATCTTGAATTCTGGGTACTTCTGTTTCTTCAGAGTCTTCAACGGGTCTCTTTTTGGATTTGTTGTAAGTTGAATCTTCGTCGAATGTTACGTCTCTGCTTATGTTGATCTTCTTGAATCCTGGGAAGTATATTCTGTAAGCTTTCGAGCTTTCACTGTATCCCACAAATATAGCCTTCTTTTTAGAAGGCTCTAACTTTGTCCTCTTTTCTTTTGGAATGTGTATGTATACAGGACAACCGAATATTTTGAGATGGCTGACTTCTGGTTTCTTGCCGGAAAAGACTTCTTTAGGTGTCTTATTCTCGAGTACTCTGTGTGGAATATGGTTCTGTACATACACTGCTGTTCTAGCAGCTTCTGCCCATAGATGCATGGGAAGATCTTGATCATGAAGCATGGACCTTGCAGCTTCCATGATCGTTCTATTCTTCCTTTCTGCAACCCCATTTTGTTGTGGATTATATGGAGTGGTTAACTCCCTCTTAATCCCTGAATCTTTGCATAATTCTTTGAATTCATTTGATGTGAATTCTTTGCCATTATCTGATCGAAAGGTCTTGATATTCTTTTCTGTGTGGTTCTCGATCAAGGCTTTGAATTCCTTGAACTTGCTGAATACTTCATCTTTGTTCTTTAAGAAGTATATCCATGTCTTCTTAGAAAAATCATCAATGAAAGAAACATATTATACATACCCGCTTAATGAACTAGATGACATCGGACCGCATACATCGGAGTGGATGATTTCCAAGATTCCTTTTGCCTTGCTCTCGCTACTTGGAAATGTCTTCTTTGTGTTCTTTCCTTTCGCAAATCCTTTGCAGACACCATTATGTTTTGTCTGTATTTCTGGAAGACCTTCAACAAATTTGCTTGCAAGTGGTAGTGCTCTATAATGCACGTGTGCAAGTCTTCTATGCCAAAGTTCATTTGGCTCTACTGAGTTATGAACCAAAGCTTGTTCTAGTTGACCCTTCAATTTGTATATACCTCCTTCTTGTTCCCCAATCACTACTGCATCATCAATATCTTTCCCTTTGGCCACATAAGAACTTGGCCATCTACAAATGCAACCCTCATGCCTTTTGCATCCAATGCAGATATGGAGAGGAGGTTCTTCTTTAGACCTGGTGCAAACAAGACATCCTTCATCTTCATAGACTTTCCAGAGTCTAGCTTATAGGAGGATTCACCACTACCTTTTATTGGATACTGGTAGTCATCCCCTAGTTTCACCTTGTGAGGTGACTTATGTTCAGACAGTTTCACAAAGGATTCTTTGAATCCCGTCATATGTTTGGAAGCCCCACTGTCTATAAGCCAATCATTGCTTCCATGTGTAATAGTTCCCTTGAGAGCAGGAATCAGAGCATATTCTTCTTCACTTGAAGAATCATCACTTTCTTGTTTGATTTTCTTTGTGGAGGGTTCGTCATCCTCTGCCGTATGAGCGTGATGTCTTCTCTTGTCTCCCTTCTACTTGTGAGAGCCATTTTTGTTTCTAGGACAATCTTTGGCAAAGTGTTTTCTTTCATCACATGTATAGCATCTGAATTTAGATAAATCTCTGTTAGATCTTCTAGGGTTATCTTTCTGGTGGAAGTGCTTACCTTTGGGGTGATGAAAGTCTCTTCTGCTTTTCTTGGAGTGTACTGTGAGAGCTTGATCTTCACTTCCCGTCTTTTCTTCTTGAGCTACTATCCGAGCTTCTTCTTGTGAGCATTCCTCCCATAGTCTACTGAATTTGACTAACTTCTTTCTGGCACAGATCCCTTGAATAAAGGAGTCCCATGATCTAAGGAGGCCATTCAAGGTGGTCATCACAATTTCTGCATTCTCTACTTCTTCATCTACTGCTTCAAGCTGTTCCTTGATTTGAGAGACCTTTGTAAAGTAAGACTGGATGGTTTCCGTATTCTGGATCTTTACATTCTTCAATTGGTTTCTTAGAGTCATCTTCCGATTTATGTTTTTCCCTTCAAACAGTTTGGTCAGGGCATCAAACATAGCTTTAGGTGTCTTTAGGGAGGACACCTATGGTATGAGGTGATCCTTGATTGAATCAACAATAATCCTCTTAGCCATGACCAATTTCTTTTTGTGTAAGGATTTAGCCTCATCTCCCTCTGGAACTAGAACCTCTTCATTGATGTAAGAGTCCAACTCATTTTCTTCCAGGAGCAGGGAGATCCTATACTTCCAGGCTTGGAAGTTATCAGCTCCCTCAAGCTTTTCATCTAGCTTGGTATGATGAGACATCTTAATAGAGAACCTCAAATGGAAATGCAAAAGATTTAGATCTTACCAGGTTAAGATGTCGGAACTGGATCTGGAGCTGAATTTCTATATAGTTGGTTCAAGAGCAGATTAGGGTTTGACTTTCCCGGAGTTCTGCCCAACCAAAAACTTTGATCTTGATCTCTAAACTTCGATTTTGAGGAGGAGATCAATCCAGGCCTGGGCTCACTAAAAAATTCCACTTCTGTGGAAAGCCCTAATTTCCCGCAGAAGTGTCGGGTAAAAAACTGAAAATGCTCAGAATCAGATTCTTCTTCAACAGAAAGATGCACCCTAGGGAGGAGAGTCAGCCCAACCTCCTTTTGCTGAAAATCTATGGAGAGAGATCCAAAAAGTAGGAAGCCCTAGCTTCAATAGTTGCACAGTGTCTTCTTCTCAGGTTAGCTCTGATACCATGTTAGATTTTTATCATTTAGACAGTATTATCTTAGGTTCTCTAACTGAGAGAATAACAAGTACAACAATCAAACACAAGAGACAATAGACACAAAGATTTTCCTGGGGAAAACCATAAAGGAGAAACCCCGCAACTTCCTCAGAGATAGAATCAGCACCAAAAGTAAAATCCAAAAACAGTAAGATGATCTCCCGACAACAGTAGTCTCTCTCTCTCTTGTCCCAACTTCTTCTTTCTCTCTCAGCTATGTGCTACAACTGAGTGTGAGTGAATGTGTGATAAATAGAGAGGCTCACTCTCTATTTATACTAATTCTCGACTTGACAATAACTCACTAGGGCCGACTTCTCTAGGAGAGTCTAATAACCCTAGGGCCCCACAACTGCGGGGACTTTAACCCTTGATCAATAGGGAGGGTTAACCTCTATGACTTTACATGACTTGTTTACATTATTGAATCTCTCGATAGGAACATTGGGGCATGACATGACTCAATTACATTACAGATACTTCCCAGAATAAACATCGGGGTACAATACATAAAATATACAAGTGAATACATTTCGAAGTTACAAATACATCAACATGCAGATCCAACCATCTGACTGTTACTCTTCTTTTTCTTGTCTGGGCACTGGGAGGCAAAGTGTCCCTGCTTGTGGCAGATAAAACACTTGACCTTTGACACGTCAAGGTTCTTCTTACCATCCTTCTTCCTCTTTTCCTTACCCTTGCTCTTCCCTGTAAGAGCTAGAGCCTCCTCATCCACAATCTGTGGGATACTACTGGATGAGCCTGATCCTTGACCCATACGGGTCTCCTCCTGCACAAAGTCATCCCACAGTCTCTGCCAACCAGGGAGATTCTCCCTAGCCACCACACCTTTGACAAAGGTGTCCCATGGCTTAGAGAAGCCATTGAGGGCTATCCAAACTAGCTCCTCATCATCAGTCTTAGAGCCAACAACTCCAAGCTCATCCTTGATCTATGTGAGCCTCGTGAGATAAGGCACCACTCCTTCTCCCTTGGCCATCTTGGTGCTGCGCATCCTCTCTTGCAACACCATCTTTCGGTTCTCGTTCTTGCTTTGGTATAGACTCTCCAAAGCCTTCTCTTACCACCTAAGTTGTACTTAGTGGTTTTTTGTCAAGTGAGCTTGGTGAACCGGACAGTGTTAACTTGTTCGGACTTCAGAAGACCTTTGGAAGTACTTATGGGAAGTGCTTGTTGTACTATATCACATGTTCATACCCCATGGGGGAATTGTAATAAATG
>LPNX010343484.1:280002-550784 GCA_001517045.1 Pseudotsuga menziesii
GAGCAGATTAATTGGATCTGACAAATCCTTGACTGAAGGAGGGGATCAAATCAGATCCAGAGTTGATCTTCAGCATCCTTTATGGGGAATTTCGCCCTTCCTCTCTCCTCAACATGTTTTGGCTCATTTGGATGAGTTTTGGTGGATGCTTCAGTCAACAGGTTGAGGTGTCAGTTAGATCAGCTCTCCGATTGACAATTGCACTCAGTGAGACTCAGATCTGGCTCAGTTAGACACAGATCAGGCATTGATGGACTCTCCATCAGCATATTTGGTCCATCTCCTTGGGATTTGCGCCCCCTTGGGCTGGATCTCCTGGTTTTTGTATATATCCAAGCACAGCCCCCTCTTCCAAGCTAGTTAGAACTGGGATTGAGGTGCTGCTGCTATTGTACTGTTGTATTGTTCATTTGAAATAAAGAGAAGCTTTGGAGGCAAGACGGTGTTGTGCCATTGTATGTGTGGATGATGATTGCCATTGTTTTACTGAGGTAACCTGTATCTGTGTTCATGATTTGCTAATTGCTTGTAGATCCGTTGTTAAGATTGATAATAAGCTTATTATAATCTGGATAGGAAAGGTGCTTTTCAATAAGTTTATTGGCCATCTCTTTCCTTTGATGCATGTTTAGAGATCTAGATTCGACATGTCCTATAAGCTTATATGCATGTTATTTTGAATCTCTGTGTATGTACTAATCGGATCTCACAAGTTTTTTGGCAAGTTTCTTGATTTCAGCTGAGCTGCAGGTTCCTACATTGGAGAGGATGCTGGTCTAGTTTGTTTCTTCACTCTTTCCAAAACCTTCCAAAGGCAATAGTCCCTCGACATTCCACCTGAAAGCTCCACTGTGGATCTTTAAGGAAACTAGCATTTCTCTCCTCCTCTTCCTCCATCAAGATCAACTCTTCACCCGGTTACCTTTTCACAGCTTTGTTTTGGTTTAGATCTGTCATCTTAAAAGTAATTTCAACATAGATCTATCCTCTCGAAGCTCATAGTCTAGATCTTAGTTTTGTTTTGCACATAAAGTTCAATTTTAAGAGATCTAGCTAAAATCACCATATTTTTGCAAGCATTTTAGTGAAGATTCGTAGCTTGCTATTATGGTAGTTTCATTTGCTATATGATAAAATTTAATATTCTGCAATATCAGTGCATATTTCATTGGCTGCACAAACAGCAAGCCAAGATCCCAAGGAAAGCTTGCTTTCCTTGGTTCCTTTTTCACCTGTTTAGCTAGTTTTAAGTTCATCTTTTTTGAGTTAAGGTAGGCTGATCCAAAGGTGCTCTTAAAGTGATTTTGGGCATTTGTTATTCTAACATGCTCGCTGGTTTTTAGCAGGTGTAACAGAAAATAAAGGAAGTTGCTGTTCGAAAGTGGCCTCGGGAGCATTCAAATCCCCTCAGGGGTCTCCCATTTGACTAAAACCTTTGATTTTCGCACCTTGTAATCTCTTGATTTCAATCCATATAAGGGTCAAGAGGAATTATATCAGTCCTCTGATATTGTAACCGCTGTTAGTAAAATTATTCTTTGAATAGGCTCTTTCGAGCCCATTCTCCATCCCCCCTGGGGGGATTTGCGTCGGTGTCCTTTTTGTTGCTTTTTACTCATTTATTTTCAAACTAGCATTGATCTAATCTGCAGGGTAATATAATTTATTTTATTATTAATTTCATATTCCATACTTTATATTCCAAAGTAATCTCATTACTTACCCCACGACTTCCCGATTGACCTGAAAGGGGAAAAAGATTCGTGGTAGGACTAATTAGAAAACTAGAATTGTGGATCTATTGTATTTTTCATCATTTATTTATCAGCAATTATAAAATTAACCCCTCCTCGATTCCCCGTTTGAGATCCACTTGAATCGAAAGAGGTTCCTAGAGGGTTTTCTTTTAAACAAGAACACCCAGTTTAAAACTTACTAAAATTGACAAGACTCCAGTGTATATGCTCTGCACTTGGCCGCGGTTCGTCCGATCAGTCAAGCTATATCAAAAGCACTTGGGTGACTAGTATAATTAGGACTCACTCTCCCCAACTGACAAACCATCAGGTGAAAATCCAACACCTAGATCAAACCTTTATGGTGGCAAAATACCCAAAGGAAGCGGGAACTTCTGAAAAGTGACCTCGGGGCGCCGATCTCTGTCACACCCTAACGGGTGCGTTACGAACAATAGCCCCAGAGACTCCATTTCAGCCCACATATTCCTTGCGGCTAGCCGTGAAGGTTTAGTTTTGGACATACTCCAAGTACTCTCGGGTATATCTGGAGTCCCCCCTTAGCCCAATTTTAATCAACTCACACTTCAATTTTAACTTAAAATATACCAAGAGTTAAAATATACCAAGAGGCAATCGCAAAACAATCACTCCAAGCACATGCAAGTACATTGTTTCTATTTTTTGATTCCATTCTAAGGCACTGGTTATTTTCTTGTTTTATATATATATTGTGACTCAGCATTGTGCTTTCGTGTGTTCATCTTTTATATCTTGCCATCTTTGATTAGCTATAGTTAAATTGCAAACTCCTAAGCAACTCATTCAATTTAACATCACAACACTAAGTAATCATCCTTAGTAACTTAATAGGGTCTACCCCCCTTGGCTTCGTTAGGAGTTGAGCCTAAACAGAGGAGTCAAGAACAAGGTGACAGCCTTGACTTGAGACTTGCCCCCAAGGACACACCGAGTGGCTTGAAGATTTCTGCCACGTGACCCAGGTGTGTGAAAGGCGGCAACACTTTTTGGCGCCGTTGCCGGGGATAAATCTTTTTATTCCCGAGTACGAATTTCGTTTTCTTCCTTTTTGTTTTTGCTTTGTTTGATGAATGCTTAGAGTAGATCTTTAATTTTCATCTAGCGACTCCACTGACTTTTTTCCAGTTTTATTTTTACAAAGAAAAGCAAAAAATAATTTTTGTGAAAAGATTTATAAAAGCTTATTTTTCTTTTTCACATGGCGACTCCATTGAAGGGATAAAACCCTGTTATCTCATAAACATGTGAAGTTTTGTTGTGTGTAGATGAGCCCATGCGACATGTTAAAACCTTTAAAGTTCATCACTTGACAGCTCCACCTTTTCAGTACAAGGTTTAATCGTTATATCAAATGGATACTATTTTGGATGAATTAAAGGAGAAACATGGTGCCCAGTTAACCTTAATGTTTCAACCTATCGATTTCTCAAACATCCCTGGTTTTCCTAACTATTGTGATGGTTTGGGGGATGCATATAACTGGCTTCTAACATTTCATGGAGATTATGGTGACTCGGCCATCTGGCATGTCAAATCTTTCCTTCAATTGATTGCTGACTTAAATATTCTTCATGAAGACAATATGATGGAAATGTTTGCCAGTACACTTTGGGGTGAGGCCGGTTATTGGTTCTATCAAGGCCTTCCTGATAAATGTATAACTTCTTTTCCAGGCTTCCTTTGGATGTTTTTAGAGCAGTGGCATGATGGTAGGGGTAGTATGAATGGTTTAAAAAAGTTCCTTGAAAAGATCTGTACCTTCTACCTATCTGGGACAGAGTATCACACGGAAACATATGATGGACCTTTTTCCATGATACAAAGTATTGAAGACTTGGAATCACTTCTTGAACATTTAAGTGAAGAGGAGGTTCATGATACTCCCATAAAAAAGCATCGTGGTAGTTATTTAAGAAAGGAAGCAATTAAGCACCTTCTTAAAGAATATGAGGTATCTCCCAATGCACAGCAAGATTCTGAGGAAGGGAAAATCCAAGATGATCATATTGAAGAGCTTTAGGAGGAGCCCATAATGGAACACATTGTTGAAGACTCTCCTCATGTCACCATAGCTGAAAACATTGAAGATTTGGTGTATTCTCAAGTGTGTTGCAATGCTAATACCTTTCCAGAAATCCCTCTAGAGAAATCCACTGAGCAACATATACCAAGTGATCCCATTGAATATGTCCAAAAGGTCTCCTTGATTGGAGATCCTTTTCATGATATCATAACAGAAGCCTATAAAGAAACTTATGATAAGATCAGTATGGTGTGTGATGACACTAGACCTTGTTCTCCACATGTTGATGAAGGTTTGGAAAGTTTATTGCCTTGTAACATTTTATCTGAAGAAGATTGTTATGAATACAAGGAGGACATGGATAGGCAGGAGCATGATGCCATGGATGAAGAGTCCCCCACATATGACATGGATGGGAGTGATGACTATTGGAATTTCATAGATAATCCAACTTGTGAAAATCTTATGGAGAATCCCATCCATGATATGTCCAACGATGGGAGTGTCTATTCAAAAATTTGTGGAAGTCCAATCTACGATACGTCCATAGAGGGGAGCACAGATCTGGATGCTTGGGAAAACTTTAGTATGGAAGAGGAGCATTCATAATTTTCACGTAATCATTCAAAGTCATACCATGTAGAGCCGCACAAGGGTATCAGTAATGAAGACATTGAGAAACAGTGTTGTGAAAAGTCAGATGTGATGCAGTCAGTGGAAAATCAGTCTCAGCCATCTTTTTCACATATAGAGGTTCCTTATGATTTGGAGCTACTTGGGTCTTGTGCAACGAGTTATCATTTGATAAGCCCCGGTGATCAGTATGATGATGTAGTCAGTCTACCTCATCATTTTGATTGGTATATCAGTCCTATCCAGTCATGGATAGAAGCAGCCTGCATGAGCACATACAAGTTTGGGAAGAATTTTTATGACATTGTTCATGCCTATGATCTCCCATCCATCCCGCCCATCCTGAATCATCACGCAGGTTTGCATTTTCTGAATAAGGTATCCTTACTTTGGCTGGTAACCAAAGATAAGGAAAGTTTTTTTTATGTTAATAAAATGCTTAGGTGGTTACATTGGATTTCTGATTACACTTAACCTTTTTTATATCATGCTTAGAGTAGGAAAATAAGCTCCTT
The DNA here is from genome assembly GCA_001517045.1 of Pseudotsuga menziesii. NCBI lineage: Eukaryota > Viridiplantae > Streptophyta > Pinopsida > Pinales > Pinaceae > Pseudotsuga > Pseudotsuga menziesii. The sequence goes on from LPNX010343484.1 coordinate 284,952, forward strand.
GAAAGAGAGCATTTACTTTTTGCATTTCTACTTAGCTATAATAAAACTTTGCTTCTTTTAGTTAGTTACATTTATTTTGTTTAAATAAATCAGCTTAATGGTTCATTTGGTTTTTTATAAAACTTGTGCTGCTGAGGTTTTTCTTGTCAAGTTGAGATGTTTTTACAGGGTATATAAACCAGAGATTCTGGTGTTCTCATATCCTCTCCTTGCCTTAAAGACCAGATCGAGCACACGTCCCATAGTTGGAGCCAGAATGTTACCACCTAAGTTGTACTTAGTGGTTTTTTGTCAAGTGAGCTTGGTGAACCGGATAGTGTTAACTTGTTCGGACTTCAGAAGACCTTTGGAAGTACTTATGGGAAGTGCTTGTTGTACTATATCACATGTTCATACCCCATGGGGGAATTGTAATAAATGTTCTAGCATGATAGTGTCTGTAAAAGACTTGGTCTCTTAGACTTTATTTGTCAATCCGATCAGCCCAGAGTGTTTTTTTCCCTTGGCTATTATTGGTTTTTGAATAAACGACTGATAATTTCTGAGTTTTTCACTCCATACCTCCAAAGTTGGGGTGGTCGGCTTGGCATTTAGGCCTATTGAGGTTATTAGAGTCTATGTGTCAATGTATAAACATGCTAGACATCATTATCGAGTCATATGAACATGTCTAAGTCCCCCTAGGTGTTTTTCAATTTTTCAATTTTTTAGTTTTTTCAGTGTTTTTTATTAAAATTTAATTTTTCCAAAACTTAGGCTATTTTTTAATAGTTTAATTGGAAAAATTGATTTTGTAATAAAAGTGGGCCAAATAATCAGTTTCAGTCATGTAGTTGCTCATTTTCAAGCTAAGAGCACCATGTAAACCCATGGACCCATTGTTTCCTAGTTTTGAGTGATTTTCCATCACTCAGGTCAGAAAGCCCCAAAAATCAATTATTGATTATTTTAATTAATAAATTGATGAATAATGGAGCAAATCCAAAATCATAAATCAGTGGATTCTCAGCCGATTTGATTGAAATCAGTCAGATCTGGAACAGATTGTCTGGATCTGTCAAATCCTTGACTGAAGGAGGTGATCAAATCAGATCTAGAGTTGATCTTCAGCATCCTTTATGGGGAATTTCGCCCTCCCTCTCTCCTCAACACGTTTTGGCTCATCTGGATGAGTTTTGGTGGATGCTTCAGTCAACAGGTTGAGGTGTCAGTCACATCAGCTCTCCGATTGACAATTGCACTTAGTGAGACTCAGATCTGGCTCAGTTAGACATAGATCAGGCATTGATGGACTCTCCATCAGCATATTTGGTCTATCTCCTTGGGATTTGCACCCCCCCTGGGTTGGATCTCTTGGTTTTTGTATATATCCAAGCACAGCCCCCTCTTCCAAGCTAGTTAGAACTGGGATTGAGGTGCTGTTGCTATTGTACTGTTGTATTGTTCATTTGAAATAAAGAGAAGCTTTGGAGGCAAGACGGTGTTGTGCCATTGTATGTGTGGATGATGATTGCCATTGTTTTACTGAGGTAACCTGTATCTGTGTTCATGATTTGCTAATGGCTTGTAGATCTGTTGTTAAGATTGATAATAAGCTTATTATAATCTTGGTAGGAAAGGTGCTTTTCAATAAGTTTATTGGCCATCTCTTTCCTTTGATGCATGTTTAGAGATCTAGATTCGACATGTCCTATAAGCTTATATGCATGTTATTTTGAATCTCTGTGTATGTACTAATCGGATCTCACAAGTTTTTTGGCAAGTTTCTTGATTTCAGCTGAGCTGCAGGTTCCTACATTGGAGAGGATGCTGATCTAGTTTGTTTCTTCACTCTCTCCAAAACCTTCCAAAGGAAATAGTCCCTCGACATTCCACCTGAAAGCTCCACTGTGGATCTTCAAGGAAACCAGCATTTCTCTCCTCCTCTTCCTCCATCAATATCAACTCTTCACCCGGTTACCTTTTCACAGCTTTGTTTTGGTTTAGATCTATCATCTTAAAAGTAATTTCAACATTGATCTATCCTCTCGAAGCTCATAGTCTAGATCTTAGTTTTGTTTTGCACATAAAGTTCAATTTTAAGAGATCTAGCTAAAATCACCATATTTTTGCAAGCATTTTAGTGAAGATTCGTAGCTTGCTGTTATGGTAGTTTCATTTGCTGTATGATAAAATTTAATATTCTGCAATATCAGTGCATATTTCATTGGCTGCACAAACAGCAAGCCAAGATCCCAAGGAAAGCTTGCTTTCCTTGGTTCATTTTTCACTTGTTTAGCTAGTTTTAAGTTCATCTTTTTTGAGTTAAGGTAGGCTGATCCAAAGGTACTCTTAAAGTGCTTTTGGGCATATGTTATTCTAACATGCTCGCTGGTTTTTAGCAGGTGTAACAGAAAATAAAGGAAGCTGCTGTTCGGAAGTGGCCTCGGGAGCGTTCAAATCCCCCCAGGGGTCTCCCATTTGACTAAAACCTTTGATTTTTGCACCTTGTAATCTCTTGATTTCAATCCAAATAAGGATCAAGAGGAATTATATCAGTCATATGATATTGTAACCGCTGTTAGTAAAATTATTCTTTGAATAGGCTCTTTCGAGCCCATTCCCCATCCCCCCTGGGGGGATTTGCGTCGGTGTCCTTTTTGTTGCTTTTTGCTCATTTATTTTCAAACTAGCATTGATCTAATCTGCAGGGTAGTATAATTTATTTTATTATTAATTTCATATTCCATACTTTATATTTCAAAGTAATCTCAATACTTACCCCACGACTTCCCGATTGACCCGAAAGGGGAAAGAGATTCGTGGTAGGACTAATTAGAAAACTAGAATTGTGGATCTATTGTATTTTTCATCATTTATTTATCAGCAATTATAAAATTAACCCCTCGATTCCCCAATTGAGATCCACTTGGATCGAAAGAGGTTCCTGGAGGGTTTTCTTTTAAGCAAGAACACCCAGTTTAAAAATTACTAAAATTGACAAGACTCCAGTGTGTATGCTCTGCACTTGGCTGCGGTTTGTTCGATCAGTCAAGCTATATCAAAAGCACTTGGGTGACTAGTATAATTAGGACTCACTCTCCCCAACTGACAAACCATCAGGTGAAAATCCAACACCTAGATCAAACCTTTACGGTGGCAAAATACCCAAAGGAAGCGGGAACTTCTGAAAAGTGACCTCGGGGCGCTGATCTCTGTCACACCCTAACGGGTGCGTTACGAACAATAGCCCTAGAGACTCCATTTCAGCCCACATATTCCTTGCGGGTAGCCGTGAAGGTTTAGTTTTGGACATACTCCAAGTACTCTCGGGTATATCTGGAGTCCCCCCTTAGCCTAATTTTAATCAAATCACACTTCAATTTTAACTTAAAATATATCAAGAGGCAATCGCAAAACACTCACTCCAAGCACATGCAAGTACATTGTTTCTATTTTCTGGCTCCATTCTAAGGCACTGTTTATTTTCTTGTTTTATATATATATATTGTGTCTCAGCATTGTGCTTTCGTGTGTTCATCTTTTATATCTTGTCATCTTTGATTAGCTATAGTTAAATTGCAAACTCCTAAGCAACTCATTCAATTTAACATCACAACACTAAGTAATTATCCTTAGTAACTTAATAGGGTCTACCCCCCTTGGCTTCGTTAGGAGTTGAGCCTAAACAGAGGAGTCAAGAACAAGGTGATAGCCTTGAGTCGAGACTTGCCCCCAAGGATACACCGAGTGGCTTGAAGATTTCTGCCACGTGACCCAGGTGTGTGAAAGGCGGCAACACCTTCCACATCTCTAATGCGGTCTTCTTTCCAGAAAGGTGAGGGACTATATGGTCCTTCACTCCACCATGGCAATCAACATGGCTTTGGAATCAATCTTCTTCCAAGCTGCTAGATCTACTGGATTTGTGGGTGCAACCTTCATGGAGTCAATGTGCTCCTCTGCATCACTGACATCCAGGATCCTTGTGATCCTTTCTTTCCATGTAGGAAAGTTCTGAGCACCCTGGAGTCTATCCTCAACTCTCAACCGGATGGCCATTGTGAAGTGTTACCTGTCAAACCCTAGATCTCCAATCTAAGTTTGTGTCTTCAATAGATCAGCCCTTGATCTATCACTGGTGCTGCAAATCTCTCAGCTTTAGCTCACCAGAGCTCTGATACCATGTAAATTTTCCTTTAATATTCAAACTAGGGCTAAACATTGCATGCAAATCTTTATTGATAACCACACATGAATATCTTTTACATATGCAGCGGAATATAAAATTGAGAAATAAATCCCAACATCACATCACAATATTGACACTATTATTTTGGGTATGGAAACCTCCGGAAAAACCCAAGATGGGAAAATCGGTGTAGCAGTCAGATATAGATTTTATTATGAGAAAATATGGAACTTTTACAATCACTGCAAATTCACCCAAACCTGGCGAATGCAGTACCCGACAGAATCACTGGGCAAATCCTAGCTAGACCTCAACACCCTCCTGTGTGAGGGTACGACCCAACTGTACGAAGCTCGGTGATCCTGCTGCTCGCTCCTCCGTCTTCCCAGCTAAATCCTGTGTCTGACTTTCTCTCCTTGTCTCTGTCGGAATACAAGTGTGTGTGTCCTCTCCACCAATTGATCTCTCTTTTATAACTTTAGGTAAAGCGAAAACCCTAATTTCACTTTTACTTTAACTAGTGTTTCACTAAAGTTAATTTAGATCATTTTAATTTATTTTCCAAAGTAAACTTAGGAAAAGTAAATTAAATACAACTGGTTTCCAAATTTAAGTCTTCTGCATGCAAGAACACATGCATGCAGGAAGACCTTCCTTGTTGCTGCTAGTTTAACAGCTCTTGAGCTGGACTCGTTCATGATCAGTTAGAGTTTTCTAGCTGCTTGGACTAAGATAGTTAAACCATCCAATGCCTAAGATCTTTTCTTCAATCTGGACTGCTCAGCTTCCATATCTTGCATTTGATTCTGAAGGTCTTTATTTTGATTTACCATTTCTTCATATTGTTGCTCAGTAACCCTTTTCCTCCTTAAAACTTCTTTGGATACTATGATAAGTTCCTGGTAGCTTGTATCTATTTCCTCCAAGTCTTCTCGCAGTCTTCTATTGGCAATCATTAGCATCTCACTAGAATCATTAAAGTACCTGTTTTGTTCCTTTAAAGATTGTAAAGACTTCTTTAACACTTCTACTTCCGATAACGATTCCATAATGTCAAACTGTACAGGAGCTTCTTCATCTTCTAAGGGTTTTGAACCCGAACCATCTTCAGACTCAATTACCTTTGCTTTACCTTTGTAGACTTTTGTGGAAAGATCTGGTGTATGCATTAGTTCTTTTTGGATTTCAGCCAAAATTTGTTCTTCTTGATGATTTTCCTCTACGTCTTGTATATTCTTTTCACTAGACGAGTCTTCTATCACAATCACAATATTTTTTTCGAAACCTAGGGTTTAGGATTGCCGTCATATTCATTCTTAATTTGTTTTTAGATCTGGTCTTTGGCCTCCAGCTATTTTCATCATTATTTGTAAATGGGGCTTCCACCTGTACTGAAACTTCTTGAACCATTGTATTTTCTTTGATTTCTCTAGGAGTATCCGGGGCCACAATTTCTTTGAATTTGAGTTCTGGAAATCTGTCATGGAAACAGTACCACCTACCTCCTGCACCTGTTCATCTTTACCTTCGACCACTTTTCTTTTTTGCCAGCTGTACTGTTTTCTTACCTCTTCATCACCATTATCTTGAGCTTCTGCTTCAAAACCTGACCAAAAAACAAAGTGTTGCCAAGACCTACCAGTCTTCCCCAATTCAAAAGTTATCAATACTTTAATTAAACCGTGATGGAAAACTGAATGGCTACTGTGCTCGGGATGATTTTTCACTCGTGTAATCATCTTTTCTACACTCCTCAAGAGATAATAAGGCAAGTTTAGTTTAGATTCTCCATTAATATGCAATAGAAACCTCAAATGGTATCTAAAAATGGTAGCAAACCGTCCCTCACAAGTAATGTAGCGCTGAAGCCTGAACCACTTTTAAAATATTCCTCCATTCAGGCTTAACCCTATTTAGATGGATACCTTTACTCCAGTCTAAACTTTCAAAACCAGGCAACAAAAACTGTCTGAGATTAACTTCAAACAAATGTTTTTTAAACCATTTTTCACCTTCAGCAGGTACACTAATGGCCTTTGCAATGGCAGCTTCATCTACTGTAAAAACTAGGGTTTTCAAATCTACTACAAAGTCTCTGTAATTGTTTATAAAAGCATCTGTTACATGCAAATTGCAACCCTTCATTCATTCACATAATGAGAACCAGCCCGCGGTCTTCATTCTTTCTGCACATCCCGGGAATTCATCCATCCATTTAACGTTATCTGGCTCCAATCTATAGATTTTTTCACGACGTCTTTTAACCACTGCCATCGTGATCTGGAGGCTCTGCTAGCTTCAATTCCTGTATAGACATTGAATCAACCTAAACTATGTAGAGAAATGTCGATTAATAGCCTGTAGGGCCAACTGAGAGTTTGAATCCATGTTCTTTTGCAAAAAATCTCCATGTAAATCTGGGCATAATTACATTGTACTCATTTCTTGACACGTAATCTGAGCTCCTGTCAATTTCATAATTAAGGACTATTTTTGAACCATGTGTCCTGTACATGTCATATACCCTTAACAGGTGGAAACAATCCGGCAGTGCTATCATATCATCCACTGTTCAATGCGCTTCCGTTATGTACCAAAATCATAAATGAAGTATCATTACCATAAAAACATCGAACCTTTATCATATAGAGGTAAAGCTTTTTTATTTAGCAAATGAAACCATTCACACATTAGGCTATGCATATATTTCAATAAAGAACTTTAAAAGATTAATGAAAAAATGAGCCTTATTTGTTTTAAAATAGAACAATGATACAATCAGCTTATTTAAAAGAATCTAAAGACTATGGTAAAACTAAGGTAAAGCAAAATTTTAAAAGATAAACTAAGGTGAAGCTAGGAAAAATGATCTTCTAGGAACAAATCTCTAAGGTAGTACTAAAATACAATTGTAGAGATAACAGGTCCAAAATTTAAAATACATACACATGGGTCATGAAATGCTTGAGGTGTAGGGTAAAATCATGTGGCAATGTAACTTGGTCAATGTTATCAACATGAATGAGAATGTGGAGGTGGGCTTGGGACTGTAATTGGGTTATCACTGGAAATTTTCAACCCATACATGCAGGATGCCCCCATGGATACATTAAGGTACTAGATAACACATGTGATATTGTAACCTTGACTGAGGGTGTGAACTCTTCACTTCCCTCTATTAGTCTCAAGCCTATTGGGAAGCAACATAATCTCATTTATGTGTATGGTGTTTTTTTCTTTCCCTTCATTGTTTTGACAATATCTTTTAAAGAATATCCCATTAAAGAAAGGCATAGCCTTGTACATGAAAAATTCTTTGCTTCTCCAGCTTGTTCCTGTAATTGAGAATGTTAGAACTACATGGCCTACAAGATCACCATTGAATGTTGTGTGGAATTAATTCTATGCAGTGTCAGGTCCCTTTGGAGTCTTGACATTCTCCAGAGATATTAAACCTAGAAAGTGTTTGCAGATTGACAAAAAAAAAATTACCTAGTTTCGACTCATGATTATACTAGATGAAATGTTCGTTGGTGTTAAAAAGGATCTATAGGAAAAATCCCTTTGGGGAAAATTTAAGGAACTAGCACTAGGAGATTGAAGTAGTCAGAAATAAGTGCCAAAGGAAAACAAACATTTTGCTTTGTTTATCTTATTTGTGTCATTAATCCATGGAATTCCCAGAATCACTACCATTGGTCTCTGCTAAATTTATGTCACTTGCTTCAGTAGAATTTAGATTAACAACCTAATAACTCAATTGTGTGCAATCTGGAAAACCTAATTGTATGAGACACAGATGGTATCATTGTACCTGGGATGTCCAATTGAGGTTTTGAATCTGAATGATGAGTGTTAGTTGGATTATAGGATATTACTTTCATTCTTTAAAGTAATTCCGAACCAGAATTGTCAATCGGTGAGAGAGGTTGGTGTCCATTTTCACCATTGGTGCTTATGGGAGGAACAAATGGAGACATCTTACGACTACTTTATGGTTTATATTTCACCCCTTTGACCAAATATATATAAAATATTATGTGTTAAGTGGAAATTCTTGAGATTTTGTTACTGTCAATACAGTAAGTCGTCATGTTTGCATGAATCCTGCTAAGCAATTGATATTTTCTGGTAGGTTTATTATTATTTATTAATTTTAATGTGTACTCCGGGAAATTGGTCTTCATGTAGTTTACTCTTCGGTTGTTCACGTGGAGAAAACTAGAATCATTGGTAGCTATATCTCTGTAGTAGGACCCACACATGTTTCTCTTGCTTCTACATATTGTTGGCACATATGAGCTTTCATAGCATGGGCAACTGCAAGTTTTAGTTTCAGGTGGGCACTGAGCTAATGAATGATATAGATCATCTGTGGAATTTTATCCTAAATTTTAGTTGTGGCATATACACATAGTTGGTGATAAATTCTACAATGCATAGACAGTTGGGGTGATGATAGAGACATGCTTATGCATACATGGTAGTCACAAATGTGGTGAGTGGAACTAGCTTCCCATGAGTACACATGGCATGGAAAAGTTTTCTCACACAACCACTTTGCAGTAGTGATTGATAATTTCATTGTTGCATAATATTTTTGTTTTTTGCATTGTTTCTCATAGGTTTTATGTCTGATGTTGTAACACTATATTTTTAGAAGGCTCAATTCATATTGTGGAAGCTTGTTTTTCACATTAACTTGTTGCCTTTGGACATCTAAAAAAAACAATACAATATTTTTGTAGCCACTTTTTTTAATAGTTAGCCACTTTTTTTAATAGTTAGCGACCATAGAAAGGAATAACTAGCATAACTTATGCTAAATTCTTATTTATCATGTCTCTATATGCCTTAGAAGTTAGTATTTTCATTGGAGAAAGTAAATAATGAATAAACAAATGCCAAGTGTATTTCTTTTCCTGTGCCAAAAGGCATTTGGATGTTCATGGCATACCTTGGCTTTGAATTCCTTTTCTAGATCCTCTGCCACTAACTTCCAATTTTTGTGTTGAAGTTGTTCTGATATTCTCAGATTCTTGATCTGGTCTTTTACAGAAGCCAATTGTTTATCCTTTTTCTATATTTCTATTTGTAATTCAATTTTCTTCGTCTTAGTGAGGTTCTTCTATGGGCCATCAAGGATATCCTATGCATATAAATAAATAGTAAAAACATGCGAAATTGTTATGCATCAATAGTAAGGTACATACCTTTAATTCCTCATACTGTCTTTACTCCATGAGGTTCAACTGTACTGAGGAAAGGAGTTTCCAAAATAAAATCCGGTGCAATTTTTGTATGGAAGAACTTTACATCTATACAGTATTTATTCAATTAGACTTGTGCATATGGGACTTCAAATTTAATTTTAGTACTACTTCCTAGTTCCAACTTCCTACTACAATGATTTGATGTGACTGTGTTAAACCCTACTAATTTTAATTTTAGTACTACTTCCTAGTTCCTACTACTTCTCTCTTGCTGAGTTGTAACCTTATGCATCTGGCGGCTGGCCTGTGGACTGTGTGTTGTCTCTCCTGCTGGGTTGTGACCTTATGAAGTTGACCCGTGACTGTATTGGGTTGATCCAAGACCATTTTGTTGCTGATAATATAGGTTGTGTTCATTTATGTGGGTTGCTCTTGGACTGTTAGCTTGGGCGTCATCCCTCTGGGGCTGCTAAACCTTATTTGTGATTTTGTAAGATCTATCCTAGTGGGTTGTGACTGTGTAAGATATATCCTAGTGGGTTGAAGGTTCTGACTGTGTAAGATATATCCTAGTGGGATGTGACCATGTATGATATATCCTAGTGGGTTGTGACTGTGTAATAGCTACCCTAGTGTGTTGTGACTGTGTAAGATATATCCTAGTGGTTTGTGACTGTATAAGATATATCCTAGTAGGCTATGACTGTGTAAGATATATCCTAGTGGGTTGTGAGTCGTGACTGTATATGATCTCTCCTAGATGGGCCATGGACTGTGATGACCTCCCTCAGCCTTAACATGGACCGTGGTAACCTCTCCTAGCTAGGTTGTGGCTGATTTGACCTCACCTTTCTAGCCGTGACTTGTTTGCAGCCCTTCTTGGGCTGAGTTGTGGCTGTGTTAAGCCCTAAATGACAGGTCATCTATGATGTTATTTATGCTAGATGGAGTTGTGATCTTTTAAGGTTAATTTGCTGTGTTTTGGGCTGAATATCACTGCTACTATCTTGACTATGACTGTGTAAGATATATCCTAGTGGGTTGTGACTGTGTAAGATCTACCCGTGACTGTGTAAGATCTACCCTAGTGGGTTGTGACTGTGTAATATATATCCTAGTGCGCTATGAGTCGTGACTGTGTATGATCTCTCCGAGCTGGGCCATGGACTGTGATGACCTCCCTCAGCTTTAACGTGGACAATGATAACCTCTCCTAGCCAGGTCGTGGCTGATTTGATCTTACCTTTCTGGTCGTGACTTGTTTGCAGCCCTTCTTGGGATGAGATGTGGTTGTGTTAAGCCCTAAATGATAGGTCAGTTATGATGTTAATTATGCTAGATGGAGCTGCGATATTTTAAGGTTGATTAGCTGTGTTTTTGGGCTGAATATCACAGCTACTATGGAACATGAACCTTAGACAGTCCCCCTTATTTATTCGCTTTTCCCCAAAGAAATACTGTTAGCTTTTGTAATACTTCAAGTCATTCCCCTATAGCAACTAGAAACCTTTTATCCTTTAGAGTAGATCCTTCAACTAAATGAAAGACTTTAACAATACTCTAATGTTCAATTTTAGTACTTGATTGTTAATTCCTTAATACTATTCATAGTTTTATTGATGACATGGATAACTTTTATTCTTGACTCTATGTTTCCTTTGACAAACAAAAACATCAAGGATCATTTCTGCCTCAGGAGTCAATTTATTAAGTCCAGCTAGCACAACATTAAATATTTTAACAATTTCCCTACTCAATCTGCATGGCACCAATTTTCCTTTAAGAAATACCTCATAATGCTTGTGTCCATGAAGCAACATCAAGCTATGTATGAGGTATTTAAAACATTTTTCAGGGATATCCACCAAACACTTGTCGTAAGGCACAAAGGTAGTAAGACATTGTCATAGAGCCACCTTATTGTGAGAATTTACATTATACATGCTAAATGCCAGTATGTCCTCCAAACGCTATGGTTTTTTAAGACATTTGAGGCCTAGTTGGTTCAATTTCATGAATAATGCCTAGAAATATAAAGATGGAACCAAATCTTGGTCCCAAAATAGATCCTCGCAGCTAATTTCTTGCAGAGGAGACAAATCCCACTTTAAGGAACAGGACTGACAGTTCGCACTACTACAGGACTGTCATTTCTTCATTCTTCATTTCCAAAATTGAGAAATTGACTGTTGTAGGTGACTACACAGGATTACCCTAAAAAGGATTACGTATATCAATGATGTTATGCTTCCTTTGTTGCCCAGAATTTCCCTAAAAGGCTTACAAATACTATTTGCAACCATTTCCCATTGATGTAGCTGATACAAGGATGAAGGAATACTACTGTAGATGATGGTACCACCATCCAAAATTGATTTATGTCTTCTCTCCATGCTGCATGAGGATATATAGTGCCCAGGGTCCGCTGAAAATTGCAAAAACTACTAAAAGACATTCCCATAATTGATTTTCTAGGGCCTTTCAGTGCCCAAAAATGAAATTTAATATTCCTTATTGCTACAAAAATGCCCACAACAACCCATTTATAGTCACAAAAACACCTACAAGACACCCATGTGAAAATGGAGGCAACAGGGACCAAGGCTATCTGACCTCTACAACAAATTTACCTAGAAAATTGAGAAATTTTCATAAATTAGCAAAAGAGAGCTCTGAATAATGTGTTTAAAGTTGTTGGATGTAGATGTTATATGTCATATATCATTTATACTTATAAATCCTTACCATGTGCGTAGTTCCTTTTATGTTCCTTTCTATCACATTGTGTGCTAGTTCAGTGGAATAGCTTGTAATAGCTCGACCCTTCTCTGAAGGCATACAGAGGCATAAAAAATATGGTCTAGAATGCTTCAGTGGGATGTGACTCATTGTGTAGGCGCCTCATTCCAATACTCCAATTATGGATGAAATGCTTAAAATTTATAATTGCCTCTCAATTTTCACTTGATGCTACAATGAAAATAACCACAATGGAAATATTGTCAGTCAATGAAATTGTAATGGTCAAACCTGCATGCTTAAACAATATGCAGTGTTTAGTTTTCCATAGATGTAATAGTATTTCTATTGCGAAGTGCACCATGTTAAAATCTATAGTTCAAGTCATTGTCTCCCTACATTCTTAAATTCTGAGATAACTGAATGTGTGCATATTGCTTATGTAGGCTTTTTGCCTAGTCCCAGGCATCTTGAGCCTTTCATCAAAACCAAAAGATGTACTCGGGTGTCTAATCTCAACCACGTAAGGCACATACAAGTTGATCCAAACCAAAGTGATGATGGCACTTTCCTGCCACAACTCTTCCATGCACATGTGACCAAGAAAACATGGATTTTCTAGGCTCTATCATGAAATCCAAATTGTAAAAAGCTGATAAAACCAAGCACCATGCTTGGAATGAATATTTTGTTTTTTTATTGGGTCTCAATTCAATCAACTGAGATGGATTCAACTCAATTTATCCATTAACTAATGCAAACTTAAGTGTGAGGATTTTGGCAGGAGACAAGTCTAGTCCTTCCACCAATTCTTTTAAGGTTTGATACCAAGCTTAAATAACAAATAATCATGAATTAAAGTCTATATCTTATAAAAAAGAACTTTTTATCATTGTTTGTTCTTTTTACATGAAAGGTCTGCTTCAATAGAATCCATGGAATCCAGTCATGGTTTTCAAACAAGATACCCTAGAGAGATGAAATAGATTTGCAATAGAAGCAAAGTGTTGAGATAACGAGTTCTTAGAAAGAGAGTTAACTTCATCAAGGATGATAAGAGTACCATAGGTAATGCTTAGTCACATAGATGTTGAATTTGAAACTCTTCCTTTTGCAATGTAAGAAAGTTTTGAATGCATCAATATAGCTGTTCCAAATGATGTTAGCAATAAAGGATCCACCATTCTCTTTTCTTTTGTATTTTGTATTCAATGATTTCATTAGCTTATATAAATATAAAATGTAAAAATATTTTTAAACTCTTAATTATAAAATAAGTACTTTGCTAAAAGTTCTAAAATAGGCCTTTATGAGCATGAACAAAAAAAGTAGATCAAATGCTAAGAAACTTGAGCTTAGGGTCAAAAACCATAATGTTAAATTCTAATATATTAAAAAACCCTTTAACATGCCATGGAGATGGAGATTTTTAGACTCCCCTTTACAAAATCTTAACCATTCATGCAAGGGAGCAATACAAGCTTGATCAACAAGAAACTGCCGAAAAATTATTCAGTGATAGAAACACCCCTAAGCCAAAAGGAAGACAATTATCCAAGATCTGAAGCCTAATCCATTTAAATACATGATGGTCCATTGCAAGTAGCCAAAGCATGGAATTGTCAGCTAGGACAAAAGACCTGCACCTCAACCACATTAAAGCCATTGGGTCCACAATTGAACATCTGGAGCACTACACATAGGCCCTCTGACCTTGAAATTTGACATGGTGACTGCTTAATGGTATCCTATAAGATTCAACATCCAGACGGGGGATTTTTAAGGAGATGTTGAGAATGGACAGTTGTTTAGGTGAGTGCCTTGGTTTCTACCTTCTATATGAGGGTGATAGATACCATATGAGTAATATGGATAGTTCTCTAGCTAGATTCTACCTTCAGTGTGAGGATACATGAAGGTGATGGCAACTTGATGGTTGGTTTGAAATGTGCCAAAGGAGAATAAATATGATAATTTTATTGATGTCCAACAAATGACCATTGAAGTAGGTCAAAGAAACAAAATCACAGTATCTTTAGACTTTAAAATTATTGGAGGAGAGAGATACAACCTAACTTCATGCCTAATGTCAGTGGCAAGGACTGCATTGCAACTTTGATGAATGCTGACAACAATGCCACCTTAGGATTCCCCAGCCTCAGCTCCAAAAGATAGTGCACATTTCCAACTTCCAAGGTTACACATATGTAGCTCATAGCCTCTGGATCTCATATCTATCCAGCATTTCAAACACCATTCTACTATTTGTTAGTTACTAGAGAAAGGTACTAAAAATTCAAATGCCTATAGATTTGATGCCATAAATTGCTGCAGCAGATGCTATTTCCATTGTTGCTCACAACCACGTGATTCTGCAACTTCATCATATACAATCCTATACAACCCTTTCTCATTTATACCTGATACAATCTTCTCATCCCTAATTGTGTATGTTGTCTCTTAGAATTCTGCATTGTCCTTAGATTGTGTGCTCTCTTTGAGTTCTCCGTGCCTTCCTTGAATTTTTGCACAACCTATTGGAATTTTGTGCATTTCACCTTGAATTTTGTGCATGCAGACCTCTATGTTTCTGCCACAAAATGTATTCTTTGTAAAAAATCTGCTTCAATTCTCATGGCCTCTGTCCATGTTATGCATAAAGATCTTTCTATTTATTTGAATGGATGTTGTAAAGTTTGTCCTCTTATGCATTGGATATCATTTATTGTATCTTGCCTTGCATTTATATTCATGATGACATGGGCTTTGTCACGAGCTTTGGTTTTTATTTGAGGTTGTGAAGATCTTGTTGGTTTCTCTATCAATACTTGAGTTGCTTTAGCTAAATGCATTAAAAGTGTTCTGGCTCACGCTATGTGATGGACATTGCCACTTTGTGGTTGTTCTTGTTGATGTTATAAAGGAAATTTGTTTTTGCAAGAAGGTGGGAATTCCCATTTTAGGTGTTGTAGAGAACATAAGTAGCATTCAATAGCCTATCTCAAGTTTTATTTTCAAGAATATTGTTGAGGATGTAAGGAAGAAGATGTCACTGAGGAGACATTGAAAAGTTTACAATTGCATTCTCCTCACTTTTCATCTTCTCAAGGAGAAGAGAGGTTGAGTGGTCAATAGGAGTATGCAAGATGCATTGCATTTTGCATGGCAAGTTATCCTCTTAGAAGTTCCCTTCAGTCAGATTTCTTATGTAAGCTTATAGTTTTCTCTCTCTATTCCTCTCTTTATGTATAATATGTGCATGCGTAACCTCTCTATAAAGTGCACAAGTGAACAACTAAAGATGCTCCAAAGGTGGTGATCCAATCAATTGTTTGAAGATATATATTGAGGAATAGAATTGAATCAATGGAAAGTCTTATTAGTAGGATAGGCACAATCTCCTAGGTTGATTTCTTTAATAGAACACCAAAAACTAATGCAATCATTAGCTGGATGTCCATATTATCTTCAAGAGAAAGGTATTCTAAGGCCAGCAGTTGCCCACAATCATGGGAGAATAGGGTTCCAGTAGTCCTACATCAGGTCAGAGCCTCTTTTGAATATGTTAGAATGAAGGAATGATGAAGGTAGGGATCAACACCTTCATAAAGGGATGTGACCTAATTCCAAAGCTGGATGTTTTTCTTCTAACAAAGTAAACGCTCTCAAATGAGCAACCAAAACCCTCCTCATCAGTTAAATGATGGACATAATTGATTTACAAATTCCATGGTTGGGTATGAATACTGATCCTTTCCTCTCAAATCATGCATATGTGAAATATACCCTCTAAAATAAGTGAATAAGGACCCTTAGGTTCAGTGGATGCCTTTATCCTTGTTCATGTACTGTTCAAAAATCAGATCAAACCCTTGAAATGAAGTCTTTGACTAGTGGAGCTACAATATTTCCCCTGGAAATGAAGATTTGGGGTGGTTTTCATGCCTAACCTTTTTTTTGTCACTGCTTTTGTAGTCTCAAAACATGCCCAAAATTAAAAATGAATGTCGTTCTATTGCTGTAAAGGGTCAAACATGAGCATGTTTGCTCCAAAATCACCTTTTACCACTGTCTTCTTGATGATAATGCACATGATACACCCATAAAATATTTTTGAACCCTGTTTGGAAACAAAATATGCCCAGAACAACAATCAAATAGAAATGTCACTATTGTTACGAGGCTGGATCAAACCCAAAATTTGCTTATGAGGTCTGTGCATTGCTTCTTGATGTCCTAAACATTGCAAGGGAACTGGTTTTTTGAATTTTCTGTTTTATGTTAGCTTGGTGTTGAACCTCCTAGATGCATGCAGAACAAATGTTAGACTGACCCTTGTGAAAGTTGTATCCGTGTAATCTATTTACTGGATTATTGGATACTTATTGATATGAGGTGATTTGTCCTTTAAGTGTCTCGCAAGTCTGATTTTCACCTTAAATAATGACTTTTGTAGACAGTCACAAGTAGCATTATGAATTCCATTGGATTTCTGAAACCTTTATTTTGTTGATCTTTTCATTGCTGGATAAGCCAATGCTTTTATATGCGCTTTTTTCCAGTATAGAAACTGTAATAAAATCATATCAGCAGACACTTCATATTTAGTTGTGTTGTCAAGGAAACATAATAGTAAATACATTCTTAATAGTTGTATCTACACACACACTAATAGCATTGCTAAACTTGTTATGAATGGTTGATAATATGCAAACACAAGGTTGAAAGATTCAGGCATTTTGATGCTCACAAGAATTTATGTTTGAAAATTTTCTTAAAACCTTTATTGTTCAAAAACTATTTATTTATTTCAAACAAGTGGAAGCTCACTATTTCAAAGATTTAGATATTTATCTGTACAAACCCTTCATGTCATTGTCAATCGTTTTTGCCAAGTGAGGGAGGGTACTTGGAGGCAGAAGGCTTGGAAAGGAAAAACTACAAACAATAAGATATTGTTCGTGAGGTAGATATTTCAAGTTTGATAAATGCATTTGCCATTAAGCTACAATGTATAGGATATATGTGCCGACTTTTGAATTGATATGGGATGTAATGCTATATTCATTCATTCTACTTGGAATTTTAAGGCTTGTTTTGTTATCACATACATTTTGCAGCTGGGCTACCATGATGCAACATACATACTTATCTTTTATTCTATTATGGGCTACTTTTCACATGGGATATTAGCATGGATCATTACAACTATAGCCATTCCAGAGCCTTGTTCATCATATTTTCCTTGCTAGGACTGAGATTCAGGAGTCCATTGAGATGCTTTCGGTGATGACCTAGTTCATATCAGTAGCAGATCAAAGTTGGTACACACATTTATAGAGGGGCTTATCAGTTGCAGACATGTATATATGGTGAGATCAGGTATACGTCTCTTTGGTTTGATTTTTCTCTATGATGTATGTCAAACACCTATGCTTGTCATGTTAGGATGATTATGGTGACCTATGCCTA
This sequence comes from Pseudotsuga menziesii, assembly GCA_001517045.1. Classification (NCBI taxonomy): domain Eukaryota; kingdom Viridiplantae; phylum Streptophyta; class Pinopsida; order Pinales; family Pinaceae; genus Pseudotsuga; species Pseudotsuga menziesii. Next base: position 302,547 of record LPNX010343484.1, read on the forward strand.
TATCTACTATTGTTTTAATCTATGTTATGGCTAATCAAGGGACTTGATGTGAAGACTGTTGCTCATGCCATGCTTGTACAAATAGTAAACCTCAGTGCTAGGTTGGTTCCATGGATCACTCGTCTCCATCCATCTAGTTTCATCAATTGTAAAATTTGTCCTGTGACTTAAACTGTTTGAGACTTGTGAGATTGAAGATCCTTTCCCCATTTTGACCTCTATGCATGATAGATCCTATGCTGTCTTGTGTCTCGACTCTGAGTTGTGCAACAAAATTTGCCGAAGCCTTGATCCTTCTGGGCCAGGAGAACCTGTCGGTGTTGTTTCCTGAGCTTAGGCTAGTTGGGTTTTGAAGCCTTGACCTCTCTGGTTGGTTGCCCCCAATGTTTGGTCCTGATTGTGGATATTTCCCCTAGTTGCCCGAGAAGTTGTTAGCTAAAAATTGAAACAATGTTTTACCATTATTACATGCATTATGAGCTATATGATATATATTATGAAATGCGAAACCTGCAAATGAAATTGCAAACTGTGTCTTTAGACACAAATAAAAAAGGCTATGAAGTGAAATTGTTAAAGGCCGAAATAAATAAGTGGATAGACAAATGCTAAATCTAAAGACTACTAGCCATCCGATTGAAATGTAATGATTAATTCCTCACGGAGCCTATGGGTTTTGATGTGAGATGGAGTAAGAGACAACTAATTCTAAGTGTCCCCTAGGATCTCTTCACTGCAGTTTCTTGTGTACTCAACGCAAGGGTCATAGAAAAGATCCTCGCAGAGCTTGATTTGTAGCTTGGATGTGAATCGTAGACATGGTTGTTAAGGTTGAATGGACACTTTTCAGATCAGCTCATCCACCTGTGAGACATCGCCATTCCCTATTGTTCAATCTACCATGCACATGTCACTTTGGTTGTGTGTACTTGTCATTATTCGAATAAATCACAAAGTCAAAATCAGTAAAAAATCATTACCCGTTGCCTTAACCTTGTTGTCCATCCTCACCCAACAGTAGCACATTGCTTACCCTTTGTAAGTATGGCATGGACAAGCAGACTTCTAGAAAAGTTTCAAGGTTCTTCAAGAGCACATGTATATCTTACTGTTATTATTATTCTTTGGCACCATGATTTAAGCTTGGTTTTGATATACATTATTGGAGCATTTCTTACCCTGGATGCTTACAAGATCATATTGACACAGTATCTCACCTTGATTTTGGGTACTTTGACCCGGTCAACTCAATTGACCAAGTCAAGCACGGTTCCCAAGGCAGTGACTTAAAAAACAATAGGGTCTATATTTGTTCCAGACATGCCCAGGACCAATACTGCGTTTTTAGTTTTGATATTTTGGCCCCATTTCTTTTGATAAGTGATTATTATCACTTAATTATTGGCCAAATGATCAAATTTTATTCCAGATGGTAGTATGTTTGGTTTTCCTAGTGCAGAGTAGTGTTCTTGGGGGTATGAGTAGTCACTTATACCATTCTTCTATGTCTTCAGATCATCTAGAGTAGTCAGTTTTCTCCAGTTTGCACCCTGGACAGAGTTATGGTGGATTTATCATTGTCTTGAGATTGTACCAACAAAAATGAACTAGAGAAATCACTAAAAAAATTGATTTGGCCTCCTGGGTTACGGAAATGGCTTGGAATTTTGACAGATGATGTGTCTCAGCATACCAGACAATCCTCTAGCAGTTTTCAGTCAGCAGTTGTCCGGATTATTTTTATCTTGGCTCAGCCAATGAGGAAATCCCCTCAAGGGGCGCCTCCTCTACTTGGGTAATGATGTATTTTATTGTTATATCATATGATTTGAAGTTGTAAAGGGGCCTAGGGTGAATTAATCCCCTAGTGATCCCCTCCTATGTATTTTCATGTCACATCTTATGTTATATTGTGACTTTCACCTAAGATAGGCGTCCTTGAGTAAAGTGCGCCTCCTCTTTGACTTAGTCACCTGATCCATGTAGTGATCTATGTATTGAGTGATCTCCATCGTTGATGATGTTTTAATCTCAACTGTTGGATGCAAAAGTGAGATAGGGTTTACATCTCTCTCAAACTATTTAAGAGAGGTGACCCCCCCATTGTATTAATGAGCTTTGGCATTGGAATTTGAATAAAGAGATTTTTGTTTGGGATTACTCTTCTGTGTATCATGTAAATGATCGGATGATCTGATGACTAACATTGCTACTCTTCTACACCGAGTTTTGTTCAAGATCCATCTTGCATATTTTCCTTTGCCCATTTTATTTGCAGGTTGAAGGAGGCGTGCTAGAGAGTGAGATAGGGCGTTTTTGTGGGGGGGACTCACCATCGTCCTAGCTCTAGGGTGTCGAGATCAGGGAGTATTTCTATTTTAATGATTTCTTACTTCCTATCTTTTCTTTATTCTGCAGATCTCATTCGTTTGCCTTATCATTTTCTTTTCACTAATCTGGGAGGTTGAAGGAGGCGTTAGGGTGACTGGCTGTGGCTCAACTACATCAAAATGTTCTTTGAAAAGACTCATTTGAACGAGAAAGTGGCATTCTTCATCATTTCTGAAGTCATCTACAAGATCCATGTATGTCTCGCAGGTAATTTCTCCTTTTCTTTTCTGCATGCATTGCCCATCACTTCCATAATTATAAAACCCGCGTTTCTTAGATTTGCAAGTTTTAGTTTGTGGCGAGCTATAAAACTCAAAACCCACTTTAGAATAAACATAAAACCCCTAAGTTTAAATTCTCATCACAATTGGACTCCATTTGCCCATCCTAAGCACTGGCCTGCTACTTAGGAAAAACACCCTCCTTGGGAGAAGTGGGTGTTTCCAAAACCGCAAACTGGGTATTGTTGGTTTTGTTTTCATTTGCCAAATGCTACATCCAACAATCATTTTGAGTGTCCAATTTCATTAAATTTCACCATTTTCCCCTAGATCCCAATTTTCTGCATAAAACCCTAGGGTAAAATTGGGGCTTTTCACCTGGATACTCGGAATCTCTTGGTAATTGAACTAAACTCTAATCAACCATTCTACTAAGAGATCCCACCAAGTTTCCCTCGGTCATCTATTCATTTTCCTTGTTTTAGGGTTTCTTGGTCATAGGGACGCCCCTTGGGCTTTGTGTTTTCACCGGGTCTAAAGTGTTGATATCCTTGACTGGTGTGACATCCGAGTTCTTTCGGAAGTTGTGGATATCGTAGGTTGCGACTTTAGTCGCCTTTTCTCTGCCGACTTGAATAGGATCACCTCACGGGGCAACTACAAGATTTGTGATAACATTTTCACTATAGAATATTAAGATTTGGTTTGTATCATGGATGCTGCTCGTTAGTTAATTCTGCTAAAGAGGTGATACAGGGTGCATTTTTTTACTTTTGATACTTCACAGTTTGATTAGATCAAGATGACCTTCTCTCATACATATGGAAAATTAAATACCGAGGCTGCAATGTATTTCCAAGGTTGTATTTTTAGGGATTTATTATAGTGAAATCACTGCTATATTGCTTCTTTCTATTGGGTTATTGCTACATACACCTAGTTGATAAAGAAATTAGGGATTGAGAGTTTTGACAACTGTGATGAGGTCAAAGACATCCAAAATGGTTATGAAGCAATGTATTGTAGACCATGTTTTAGAAAAACATATATCCTTTATATGCATTTCAATGACTTTAGTGCAAGTAATTTATCATAAGATGACATGAGATTTAAAAGTTTCTACTAAGTAGTAGAGGGCCAAAGTGGTCATGGATCAATTTGCCAGATAATTTGTTCTTTATAAGAAACATATTGTTTCTATCCATTTTGAAGGAGTTTTATACAAACTATGTATGAGAAGATATACTATGATACTCTGCAAGGTTGTATTTTATGGCTTTATGAAAGTGAAGTCATTGCCATTTTACTTCTTTATTTTGGTGTATGGTAGATGCACCTAGTTGATAAAGCAATTTGGGATTGAGATATTTGGTGTCTTCCATGAGATCAAAGCAAAATGTCCGTTGGGATATGGTCTAATGGTTGAGATGGGGCATCACCATAATAGTGACCTAGGTTCAAACATTATGGGCATGAAGTCCTGAAAGTTAAATTGTTTTCTAGGTTTGAAAGTGTTTCATTTATGGCATTCATTGAAAAAGAAGACATCCAGAATGTTTATGAACCAATTCATTTTAGAACATGTTCTAGAAGGAACTTATATCCTTTCTAAGTGTTTCAAATGATATTTGTGTAAGCCTTGTATCAAAAGACAACCTACTATTTTTTGCAAGTTTATATTAGGTAGAAGAAAACATGAAAGTTGGTTTTTGTTTAGATTTAACTATTTTTCTTTCTTATCTTATTTTATTTGAAAAATGTGTAACAAACCCCGTCTCATATATTTTAGTAGTTTGGTTAATATCCAAGGCTAATGTTCAATTTGAATAAGGCATATAAACAACACTATTCTAACTTTGTTAACTTGTTTTGTAGGTGATCCTTAGGTGGAATCATGTACATGGATGATTTTAAGAAGCCCCCCTAAATTTATAAGTATAATAATTGGGCAAATCCCCATGATACATAGGAAATGTTAAGGGCTATTTTTTTAAGAATATTATATGTATAAATAATTTTTTGGCAAATATTTTCATAAACTAATGCAATCCTATAAAATATTGGCGAATCTTTCATAAAATTATTTAATCTTGTGAAATATTGGCGAATATTTCATTAAAGTATAAAACCTTGTAAAACATTGGTGAATCTTTCATAGAATTATAAAATCTTGTAAAATCTTGGTGAATCTTTCATTGAATTTTAAAACCTTGTAAATTCTTGGCAAATCTTTCATAAAACTCTAAAATATTGGAGAATCTTCTTTCAATTATGTACTTTGTGCCTCTCTTGTAGTGCTTATGTGTTATTAAAATGGAAATGCTACTGAATAGACAACATATAATAGAGCCATATTGTAGTATTCCTATAACATATAGTTTGCATGGATCATGATTAATACTTTATAACAACAATTTCACCCACCACTCCCTTACTTGTTACCATTGATCTAAGGGATTGATTTTTTTGTAAAATGTACGAGGTAGTGCCTTTGTGTCTATGCTTTAATTCTTACAACACTCAAACTAAATGTGTTCATGTTTAGTTCAATCTAAAATATCTTATGCCAACATCGTCCATGTTTGATATTTGTGTTGTTTAATTATTGTTAGTTGTACAACGCTCATTTCTTTTCACTTTTTGCCTTATAGTTCTATTTTCCATTTTACAACACTTCGCTCTTAATTTATATCAATATACAACTAAATTATAACAAACATAACATCATGATACCCTATAACTATAATAGATACATGTTTTAGATGTTATGGGTTGAATTTTTTTTTTGGAATTATGGAGACAATGCCTTGGTATCTAGAGTTATTGTCTCCTCTTACTCTCACAACATGTGAGGGTTAGTTCATCATTGAAACCGATGCCTCAACACATTCATGGGGTGGTGTCTCGATAGAGAAATCTACAGAAAGAGAGGAAATATGTGTGTATGGTTTAGGCACATTCAAAGGGCCAAAACGTAGCTATCCCTCATGCCATAAGGAAACTCTAATAAAAAAGAAGACCATTCAATTTTCATTTGTGTTTAAAGTCAATCAAATTCATTATTTGCACCGATCTCAAGATTATGCAAGGAATGTTGAAAAATAGAACATCCTAATTGAGAATAGCTCTTGTATTTAAAATAATTAAAATTTGGGTTTTGAAAGCCACGCTGCTTGAACCAAGTATTAATAACACAAAGTAATCACAGCAATAATTGTCGATCAAAACTCTCTACACACATCCACACATACAAGTCTATATCCACTAAGGATTGTTAACACTTAAGAGTTAGGTATTAGAATTACAACTTTCTTACTTGCATGGCGGGTTACAACAACAACATAAGTGCTTCACCATAACCTAATTAAAATCAAGGATTTGTAAAGTATTACTTTGATGTGAGTTACTCCTTCACATACACACTAAGAAGGGAATGTTATAATACAAGTAAATAAATAGATGGCTTGATCGACCTTTGAAAAAGTTCAAAACCAAGTATAAGAAGATTAAAACTATTACATTTGTGAGTAACACATTTCGTATTCTAGAAGGTCCATACAAGGTTGGCACAAAAGATACCTATTTGGTTTTATCAATATTTTTCCACCAAAATCCGTTAGTTAATTTCATAGGTTATATGTGTATATGCTTGCATTACCCATAGGGATCGATGTTATGGTAATGGAAATTCCAACGAAGTTGAGGGAAGAGATGCTGATGAGCACAACCCTACATTCTTTTACCCTTTGCATCTAAGGGATTTGAAACACTTATGTTGACTATCTTTTAGCCATAGCTATATGGTGAAGGGTAGAGTCACATGTAGGCTATGTTACAATATAGTATACAAGGCATACTGATAACCATGTTTGTTGAACACTGGACACGAGATTCCATGGGAGGTTTGGTTGGAAATATAGCTTTTCCTGTGGGAATGAGGATTGTCCACTACACAAATAATGCTCAACGCAGTGGTTAGGTTCCAATGGTTACTTAATTAATCATGCAAGTTGCTTGCACTTTCTTTAATCTGTACTGCTCTCACATATGATAGTTGTATTCTCTTATCTTTGTTACAGCTGATTTTACCACACATGGTGGATCACACATTTATGGCCTTCCCTATCCCTCTGCAGACTCTTTGTACCCCATGGACCATTTTTGTACCTTTGATGTTTCCAAGATCATCCCTAAAAACATGCATTATTTTCCATACACAACTTTTAAACCTATTCTTGCGTATATACGCGGATATGACCCTCAAACCTGCATACATCGAGATGTGTGCAAAAGGCCAAATAGTTTTGGAGTTTTTCTTGATGTGGATCCGAGTCACTTGTCTCTTGGCCTTCCATATGCCTTGAGATCGCTTGGATTTGACCTTTCATTACCCCATTGAAGCAATATATAAGGAACCCTTTGGATACATTGAAAGGGGAGGAATTGAAGAGCAAGAAAACTATAGTCCATTGTTGCCGGAGCTTATACTTAAGTCTGCATCCCTTTATCTCTTGGAGCACTTTGTGTTCTTCCCAAGCTTGCTTTTGCTTATGAGTTTGCTATCGAGAGATGGATGATTGAAGTGGTGGAGGCCCAGGTGGAGGACTCAGTTTCTTCGGTTCGCAGACGTTCCAACAGAGGTTGTCACCATTGTAATCTCTGATTTATATTAATAGAAATATCTTTTCTTGTCTAATAATGTGTATTCAAATGAATATTGAATCCATGGATGCATTTAAATGCTTATATGTTATTGATTATATATACTAGGGTAGGTCTAACACCATTATATAGCATGCTTGTCTTGTTTGCTGAATGTTGAGAGAGCAAATTGCTAATACAAGCGAGATTGGAAAAACTCAATGGGGATCTACATCAACCATCTAGAATAAGGTATGTTTCGAGATCCTTTAGTGTTAGATGTTTTATTTCTCTTGCATATGGGAAATGATTGATTTCTGTGGTTACTTTGTCTGTTGTGGTACCTCAAGCCATAGAAAGTTTTCTTCATAACAGAATTGGCGACCATATACAAGTTTTCTTCACCAAGTGGGGGCTTGACGTCATGGATTACAACCCAGCTTCGACTGGGGGGCATCATCACATTATAGTGGCTGTCGATTATTTCACGAAATGGGCAGAGGCTATGCCCACGATTAAATCCGACGGTGAAACAGCTGCGCATTTCGTTTTCAACCAAATTATTACTCGGTTCGGCATTCTGAAAGAGCTTCTCACTGACCATGGTAGGCACTTTCAGAATAGAATGATGGAAGAGTTGGCTTCGAAGTTAAGGTATAAGTAGGAGCACTCCTCTTCTTATTACCCTCAGGCGAATGGACAGGTTGAAGCAGTGAATAAATCACCTAAGTCCATTCTCCAACGAACCATCGCGCAAAGCAAGATGAATTGGCATATCATGTTATATCCTGCTTTGTGGGCCTATAGAACCGCGGTTAAGACTGCCACCGGTTTCTCTCCATATCAGCTCGTACATGGGGTGGAGTCTGTCTTGCTGGTTGAATGCGAAATCCCTTCGTTGAAGCTAGCTATAGAGCTTTTACCAGACACTTTCGCATTGGAGGAACGTTTGGTCCACTTACAATAGCTTGATGAGCAGCGCCGGGATACCTTAGTGGCTCTAGAAGTAAATAAGCTTCGTGTTAAGGTCCAATATAATAAATCTATCCGTCCGAGGAAGTTTAGTGAAGGTGATTTGGTCTTTTTATGGGATCAAGCTAAAGAACCCTTGGGGGCAGGGAAGTTTAATCCCATGTGGCATGGTCCTTACGTAGTCAAATGTGTGTTAGAGAAGGGCGCCTATGAGTTGGTGGATTACGAAGGGACAGCCTTGGCGGAGCCTAGAAATTGGCTCTATCTTAAAAAATACTATGCATGATCTTCAGACAGGGCTTATTGTTGTATATTATTGTACAGTTTTTTGCATAGTTAGGTTTTCTTATGGTGATTGGGTTTGTTGATTAGCTTTCGTTTCTTATGGCAGCTGTCGATGGAGTCTTCTGCTTACATAGGATTCGCTGATGGTGCTAGCCGTCACACTCAAAACTCAGCTTCGGTTGCTTGGGTGATTTATACTCCTACGGGTCAAGTATTGTCTTCAGGAGGCGTACGTTTACGACCTTCTTCGAACAATGTTGTTGAATATAGTGCCATTATCGAGTTATTGCGGGATGCCATTTCACATGGTGTTCTCTCTCTTAAGGTACGTCTTGGTTCGCAGTTAGTGTTTTCACAACTTAATGGCTTGTATCATATTAGGAATCCGACATTATTACGAAGATTCTTACGTGTGAGATTGCTAGAACGACAATTTGAGAACATAACATACATACATGTTTCAAGAATTTTTAATCAAGTTGCNGTTGGAATTTGTTTCATAAACCATAAACATATTACAAACATACATTTTTACACACATGTAAATAAATAAAATTGATCATCATAAAAGTTTTTCATTAAACATTCAAAATGTGACGTCATAATACATAAGTGTTATAATACAAAATTGGGGCTTCCGAGCCGCCAAAATATAATATACGGTAGTACAAAAAAGAAATACTCTCAGGACTCTAAGCCTGAGGAGGAGGAGGGGGGTTCAGATCGTGGTAGCACACTACGACTCTAGCTAGCTATCGAAATAATCGAACCCATGCCCATGGTACACCAACTACCTGGCGTTGTATGGCCTCAGGCAAGTCCTCGACTTTCGCCATGGGTACCCTGTGTGTCAAGCGTACAAAGTTTGCGTGGATGCTTTGGAGCATCTGCTCCGCATCCACACCCATGATGTCGTCTCCTCTTCCCCTCCGTTTATGACGAGGGAAACCATCAGGTCACTGTGGTCCAACATCCGCATACACATGACAGATTGTTACTATGTGTCATCACACCAAAACATTTCTTTTGAGTCAATATATCAAAAAACACAAAAAATTTAATAATTCAAAAAACTTAAAAAGAGGGTTTGGGATTCGTTACCTATGTCGCCATATGTCTCTCCTGGTGGTAGGGGCATGTCCAGATCTCCCCAGAAATCTATCACTTCATAGGGGTAGTCATCGATGGCAATGATCTGCTGTCGCCACCATGGAAAGAAGTTCGTTGGGTAGGGGCTAGCCACCCTACCTCCGCCCAGTCTACGCATAACATTTGCCCAACATCATTGGGTTGGATCTCGAACTCCGTGTGGAGGAATGTCCACTCTAGGGCTTGGCCCCAGTACACGCTTAAAGAAGAACGTGCTTAGTATGCTGCTGAAACCGAAGTTTCTCACCTTGCCCATCTTGCAGTCACTGAGCTGCTGTTTCATGTTACTCAACAACGCAATGCTCCAGTCGTACACTGTGGGTCTCATACACTCCACCGCATAGAACATCAATGGCGGCGAGGCCTGATGGAGTGAAGCTAGACCGACTATCCTGTCGCTTGCTAATAGTATGGCCTTCAGTCTCAGCACTTGGATCGAGTTTGTCGGGATATGACTCCCAACTTTTTCCGTGTCTGGAAAGCAGTACACCGCAATGTACTCATCAATAGTCAGACCACCTCTGGGCCTGCGAGAGCGTAGATTTACCACCTCTCCTCGTCGGGATAATCCAGTAATAAAGTATATGTCCTCAATCTCTATACTGAGAGACATCACGTCAATGTGAAAAGACTCTGAGTCTGGATCCTAGTAATCCACTAGCATCTGCAGGAGTCTTGGTTTGGCCCTCAGGTTGCTAAGACACCAAAACTTATACAAACCGCATGCACGTAGAGCTTGTTGGGCCATTAAGTCACTTTGAACAACCTCTTCTACATCACCATGTTCCCTCTCCCTCCATTCTAGAACCATCCTGTACATAAACATGATTTTTGGTCATTGCTTACCTTAAAAATCCTTATTCGCGGCCGCATACGCGACTGTTTGCAAAATAGCCGTGTATGTACGTGATGCTGGGAGGTTTTTCCGCGTATGGCCAACCCTATACGCGAAAAAAACCCCGATATCTGCGTGGGCCGAAACGCCTACTTTAGATTGGCCTAGAAAATAAAATTGACCATGGAAACTGAAAAAATTTGCATGAAATGGGAAGAGGAGGACATGAGGAGTTACTTGGAACAAATGGTGTCGAATTTCGTCGGACGATACTCCCGGAATTCGCATTGGAAGTTTTGAGCTCAAATGGGTAAAAATTTCAAATGATATGGAATTTTTGAATTTTTTACTATTTTTAGAAATTTTTGAAATTTTTTACCCACTTTCTATAGTTTTTGGCCGTTTTTGACCGTTTTTGACCGTTTTGGACTAATTTGATGATGTAGGAGTCCATTTTGAGCGTCGTTTGACCGTGGTTTTGACTCGTTCGTGCCGATTTCAGGTATTATGTCTAAACTGACATATAGGTTAGGTTTCACATCCGTTTGCACTTTGCATGACCCTATGACAGTTTCATTATAACCTTGCTCAGTACAACTTTATACAGTTTCTCCGATTTGCAGACTTGCCGACAGAGGTTGTCACCATTGTAATCTCTGATTTATATTAATAGAAATATATTTTCCTGTCCAATAATGTGTATTTAAATGAACATTGAATCCATGGATGCCTTTAAATGCTTATATGTTATTGATTATATAAGCTAGGGTAGGTCTAACACCATTATATAGCATGCTTGTCTTGTTTGTTGAATGTTGAGAGAGCAAATTGCTAATACAAGCGAGATTGGAAAAGCTCAACGGGGATCTACATCAACCATCCGGAATAAGGTATGTTTCGAGATCCTTTAGTGTGAATTGTTTTATTTCTCTTGCATATGGGAAATGATTGATTTCTGTTGTTACTCTGTCTATTGTGGTACCCCAAGCCATAGAAAGTTTTTTCCGTAACAATCTTGTTAGAACTTATAAAAATAAGGTCTATATGTCATGACATATGTTGACAATTGTTTTATCAATGTAAACATCATTTAGAACTACCAAATTGATTGTACTTTATCATCTTTAGCAATGTTATACTCATCAAGCGTGTCACTTTTATCAAGCCAAGAAAGTAACTTGCTTAGTTATAAATATATCATAACATTTTTTACACATGGAGATGCTCCCTCCAATTTGTGCCCGGAAATAGAGGTTTTTTTTCCTCCCTTCTATACAAAGGAATGTCTTCATTTCTTCTAAGTTTGCACTATGGATCTTGGCATTCAAAACTTTTCCTATTCACAAGTTGATCTAATGGAAAAGTGGAATTGAAATTCTAATTCCTAGAAAGGAAGTTGGCCTTTCTTCTTGTGACCCCATTGCTATCACATTGACAATGTGAATGCCTTTTGATGAGTTGATCTTAGCCACATAAGTCCTAGGTGAATACAAAGAACCACTTCAGTTTGTTGTTTACCATGAAAATCCCATGCACAACTTTATTGGATGAAACAACATTCCAAAGTGACATCCATATACACCACGAACAATCAATAAATAACTAATCTCTTATTGCACTGCATTACTATGACAACCTTGAATTGTTTAATATCTGCATGGATTAGTCCATCAGTCATATAATTATGATAAATTAGAATACACCAACATAATGATCAAAAGCTTTGCGATTTCTACATTGACACATATCATAATTCTCAAAGAAAAGTGATAGCCACATACACAAGGCTGAAATTCATGTTGTTAATAACAACCTAGAGACATCAATACCTCAATACAAGATCATATTACTTCGCTTCTACAAACATCAATAGGATAATCATTTAGCAATTAACCCTTATGCAAATAATTAGGAAGAGCCTTGTATCAACCGCACAATAAAATCAACTTCATATCAGTCCATGTTACAGAGAAGATCTCTTATGGCTTGAGGTGGGCCACAACAGATGGATGGCACCAAAAATAAACCCATCTCCAAGCATGCTAAATATACAAGCGAAACTAACACTAAGGGACAAAGGGGGATACCTTATTCCAGACGTTCTAAGTAGATCCATGTTGAGCTGTTAATCAAGATTGTACCTACGCATTGTCCTAAACAACAATAAGATAGACAAGTATGATATATGTTAAGTGTTAGAATCTAATCTAGCATGTTATATTCCAATACATAACCAAAGTAATTACATCCATGGATACAAATATTTATAATTACACATGTAATGGACGAGAAATGGATATTTCTATTAATATGAACAAAGATAAAGATGACAAAATTTGTCGACACCTCATCAAAATCGAGAAATTGATTCTGTCCACGTGGGCCTCTACCACTTCAATCCTCCGTACAAAGGCAAGCTCACAAAGATCAAGGAAAGCTTGGGAAATATCACTAATGGCTGTTTCAAGGACAAAGGGATGTAGACTTAAGTACATAAGAATGGGGCACAATTCCACTTTAGTATCTTTCCTCACCAAAATTCTTCCTCCTCTAATGCTTCATAGTAGCTCAATATATAGCCCTTCAATAGGAAGTGAAGGTTCGAAGTGGAGCATTTCTCGACATATGGAAGGCCAAGGGACAAGTCCTTCGTTACTCAGTGGGGGAAAACTCCATTTTTTTGTTTTGTTTTTTAGCACATTTCTTGATGTACGCGGGTGATAGTGGTGCAAGCTGCGTATATGTGGGTTGTAAACTTGTGACCTGCATATACATATAAAAATGTCTTTTAATGGGTTTCACTAGAGAATCAGGGTCATAGTGAGCAAAAAGGGGTAAAGGGACTATGCATAGAGAGAGGGATATGCCCACAAAGCATGATGCATCAGGTGTGGAAAATCACGTTATAACATATGCCCCCTAATGTTTGAGGTCATAGAGGTACATGATGGTTGAAATACATTATAATAGCCTCGGAAGTGGAATAATGAAGACCGAGGTGGAAAAAACCAGCCACTCATCAGTACAATACAATGATAGATCTCTACACATGATTGCAAATACATAGATAGCAGTTCCAGATACATAAGAGTACAATGGCCATGAATATGAATAATAGACATATGTCATGAGTGGTCATCGCCATGTACAATATACAGTGAAGTAAGGTCTCCATACTAAATGAAGACATCAAATGGTACATTGGAATCTGGTCATGAGAGATGAAATCTCATAGATACTAGCACGATCAAGGAGGTAACATATATGGAATGCCACTAAGCTCGAAGGTCTTTGACAAAAATCACCGCTAGTATGTGTTCTATCACGTGAATAAAGGTGTCGCAGTCAAACATGATGGACCATTGTCTGATTACCAGTCATTGATGTATACTGTTAACAAACACGAGATATCCCATCAATAATGATAATGGGAATCAAGGTACAAAGTGCGAACAAACAAGTGTGAATAGATTTGTTGAGGTTGAATACTTGAGACAATCCATCGATTAGGGGACATTGATGTATTCCCAAATCTGTTGATGGCGAGAGAACCTGCCACTGATGATTGCAAGTCTCAATGCACTCAATGGACTCTAGATTTATATTTCAGAATAGATGTTTTGAATCCGATGGAATGGAATCTGCTGGAGGGAGGGAATTAAGACATCTCCCATCAACCAACACGAGGTACACAACAACGCTAATTTGGAAGAACACGAACAAGATATGCATGGACCAACAACAAATGTATCGGGAATAGTTGACATGTAGAGACAAGATCACTGAGGAATGACCGACTCAGGCTTCTTCCTTCGAAATATAGCATAAGGAAGATGAAGACTCATAGGCAATGTAGGCTCAAAATGCGCACTGGGACAACTTTGTCACATTGGAGGCATCAATAGAGGCTCCGTAGGGACTGGAAGCATAACCAGTCAGTGGAGAAAACATGGGGGATTCACTTGTTGACCAATATCCTAGCACAGTAGTTCATATTGTGGGTTTTAAATTTCTTAAAAATCAGGCCAATATATTACAGGTATTGGGGGGGATGAGGGGTTTAGGGTGGTGGGTTAGGGAGGTTTATAAGGATTAGGGTATAAAAAGGGTGGTGGGGACATTTTAGATATTGGGAGGGGGTTTCAACAAAAGGAGTTTGGGCCAATATCTACAGAAATTAAGGGTATTATTTAATACTCCATGATTGCACGTGCTATGTGAGAGGTTCACTGAGTGAAGCCCCCGTGGGAGAAAACTCAAAATAATGAGCACAACTCTTAAGGTCATACTAGTAACCCAACCAATGGATGAATGTACTGTGCTCTGTTCGAAGGTGACACAACACGACAGTGAAGGTGTGTAACCAATTACAGTGGCCCTCAGCTTCAACGCATATAGGGACTGTGTTGTTCAACCCCTACCTGTCCAAGACACTCGCATAATAACCTCTACAAGTACCCCCCGCGATACTTAGGTAAGGAAACTAAGATCACCTCAATATAACCAATGCTTAGGCATACAGTCGCAGGCAGGATCTACCGTATGGGAAGGGTAACAAAGTTCGAAGCTCGAAATCACCAAAGGTACCTCAAAAACCCCCATATACAAATAAGATCTTGGAAATATCTCCGGGGCTCAACGGAAAGTGGCAAGGGGCTATCCCCACCACAAACGTGTGTGCTGCCTCATGCTTAACTCCTGTGTAAGAGGAGCCTCCTGATAACATTAATTATACCAAGGATTTCACTTCTCACCTGGACAGACACCTAGAAGTTGTGTTTCATAGTCTTGGAAAGATTTACTCACGACACCCTATTCCAAGACTCTACAATACTAAGCTTGTTGGTGCACCTCTATCAAATAAAAATGTGTAATCAATTTTAATTTAAGTGTTAATTTTAATGGCTGTGATTACTCAAGGGTAATGAACGTGCAACTAGTGAGGTTACAAATCAACAATGAAGTAAATATGCACACCTAAAAAACAATGTCAATTGCAACTTGTTTTTAATCATAAAAAATGGCGTATGCCACTACATGCAATGCAAAACTTCATTTCAAATGCCCATGCAATCATTCCTATATGAAATTTTGATCACAAATTCCATCTCAACAAACCTAATGCAAGTACCAAACCAATGCATATGCACAATGCAATAAACATGTAAATAAAAAATATTTTTGTATTTTCACTATAGATGTAATGAAAATGCAATAAAAGACCCTACAAACTTCCATACCTCGCAGCAAGAAACAAACAAGCCAATCAAGACGCTGAGACCAAGAAGGTGAATGCACTAATAATAAAACAAAAAGGAGATAAAAGACAAGAATAAATTTCAAAGAAATTCAATGAAAAAGACGTGTCTAGCCACAACAAAGACAGTCAACGAGCATCACAGGAACCCAAGAAAACTCAACAATATTCACAACCCACCTAGAACCTCCACATATCCAAGTCTCAAGCAAAAGGAGAGATGTATGTGATTGTTCAAGGAACAGTAGTGTGTGTACGCGAATGTATGTACTACAACCTACATATATACGGGACTGTAAGTTTTATGGCCCCAGTGTGCAAAGGAAGAGGTGGTAAAAAATAAGCTAAGACTCAAATTACTTCAAGGGACAATAACTCAACCAACCACTAAACGCGACACAAAAACACAGATAAGCAGAGAGAAAATCAAGCCAATCATGCACCCAAACCCCAACAAAAAGGAAATCCCCAGTGGAGTCGCCAATTCTGTTATGAAGAAGATCTCCTATGGCTTGGGGTGGACCACAACAGACAGGATGACACCAAAAATAAACCCATTTCCAAGCATGCTAAATATACAAGCGAAACTAACATTAAGGGACAAAGGGGCGTACGTTATTTCAGACGTTCGAAGTAGATCCCCATTGAGCTTTCATTCAAGCTTGTACCTACACTTTGCCCTCAACAGCAATAAGACATACAAGCATGATATGTGTCAAACGTTAGAATCTAATCTAGCATGTTATATTCCGATACATAACCAAAGTGATTACATCCATGGATAAAAATATTTATAATTACACATGCAATGGACGAGAAATAGATATTTCTATTAATATGAACAGAGATAAAGATGACAAACTCTTTCGACACCTCGTTGAAATCGAGAAACTGAGTCCCTCCACCTGGGCCTCCACCACTTCAATCCTCCATACAAAGGCAAGCTCACAAAGATCAAGGCAAGCTTGGGAAATAACACTAATGGTTGCTCCAAGGACAAAGGGATGCAGACTCAAGTACATAAGAATGGGGCACAATTCCACTATAGTATCTTTGATCTCCAAAATTATTCCTCCTCTAATGCTTCATAGTAGCTCAATATATAGGCCTTCAATAGGAAGTGAAGGGTTGAAGAGGAGCGTTTCCCAGCACATGGAAGGCGAAGGGACAGTCCTTCATTACTTTGTGGGGGAAAACTCCAATTTTTCTTTTTGAGCGCATTTCCCAATGTACGCGGGTGACAATGGTGCAAGATGTGTATACGCAGGTTGTAGACTTGTGACTGGCGTATACATATGAAAATGACTTTTAAGGGGTTCCACTGGAGCATCAAGGTCATAGTGAGAAAAAGGGGTAAACAAAGTCAGCATAGGGACAAGGATAGGCCATCAAAGCATGATGCATCAGGTGTGGCAATTCACGCTATAACAATCCCTATAACAATTCAGAAAGCAAAGTGACCTGACATAAACCAAAGAGCTACTAAAAATCATATTATAAGTAACAATGACATGCAATTATTAATACCACATCACAATCATCATATCCCTACAAGACTTGTACATGTATCAATATGACTATCATTGTTCTTTCCACACACCAAGAAGACAGTGAAAAGTAAGTGTGCTCACATAAAATAATGGTTACTAGAAATTGAAATTTCGTTAAAATTTTGATATAACATGTTTTTTGCTTCAACGTTGCAAAATATCAAAGTTATCCTTATATTTATTGAAATATTTTGAATTTATATGATTTGAACCTTTTAAATTATCCTTATATTTATGAAATATTTTGAATTTATATGATTTGAACCTTTTTTTATAAAGCTATATAATTTTGGTCTATTGTATTTTTGAATGCATAGATAAATTTAACCCCTTCAAAATACACATATTATGCCAAGATTGTGCAATCTCAACAACTTTTCTTCCTAGGAAAAAATTTCTTTATATTCATTGAGAATAAACATATATGTTTCCATCCTTAGGACTGTAAAAGCAAAAAAACTTGCTAC
The DNA here is from genome assembly GCA_001517045.1 of Pseudotsuga menziesii. NCBI lineage: Eukaryota > Viridiplantae > Streptophyta > Pinopsida > Pinales > Pinaceae > Pseudotsuga > Pseudotsuga menziesii. The sequence continues at coordinate 320,315 of LPNX010343484.1, forward strand.
TTTCTAGTGTATCAAACTTCAAACAAAAAAAAACTAGCATAAAACCAAGAGGACCGACATATTTCAGAGACCAGACTCCCATTAATTGGAAGATATTATCAAACCGAACTATCCCCCTAGATAAAAGTTATACCAATACCTGTACCATCTGGATTGTATATCAGCCTAATTACAAAGATGAGAGATTATTAAAGGGCCACACATCAAGACAAGAACACTAACTACCTTGTGCAATATCAACTACTTATATTTATAATTTCAATACAAATTTTCAATTTTTGATTAAATTTTGAATAAAAATAATTAAAAAATTATGAAAAAAATCAAGATTGTAGAGTGGGTGGATTTGCCTCTACATGCAAGTAATATATAAACAATAATACTATGAAATGACACCCAATTACAATTATAAACAATACTATGAAATGACACCCAAATACAATCATAAACAATATTATGAAATGACATCCAAATACAATCATAATATGGGCACATTGTGAGCAAGTTCGTGGAAGGAAACATAAGTAAGACCTATTTATTTTGAATTCTATGCAGAAAGCAACTTAATTCTCATAGCAACACTCCATGTTGTGTTGTTTCCCAACAATTTTGGGCATTCCATATAGTTTTGGGTATGTTTTAACCATGTCTCATGAAGCAATAGATGTGGGAAACTTTAGGGGAAATAAACATAGTAATGTCCAAATATGGGCATGGTTTGAAGTATTTTCTATCACATCAACCATTGATTACATATTCTATGTATCTTTGGGCATGTTTGAAAAGCACATGGACAATTATTAATACATGTGATATTCCCTAACATCGTTTCTCTTCCACAATTGGGAGGCGTTCTATTAAGGACTATTCTGTGTACCTACTTCGTGACATATTGTAGGGTATGTCACACCCCAAATCGTATGCAGCATGCATGCCAATAAATACCAGAGTGAAGGTATCCTATGTTTTCATAAGCAAAGGAACTCACTCCTAGGAGAAGAGCAATAATGATCTTACTTACAAACACTCAACCATCAACTAGTTTGTATGATTCAGTTAGACTGAACTCTAAGAGTGGAGAGGTCCATCATAGATGTGACTTGTGCAAATAGCATTCATAGGATAGTAAATCAAATGAATGTGTCCTTGACCTTATTCTTTACAATGCATGTTAGACATCTGTGTCGTACCAGATTCCCCCCAAGTATATTTCCTACCATAGATATCAAAATTTTCTTGATCTAATGCAAAAATGACACACCTCATGTTCCCATGAGTTGTATTACGTAAACTAGAATGATTGATGGGTTGTTGACAAAAATACCCACAAGCTTGACATCTAACCTTACAATAATGCACAATGTATGGATTTAGTGTGTGAAAATGAAAACCATCATGGCATCTTTTAAAAGGTGAAATTACAATGCAACAAAACTTTTGTAGACCATTTTGTTCAGAGATGTGTTCATACTCAAAGGAATCTCTCCTGCCCTGAAATGAGTTTGTATGTCATCATCCAACCTAAAGTGCATGTTTAGGAAGATCATTTAAATCATTTGAGAATATTTTGAGAGACAATGAAAGCTAACCAGATAATATTCAACTGGAGAAATGTGAATTTTCCAAGAAGTCTTTGGTATACTTGGTATATGTAGGAGTAGGAGGAGAGATAATGATACATCCTAGCACAATTGAGGTTATTCTCAATTGGCCAAGGCCTACCAATGTTCATGAAGTAAGAACCTTTGTGGGGGCATTCCAACAAAACAAGGAAGTTATTGCCGACTTGTAAAAAATAGTAGCTCCACTGCACAGGTTCACATTGAATAACCAAACTTTCCATTGGGGAAAGGATAAAGAAAATCATTTGAAGAACTCAAGCATACAATAAGCCATTCTCTAGGTTTAGTATTTCCAAACTTGAGGCAACCATTCAAATTAAAGGTGTATGCATGCTACTATAGGTCTATTCAAACTTCATCAAGGATCTAATTTACAACTTTTCAAGGCTCTTTGACTGCTATTTTAGTGCACTGGTGCCTAAAGATGTTGATTTGTGATTATTGGGTGTCATGCTGTCCACAAAGTGTGAGTTGAAGTGGAAGAAAGTCAAATACACCCTTCATAAGCCAACACAACAAACCCTTGAAACTAGAATTGACAGAGTGAAGCAAGGAACGACCTCTTCATTAGGGCATAAGAAACTGTATAGATGCTATGCATTCTTAAGGATGAAGGACAATTCTAACACAGTCCAATCGTTAGTCAAAATAGTTCTCAAACTCAATCAAATACTGTTGAACTATGGTTGAAGCATACTAATAATTTCCTAACCAATGCTTAGATTCAAGGTTTAGCCACTGTTTGAAGGCTATTTGATGGTTCATGCTCATAATTGATTAATAAGACTGATGATGGGGATGAGATGTGCATAGGTGGATGAAAATGTTATCGTTGTTTCTATCTCAGGACAAGACAGGCCCTTAAATGTGCTCCAAATCTAATAAGTGATCTCTTTTACCACCTTTTTGTGCCCAACTTGTTGATTTAGTCAATAGGTGTACCCAGACTTATATATCATGCCCAAAATGAAGGAATGCATGTCACTTCAACCACCTAATTCAAGACATAATTTCAAAGAGCATGTTGTTCATCACCTTTTAGTGGATGTTATATGATTTTTGACCGCTCTTTATGCTCATAACTGGTCTTAAACTGCCTAGATTTGCTTCAGGGCTGAATCCATGCATAAAGTTTACTCATAGGGACCTAGAAACAATGAAATTTATGCTTGGAATTAAACTGCCCAGAATTGAGAAACATACTACTTGCAGTCATTGTTCATCATTTTTTTTGTGTTGCAACATGCCCCTAATGGCTCCCCTTAGCTTGCATAGGGATATAATGACTCAGTAGTACACCAAAAGTAGCTAGGGAATCATCAAATCATCACCATGAATTATGTCACCCTTCTCCAAGAGTGTGATCAAAATGACACATAGACACCCATACAAAATGGGGCATAACACGCTCCACTAAGATAGGCCTTCAAAGGCCACCATAGCAATCATTAACATTCATATGTTAGCATATATCAATGCTAGACTATCCCAAAGCACCATCAAACCTGTAACCCCATCTAAAAATGTGATAATAAGCAAATTTGGGCACTCATGCACAATGGAGGGTAACAATATGAATATTCAATATCATGGTAGGGGTACAAGTTGAGAGGTAACATTTTGAACAAGGGAAATTCCAATAAACCTAGAACTTAAATCTATAATAATTGGGCCTCATCAACCATCACATATAAAATAAAAGACATGTGAATATCGCAATCTATATCCATTGATCCAGTCAGATCTCAGGCTTCAACAGTTTGGGATTCAAGTATCCTCCAGTTTGTATTATTAAATATTAAAGAGCCAGATATCAACATAATAATGTTGTCTGATGAATGCCATTTGAATCTACCTGCTGTCAAACCGTATTCTCTAAAAAAATTATTTGTTTCCAGGGAAGATGTTGGAAGTGAATTAGTATAAACTTCAACATTGAAACTAAGTTATCAAACATAATGTACATGAATAGTGTACTATGTAGACTTCAGTTGTAAATTGTAAAAATAGTACTAAATAGTTTTACAGAATATAGGGAGATGACAAAAGCCTAAAGATCAAAAAATTAAAGCACCACTATTGAAAAGTTACCTAGGAAGTGTTTGTTCACCTAGTTTTGTCTTGGGGTGGACAAGGACACTTTAATTGGTGACCCCTTGTCATATTTAATTAATGAAGTGAGATGCACTTTATAATTTTTAAAATGTTTTCATTAAAAGATAAAAGTCATGGTTTATCCTAAGTTCACATTTAATAAAAGTTAAGTGAGTGATTAATTAAAATGGGGTGCTCATACTTTATTAAATGACATGAGGTGCACTAAATGTCATTTATTAATTATTTAACTGAACATTTAATGAGAATCCCTCATCTAATCTAATCTTGACCATTAGATTGAAAGAGGAAGTGCCATGAAAAAAAAGGGACTAGGGCAAGGAAAACTCGATTTTTTTCACTTTTCAAAGATAATATTTGGAGAGGAGGAGAAGAGAGAAAACGAGGGTTTAAAGAGAATTTGAACTAGCAGGAGAAAGAAGACAAAACCAACACATATTTCGAGGAGGACATAATGGGCACGTTTCCCAAGGAGTGAATCCGTATAGCAGGGTGCAACCAGTAATTTGGCATAGATTTTGAGGAATTCCATACAAAAATCAGTATAACAAAAATTGGCACATTTTTTGAGGCAATATATTGCACAGAAATAGAGGAAGTTGTACAACCCACATGTGTGAGCCGTACAACACATTTTTTGAGGTTTTTGTACAGCAGTTGTTTGGTTCAGTTTTCGAGATGAAAAAAATGATAGGTACTGTTGTTTTATTTCTGTATTTTATACCCTGAAGAAATAAAAATTCTCTCTCTTAGAAACAGGTTTTCCCTTCAGGGTTTATCCTAGACCATTGGTTAAAAATCACTTTGTTATTTTTTATATGTGAATGGCTATCATAAATTTCCGAGTTTGAATTTATTGGTTGAAAGTGGAGATTTTTGAGTTATTTAAATTTGAAAAAGAATTCTATGTGTTTCTGTTTAGTCAATTTTTATGAAAAATTGTGCATATAGGGGTTTGGGCATTAAACCATGCAGAGAAGCTATCAAGATTGAAACCGGGTTGGGGTTCTCAAAAAATTTCATGGTATCAGAGCGCAGTTAAAATTCAGAATTTAAACACTCAAAAAAACATGGGTTTGCAGAAAAATGTTCAGATTTGAAGAAAATAGGGGTTTGTGGAAAAATTTTCAGATTTGAAGAAAGTTAGGCTTTTGACAAAAAAATCCATATTTGGGAAAACATTCTTGAACAGGTTGCTTGAGTAGTAGAGGTTGTGGCCATGGTGTATGGGCTTAGGGTTGAAGACAGATTGGACGGGGCTACAAATTTTATCCCATGGAAGGCTAGAATTATGTTGATACTTGAAGAAAATGAGTTATGAGACATAGTAAACATTACAACAACAAATCCTTTAACAATACCTACTGATGCCATTGATAAGGAAACTTTCATGAAGAGAGATGTGAAGGAAAGGAGGATTATACTTGATGTCGTGAAGGATCATGTAATCCCCCACATATCAGTGAAAACACATGTTTTTCAGATGTGGACTTCTTGGACCAATCTTTACCAGAGTTCAAATGAGAATAGGAAAATGGTGTTAAATGAGAAGTTGAAGAATGTGCACATGAGAAAAGGGGAAGGCATGGCTTCTTATATTACCAAGATTACATAGGTGAGATATGAGCTTGCAGCTGTAGGAGAGGTTATACATGGAATTGAGATGGCGCGTACAACCTTGAATGGTGTGACTCAACAATAGAGTGTTTTTGTACATACCATCATTGGTTGAGAGAACATGCCTACATGGGATTGACTTTGGGATGATCTCATACATGAGGAGACATGTAGGGGATACTTGCAGAGTAGTTCGTCACATCACAGAGATGATGAGGATAATGTGGCATTGGCAGCGAAGGGAAAAAAGGAAGAAGTTCAAGAAGGGTTCCTAGGGTGGAACCAAGCAACAAGATGGAGAGAAGAAAGACATGAGAAAAGTGAAATGCTTTGCTTGCCAGAATTTTGGGCACTATGATGGACAATACCCAAATAAGAAGAAGAAGAAACAACAGATGACAACTTTAACAGAGATTAATGAGAATGCTACTAGATTTGAGAGAGAATTTTCTCTCTTTGCTAGTGCTTGTGTAGAGAGAGCATCATCCATCACCAGTAGGGACTTTGAGGATCACATGGAGCATTCCATGATTTTTGGGCATTCACTGAGTGCTTCCACTACTTCCTCCACTTGGTACATTGATAGTGGAGCTTCGAGTCAAATGACAGGTGATTGAGACATGTTCATCGAGATGTTAGAGACAGATTTGGAGTTGGATGTTGTATTGAGCGATGATATAGTGGTGAGGGTAGTTATGCGTGGGACAGTCCGCTTTGACAGGGAGTCCATGCAACCTATGTTTCTAAGGGATGTCTTGTATGTCCCTAGGCTGAAGAAGAACCTTGTATCAGTTTCCATGATTGAGGACAGAGGCCTTGTGGTATATTTCCTAGATGGGAAAGTTCACATCTTCCCCAAAGCAGAGGGTCCATCTGCTTCACATGCGATTGGAGTCAGATGCGGGAAACTACACAAGCTTCTCTTCCAGCGACATCATGCACTGTAACATACTCAAAGCAGCAATGATTTGTGTGAGTTATTGCACATGAGGATGGCCCACCTTCATCATCCAACTTTGAGGATGCTAAGAGACATGACTACAGGTTTTCCATATTTCAACATAGAGCTGAGTGATGTATGTAGAGGGTGTGCTTTGGGAAAGTACACCATGACAACTTTTTCGAGCAGTGATAGCAGATCATCGGGAGTGCTTGAGTTGATACATTCAAATTTATGTGGTCCCATGTCTTCTATCTCATTGACAGGTTTTGAGTATTCAATTACATTCATCGATGAATTTTCCAGGAAGACCTGGATCTATTTCCTTAGAAGCAAGATATCAGAGGAAGTCTTGCCTTGGTTCTAAGAGTTCAAAGCTTTTTGGAGAGCCAGAAAAGAAAGAAGATCAAGGTCTTCGATCAGATAATGGGGGTGAGTATACTTCCCATCCATTTGATGAGTTCTGTAGATAAGAGGGAATCTAGAGGCAGTTGACAGTTCCTTACACTCCACAACAGAATGGAGTGGCTGAAAGGAAGAACCGTTCGATAGTGGGTGCAACTAGAGCCATGTTGCATGATCAGAGTCTTCATTTCTTTCTATGGGAAAAGGCCTGTAATATTGTTGTTTTTATGCAGAACAGGAGTCCTCACCGTGCTTTGGAGTGCAAAACTCCTAAGGAGATGTTAACCAGGAATATGCCTGAGATAGGCCACTTCCATATCTTTGGATGCCTTACATACTCACATGTTTCTTCTGAGAAGAGGAAAAAGCTAGAGGCTATTGGAGAGAGGGGTATTTTTGTTGGACATGACAAGACTTCAAAGGCTTTCTAGATTTACCTTCCTACACAGAGGAAATTTGTGGTGAGGAGGGAGTTGAGATTTGAGGAGGAGCGAGCCTTCATAAGGTCTCCATATTCTGAGATAGAGGACCAACAGAGTACTCCACATGTGACAACACCACATAGTTCAGTGAGTCAAGGCATGGGGTGTTACGGAGAGAAATTCCTATGGCTTGGGGTACCACAACAGACAGCTAGACTCCAGAAATCAATCTTCTCCAATATGCAATAGAAATAAACAATCTAACACTAAAGGATCGAACCTCGTACCTTATTCCGGACGGTTGTAGTAGATCCCCGTTGAGCTTTCCAATCTTCAGCTTGAATTGTTATAGCACGTCCTCAACAACAAGTAAACAATACAAGCATACTATATTTCATGGTGTTAGATCTATTCTAGCATATATAATCAATAATGTAAAAGCCTTTGACATATTCCAATGGAAACAATATTCATTCAAATACACATTACTGGACAGGAAAAGATATTTCTATTAATAAGAATCAGAGATTACAAGTGACAACCTCTGACGGCACGTCTGCGAATCGGAGAAACTGAATCCCCCACTTGGGCCTCCACCACCTCAATCCTCCATCACTCCGATAGCAAGCTCACAAACAAAGGCAAGCTTGGGAAGAACACAACAGTGCTCCAAAGGGACAAAGGGATGCAGACTCAAGCATAAAGTTCTGGCAACAATGGACTATAGTTTCGATGCTCTCAACTTTCTCTCTTATTTTTCCTCCCCTCCCTTTAATGTACCAAGGGGTTCCTTATATAGCTTCACAAGGGGTAATGAAGGGTCGAATCCGAGCGATCTCAAGGCATATGGAAGGCCAGGAGTCATATGGGTCAGATCCAAGTCAAGGAACGCTCCAAAAGGATTTGGATTATGCACACATCTCGATGTACGCGACTATAGGGGTCAAACCCGCGTATGTACGCGGTTATCGGGGAAAAAGCCACGTATATCATCTTTTATATAGTTTTGGGGATGATCAATGATACATCAAAGGATAAAATGTAGTCCATAGGGGCTAATGAGTCTGCAGCGGGACAGGGGAAGGCCATACAATGTGTGATTCACCTAGTGGGGTGAAAATCTCTATAACATAGGGTCATAGGTTATAGGTACATCAGTTTCAGGGACTCAGTCTACAGGGACTTCTAGTACAGGGACATGTTCATGGATTAAAGGTTCACAGGCTACACCTTCAGGTGTCTTAGATACTCTTGGTACAGGTTCAAGTTCACTAGGGACATGATCTCAGACTGTTGGTACTTCTTCAGGAGACATTTGTCTGATGAGGATGTAGAGGAGAGTCTGCAACAAGATGATTCTTCAAAGAAGAGAAGCCAAGTTGGCTTATGGAGCTTGTGAAGGAAGCAAAGGAGTCTATTGGGCCACCTAGGAGGGAGGTTGAAGAGAACAAAGGCACCTGAGAGATTCTCCATCTACATGGAACAGGTGACTAGCTTGCATGAGTCCGAGCCTACTACGTATGAGGAGGCTTTTGTACACCAGGTTTGGAGAGATGCCACGATGTAAGAGTACAATTCCATCATGAAGAATGGGGTGTGGAAATTTGTTCCGAGACTGGAGGGGAAGTCAATTGTGACTTCCAAGTGGCTCTATAAAATCAAGCATGCTGCCGATGGCAACATCAAGAAGTACACAGCTCAATTTGTAGCATGTGGGTTCTCACAGATAGAGGGAGTTGATTATGATGAGACCTTTGCACCTGTTTCCATATTTTCTTTGATCAAAGGAGCGTTCTCCTTCGTGAAAGAGATGGGTTGGAGGATCCATCAGATGGATGTGAAGACTGCATTTCTCAACTGTATTCTATAGGAGGAGGTATATTTGGAGAAGCCACATGGATTTGAGATTTATGAGAGAGATTCTCATGTATGCAGGCTAAAAAAGGCCTTGCATGGTCTGAAGAAAGCCCCTCGGGCTTGGTACTCTAGGATTGATTGCTACTTGATTTCAATTGGGTTTCAGAAGAGTGAGGAATATCCCAACCTATAATACATAATGGTTGGTGGTGTTCCGCTCATTCTTCTGCTGTATGTTGATGATTTGTTCATTATTGGAGGAGAGCACTTGATTAAAGCATGTAAGAAAGATCTTGCTTCATAATTTGAGATGATTGACCTTGGGCCGATGCACTATTATTTGGGAATGGAGATTTGACAGGTTGATGGACATGTTTTCTCGGGCAAGTAAAATATGCGGTAGATGTTTTGAAGAGATTTCAGATGGATGATTGCAGACCCATGTCTACATCCATGATCACCAATTGGAGGAAGCTTCATGATTATGAGGGAGAGTTGGTGGATCCTACTCTATATCGTCAGCTTATTGGTTCGCTGATGTCTCTGGTTAATGCTAGACCAGATTTGATTTTTGCAGTAAGAACTCTCTTTTAGTTTATGGTGGAGCCCAGGAGAGTGCATTTGACTGCCACAAAACACATCTTGAGATATCTTGCAGGTACATTTGATTATGGTTTGGAATACAGGAGGTCTGATGGAGTGGGATTGGTTGGCTTCACAGATTTAAATTCAGTAGGTAGTGTTTCGGACTGGAAAAGCACTCCCGGTTGTTGCTTTAGCTTGGGCTCAACAGTTGTGTTGTGGTTTAGTCGAAAGCAAAAGTACGTATCATTGAGTTCTATAGAGGATGAGTACATGGAAGCCAGCCAGGATAGTTGTGAGGCATTATGGCTTCGCAAGGTGATGGTAGACATGTTTGGCCATGAGACGAGACCTACGGTTATACATTGTGATAATCAGAGTTGCATCAATCTTTCTGAGAATCTGGTATTTCATGACAGGTCAAAGAATATAGAGATCAGATATCACTTTAGCAGAGATTATGTTCAGAGAGGAGATGTATAGTTGTAGTATGTTTCTACAGATGAGCAGGTAGCTGATATTCTCACGAAGTATTTGGGTAGAAGGAAGCATGTCTATTTCAGAGACAAGTTGGGAGTGGTGAAAAACACCTTCCTTAGTAAGAGGGAGTGTTGAAAAGTTACCTAGGAAGTGTTTGTCCACCTAGTATTTCCTTGGGGTGGACAAGGACACTTTAATTGGTGACCCCTGGTCATATTTAATTAATGAAGTGAGATGCACTTTATAATTTTTAAAGTGACGTCATTAAAAGATTAAAGTCATGGTTTATTCTAAGTTCACATTTAATAAAAGTTAAGTGATTGATTAATTAAAAGGGGGTGCTCATACTTTATTAAATGACATGAGGTGCACTAAATGTCATTTATTAATTATTTATTTGAGCATTTAATGAGAACCCCTCATCTAATCTAATCTTGACCATTAGATTGAAAGAGGAAGTTTCCATGAACAAAAAGGGACTAGGGCAAGAAAAACTCGATCATTTTTTTCACTTTTCAAAGAGAAGATTTGGAGAGGAGGAGAAGAGAAAAAATGAGGGTTTAAAGAGAATTTGAACCATCAATAGAAAGAAGACAAAACCAACACATATTTCGAGGAGGGCAAGTTGGGCATGTTTCCCAAGGAGTGAATTCGTACAACAGGGTGCAACCATGAATTTGGCACAAATTTTGATGAGGAAATCCGTACAAAAATCAATACAGCAGAAATTGGCATGGTTTTCGAGGCAACATATTGCACAAAAATCAAGGAAATTTGTAAAACCTACACGTATGATCTGTACATCATGATTTTTGAGGTTTTAGTACAGCAGTTGATTGGATTAGTTTTCAAGATGAAAAAAATGATAAGTACTGTTGTTTTATTTCTGTATTCTATACCTTGAAGAAATAAAATTCTCTCTCAGACATAGGTTTTCCCTTCCGGGTTTTATCCTGGACCATTGGTAAAAAATATCTGTGTTATTTTTTATGTGTGAATGGCTGCCATAAATTTATGAGCTTGAATTTATTGGCTGAAAGTGGAAATTTATGAGTTATTTAAATTTGAAAAATAATTCCATGTGTTTCAGTTTAGTCAATTTTTATGAAAAATTGTGCATACAAGGGTTTGGGTATTAAACCATGCAGAGAAGCTATCAAGCTTGAAACCAGGTTGGGGTTCTCAAAAACTTTCAATCACCAGTGTATCTCATATAGTCAACCTATTGCATGGGCAATAAAAGCTATGATACACCCTGCATATTTGCAAACAATAAAATTTGGAAGAGGGATGGTGAGGTGACAGTGGCCTCCCTCTTAGTAAGCATACCCCCATGTATCAATATTTTTTTTTTGGAGAATAGCCAACAACTTCCCCTGGTGATCTCCCAAAAATTTGGGAGGGGGTTTGTGTATGATGCTTCATTGACATTTGACAAGAAATTTGTTGTTTGGGAGTTGCCACCCCTACATCGCTCATCCAGTTACATCTTCCATATGTCAAATTTCCAATGCAAACATTTTTTAATTCTGTTCTAAGCATAAATTCAAGTCAAACTTCATCTTAGGGAAACACTTCTAATCAAAGTAATGGGGCATATCCTATAATCCCAACCATTTCAAACCAATGTTGCACCAAGTTTCTAGTACATGGAGATGTGGGTACACGAGAATGGATAACAAGTACCTATGGCAAGAACGTCCAAATTTGTGGGGATGGAAGGGTGCATTGTGGGCATACCCTATCATAAGGGACCCTTCCAATATATAGAAATATGTTCCAATTAGATATTAAAAAAAAGAAAAATATATGAGGAATTTTTTAATCAATGATTAATGAATAATAACAAACAATAAATCAAAATAAATAAGCATATTGAAATTATCACTTACAATAGCAACAATATCCCATTGGCTTGAAAAATGTCTCAAACAAAGTTGTAGGTGTATTTTAGTGTGAATTAACAAAGTATCAAATATTACTGGTTTCCAACAACCACACCAGTGAGAAATTGCCAGGAAACCTAAAATCCAAACATTAGAATGCCTCTCCAATATATCCAAAGTGGAATTTAGTGAAAAAATCGAAAAATTCTGTGTTGTTGTGGTTTTTAATTTTTCATTGTTCAACTACCAGTTTCCATTTTCCAAGCAACTAAACACCAATAATATCATTATTCAAAATGAATTCATGTTTTGGTTTAGGGTTTATAGTGTGTAGGAAGGTTGTGGAACCCACTAGACATGAGTGGAAAAGAATCAAATTTAAGTATTTTTTTTCGAGTCACTAAAAAATGACCTAGCAAACAAAATCTTGTAGAAGTTCCTTGTCTGATGGGGAGATGTCATGGGTACATCCTAGAAGTACCTATTATGTAGGCACATCAAGCAAATGCATCCATGTATGCCACCAACCCTTTTGTTTACATACCCAGAAAACAAGAAAGTCAAAATGGGATGGGGACATAGATGCTTGAGGCACCTGACATACCAGGTACTTTAGGATGTCCCTGTTATGGATTTTATGAAGGAAATGTGCCCAGTGTATCACTACTTTAATTGTGGCCCAAGTCTTTAGAGTATGCCTATAGCTTTAACTTGCACTATGTTAAGTTCTCTACAAAGGAAGTTCCATTTTGTATATCCTTTTGCAACTCATATAGGACATGGCATTGGAATATTATTGTTAATGATTGCATCTTTTATACAAATTGAGTTGGTAAATCAATACAAAATCCATTTGGTCCAATGGCTTGTGAAATGGTATGTGAATGATACCTAGTAAATTTGAGCCTGCAATGTTATCAATTATTTAGTTGCCTATATAAATGGACTCAAACTCTATATCTGACTTGGAAATGGTGTTGAAACCTAGGATTAACATGTAAAACTACGAACCCGACACTTAAGTATTGAGAAATATGCATTTGGATTTAAAATGCATTAGTGGTACTGCTCTACAAAGGAGTCAAATTCTATATCCAACTTTTTTGAGACAACTGTCTTAATGGAATCTAACTCTGTACTTGACTTGCAAAAGGCATTGAACCCTAGGATTCTTATGTAAAACTTTGACCTTAGTCCTTCAGTCTTGATAAATATGTATTTGGATGTAGCATAATCTGTGGTAATTGATACCAGTAATTGCTCTACAAAGAAAAATGATTTTTGTTGCTCCTTTTGCTCATAGGATGCAGTATGGAAAAAATGACAAGCAAATGTTTGTATTGTTAAAAGGGATAAGATGCATTACAAAACAAACATTGTGATTGACCTACAGAAAAATCTGGCACCCTGCTGTAGCTATGCTAAGTTAACTAAATATATTTATCCAACTATCGACTAAACTCACAATAGATGCAATTAGAAAGGGTCTAATTTACATCTTCAATCTGGCCATGGATTTGAATGAAAAAATGTAGAAAACTTCAACTAGCAGCGTAACATTCTCAATAATGATTATAATAGATAGATGATAAAACTAGAATACATATCCAAAATGATAATGATCAACACCCATAATGTGTCTATATCCACCAGAAGAATAATTTGGATTGCAAAACCTTTAGTAAATGCAAAATATATCTTTAATATCTAATGAAAAAAATTGAAGAAACCTCCCAATTTCATATATTTCAGAAAATCATTCGATCGATGAATATGTTGTATAACTGTGTGCACTATCTAGGCCCATTGTCCTCTATTCCATCCTCTAAAAAATGGGATGTCGCTGCATCCATCCCCGAAACTCATCTCCCCCACCCCCCATTTTACAAAAACCTTGTGTATCATTGTTCCCAACCAACCAAAATGAACACAATTAATAATCATATACAAAGGTGCAGTTAAAAATACTCACCACTTTGCACTTGCTCTAAAAAGTCAGAAGATGAATTCTTCTTCCCTGATTCTGTCCTGAAGTATTCATCTTGGTTTTCCACATCATGTTCTATATCATCAATATCCATCCCAACCTGGGAGAATTGGAAACATTAGCGATGTATGCAAACTATAAATTTGATGCAATAGGTCAATGGATCAAACTCTAAACAATGAAAGATAAATACTAAGGTCTATCTCCAAATTAAGTAGACGGACACGAAGCTAAAGATTGCATTATTAGATTCTAACAAGAAATCCGTGAACCTTTAAGAGGGATTATTTTAAAATCAAATATTGATCTTGTTTGGAAATGGAGCGCCATCTCTTCACCTTATAAAAAGTAGAGCTATTTCATAGATTCCATACAAAATCAAGAAATATAAATTATAGAATATATTGTTCATGTTTTATACATTTTGTAGCATCATTTCAAGTCATATTATCAATGGTTGTTAGTAACACATCCTAATTTCTTCCATGTTCATGCAATCCCATAATTAGATTTATTGGTAATATGAAGCATACAATATGATAAATGATATAATTTAAAACCAAGCTAAAAGTTTCAAAATAAAGAATTTTACCTCTATTATATCTTGTGCATTCAACTAATCTCCATGAAATAATTTCTGCAAATGAAATAGAGGTTGAATTCATATAAATTCATCCCAATTACATGTAAATAAATGCTAGAAAAGAGAAAAATAATGTGTCTGTCCATTTTCATTTTCTGTCACAAACAAGAAAGACAATGTAATAGCTAAATATTAAAACAACAATCTTAAATAACTAACATCAAGGAAATGCAGTCCCAATCATGAGTGTTACAACGAAAAACAAAAAATACAGAATCCATTTTTACCTTAAATGCAAACTCAAATTGACATATAGCGATCTTGCTATCATAAAGACTTTTCAACATATTTCAAAAATAGAGGAACAACAACATTAGTCAAATACCATGAATCACATCATCAACAATATAACACGTAGACTCATGAGTGACAACTGGAAGGTGTTAGTGAAACACAACTGCACTGACTAGATTCAGGGCAAGTGGGGTCTCCACTTGTTATCTTGTCCCTTAATGGTCTAATGGACATGTGGGGATTTGAACCTTGAGAAATTGATAAACTGATAGAATCAGACATTATGCTCGATCCTGTCCTGCACTAGGCAATTGTGGTCATGGAGGCTAATAGAATTCTGCATTGTAATTATGCCAATTGATTATTCCATTAGATGCATGTTGGTCTTGTGCCAATAGGTATCCTACGATCAATGCATGGGAACCTTGTGCATAGACCATTTTTCTCTTTGCTTAGCTATGTATAGCTCATTTATTTTTTTGAATAACGATAAGCATTTACAAAGAAAATATACAATCAACATAAAAGAATTGTAAAAGTGAAGATAATTAATTCATGCAACTAAAAGATAATAAGAACATCTTTTCTCAAACCTTGAATCAATGGAAATTGAATAAAACCAATCTTGATTCAAGCCACAACAAAGGGTTAAATAAAGCATCAAATTAGAGCTAGAAACATTCAAGGGACTAACATAGATAGGGACTAACACTATCTATGTGAAAAGATAGGCCCCAACTTCGTCAAATTACAACTTCATCTCCTATCACAAACAAGAAAGACAATATAATAGTTAAATATTAAACATCAATATTAAATAACTAACATGAAGGAAATGTAGTCCCAATCATTAATGTTACAACAAGAAACAAAAAATATAGAATATATTTCTACCTTAAATGCAACCTCAAATTGACATATAATGATCTTGCTACCATAAAGACTTTTCAACCTACTTAAAAAATAGGGGAACAACAACATTAGTCAAATAACATGAATCGCAACATCAACAACATAACACATAGACTCACGAGTCACAACTAGAAGGTGTGAGTGAAACGCAACTGCATTGGATAGATTCATGGCAAGTGGGGACTCCGCTTGTTATCTTGTCCCTTAATGGTCCAACGAACATGTGGGGACCTAAATCTTGACAAACCGATAAACCGATAGAATCATACATTATGCCCAGTCTTGGCCTCCACTAGCCAATTATGGTCGTGGAAGCTAATACAATTATGCATTGTAATTATGCCAATTGATTATTGCATTAGAGGAATGTTTGTCTCGTTCCAGTAGGTATCCTATGATCAAAGCATAGGAACCTAGTGCATAGACCATTTTTATCTTCGCTTATCTATGTAGAGATCATTTATTTTTCTGAATAATGATAAGTATTTACAAAGAAAATATACAATCAGCATAAATGAATAAAAAAAGTGAAGACAATTAATTCATTCAACTAAAAGGTAATAAAAGCATCTTTTCTCAAGCCCTGAATCAATGGAAATCAACTAAACCGATCTTGATTCAGGCTACAACAAAGGGTTAAATCAAGCATCAAATGGGAAGTAGAAGCATTCAAGGGACTAACACAATATTTAACCAAAATACACACAAACTTAAAAAATCGACAAAATTCTTCAAACAAAAGCAATAAACAAACTGTAAAAATTTGTCAAGATATTTTTGCTAAACACCAACATGGTTTCATGTACTTGAATGATCCCATTCTTTCTTAACAAAAGGGTTTTCAATTTAGTTATTTATCCTCTAATGTTAGGACTCTATCTATGTGAAGAGATAGCTCCTAGGCCTAGCTTTCTCAAATTCCAACGTCATTTCCTGTCACCTACAAGAAATAGACAATGTAAGAGATAAATATAAAAACATCAATCTTAAAATAAGTTGCATGAAGGTAATGTAGCTCAAATAATCAATGTTACAACAAAAAAGTACAATGTAGAATCTATTTTTACCTAAAACACAACCTCAAATTCACATATAGTGATCACCATCAAGGGTACATGGAACACCTAGACCAAAATAAGACTCAAGAGTCCCTCATGTGTATTAAATCATATATAATCTTAGGTGAAATCCATTTTCCAATTCACATTATGGCCTTGGTCCTCATTTTAGACATTCTAAACATGACCTTCTCCAGATGAACCGTCATTATGATCATCCAAAACATTATGTTCCATATCAATTTCATTAGAGAAATTTGTTGTATTGTTTTCTCCCCTTCTTTCACGATCTGATCGTCAAAGAGCTAATGTTGTTTCATATGGAAAATTGTCAACCTCATACTTTGTTACATATAATCTTAGGCATGTATTCACATTTTTATCAAGCTTGTTCCTCAACTTTGACTTCAAGAATTACAATGCATTAAATATTATATTATCCTCCACTATTCCCAAAATCATGGTTTGACATAAATTCGCTAATTTGAAATTTTTTGACATTATTTTCCATAGGATTTTGTTACCACTGAGTTTAGTGTTAGTTTTTATAACTCAGTTGGTACTTTCCACATGATTTTGATGTCACATGGGGGGACACAAGTTGTATTTTTCCTAGTGAACTTTTTAATGTAAAGTGTGTTTTATATTATTAAAGTGACTTTTGTACTTCATAAACTTAAAGTGACTTTAAGTTGTGGGACCCAAAAGTACATTTAATGTATTTAATAAAGTGAATATGTTAATTAAATGAGATCCCTCAGATAAAGCTAATCTCACCCTTTGATTAAGTTGGTTGAGTTAGTTAGGGTTAGTTTGGGTGAGATAAAGTATAAAAGAATGTTTAGGGAAAAGAGAGAGACATCACATCAGAAGAAGAAGAAGACAAGAGAGAGAGAGAGAGAGAAATAAATTTCCTGAAGGAAATTTCTAATTTATGAGAAAGAGACTAATAATCAAACTAAAGGCACAATTCCAAAGACATATTTAGCATCATTGTACCGTACAACCATAATTTGTACAATCATTATTGCAGACCGTACATGTACATAAATCGAGGCAAATTGCAGGCATGAATTTTGAGGCAAAATTTCTGCATTGAATGTTGGGCAGGATCCGTACAGTTCGTACATGGCATGAATATCGAGAGAGATGTTGTGTACATTTCACATGTGTGGGTTTGACTGTGAGTATTTTTTTGGCATGTTCTTCAATACATATTTACAGAAGAGGGTTTCTGAAATTATTTTGATGCTGAAGAAATTCTAAGTTGTTGAATTTTCTAATTTATCTCATAAATAAAATTCTTTCTCTGGGTTTTCCTCTGTTGAGGTTTTGTCCTGGGCTTGGCCCTAAATTTCTGTGTTGTCACATTTATCTTCAGATTGAAATTGAGTGCATTGGTGTTTATACTTAAAACTATCAGATAAATTCATCTTATAAATTGTTATTTCAGACAAGTTATAAATCAAATTTGCATTCAAGTGTTTGATAAAAGTCCTATATAATTTTTTATGATTGTTTATCAAATTTATTCATGGTATCAAAGCGTGATTGCTGAAGAAGGTGTGTTAAGTTGTGTGATACATAACATAAGAGATTCAAGTCAGGGCCAGTTAAATATTATCAGTTGAAGTCATGACCTCAACAGGATTGCGATATGAAGACAAACTAGATGGGTCTGATAATTTCAGCCCTTGAAAAGAGGGCATAACTGTATTGTTCAAAGAGTTGGAGCTATGGGATATTGTTGGTGATTCAAACACCATCACAGTTCCCATAGATGGTGCTTTGAAGATTGTTTTTGACAATAAAGATATCAAGGCACAAATAATCTTTTTGGAATATATAAAAGATCATGTGATACCTCACATCACAGGTAAGTCACATGCTTTTGAAATTTGGAAAGCTTTATGTACTCTTATCAAAGTAATAATCATAATAGAAATATGGTTCTCAGAGAAAAAATGAGGAATACCAAGATGTATGATGCTGATACAGTAACCACTTATCTCACAAAAAATTCTCAAGTTAGAGATGAGCTGGGTGCTGTTGGTGAGAAAGTGGAGGATGGAGAGCTTGTTATATATGCTCTTAATGGGTTCAATGTAAAATGGCACACATTTGTGCAAGGAGTAGTTTCTAGAGAAAAAATTCCTGAATGGACAAGTTTATGGGATGACTTTGTTCAAGAAGAGACTCGGGAGGTGCAATTCCAGAATGGCACTCAAAGCAGTGAAAAAAATGTAGCCCTTCTTACCAAAGGAAAAATGTAAATAGGGTAAGAAAACGGAGAAATACCTTAGTAAGGTTCGCTGTTATAACTGCAACAAGTTTGGCCACTATGCTAGTCAATGTTCTAAGAAGAAGGATGAAGACAAAGAGGGAGCAGCATCAACAGAAGTACTAGAATTTCCTGCCCAATTTGAAAAAGAATTTTCTTTGGCATCAGTTGAGACTAGTATAGATAGTTCAGTAGATTACCGTGGAACATGCATAGAGACAGCAAGTCAACTAGCCATATGACCGAAAAGTATGGAGTTTTTCGGAGGATAGAAGAAATTTCTCTAGGACACTTTGTTGAAACATATATTGGAAATACTCAGGCTGAGATAAGAGGAGTTGGAACTATGAAAGTCCATCTAGATCTGGGAAAATTTCTTGAAGTAAATAGGGTACTATTTGTTCCAGGTATGAAAGTTAGAATACTTTCTATGTCATCATTGGAGGATGATGGGTATGGATTATTTGTCAAGATAGGACAAATGTTTCTATATCAGGTAGAGAACCTAGTTGGTACCACAATTTTACTTGGGAATAGAAGAGACAGACTTTATTTTCTGCAAGGAGAAGTGATGTTTCCAGGGTCAGGTGGATGGTTATCTAAGACTGAATCTGATGATGAGGTGGTGCACAGATGATACTTTCAGATGAGGAGATCCATACTCGCAGGAGACTCAACTAGTATGAAGGTTGTGAGCAGAGGCAGGGGTTAGAGAGGATTCCCCTCAGAATTCTCAGTTTAGAGTTACTTTTCGACATGGATCTCCAGGTCACATTCCAGAGCAATAGGGAGCTTCTTCAGAGGACAAATACCTAGGTGGTGGAGATACAGGCATTGTCAGAAGGACCTCTATCGTTAAGAGGGAGGGTTAGTTTTTATAACTCAGTTGGTCCTTTCCCCATGATTTTGATGTCACATGGGGGGGACATAAGTTGTATTTTTCCTAGTGAACTTTTTAATGTAAGGTGTGTCTTATATTATTAAAGTGACTTTTGTACTTTATAAACTTAAAGTGACTTTAAGTTATGGGACCCAAAAAGTACATTTAATGTATTTAATAAAGTGAATATGTGCATTAAATGAGATCCCTTATATAAATATAATCTTATCCTTTGTTTAAGTTGGTTGACTTAGTTAGGGTTAGTTGGGTGAGATAAAGTATAAAAGAATGTATAAGGAAAAGAGAGACATTATATCAGAAGAAGATGAAGGCAAGAGAGAGAGAGAGAAATAAATTTCCTACAGGAAATTTGTGATTTATGAGAGAGAGACTAATCATCAAACAGAAGGCACAATTCCCAAGACATATGTAACATCATTGGACCGTACATCTAGAATTTGTACAGTCATTATTGCAGACCATACATGCACAAAAATAGAGGAAAATTGCATGCACTAATTTTGAGACAAAATTTCTTCATTTAATGCTAGGCAGAATCCGTATTGTCTGTACTTGGCACAAATATTGAGAAAGATGTTGTGTACAGTTCGCACGTGTGGGTTGACTGTGAGTATTTTTTTTAGCACGTTCTTCAATGCATATTTATAGAAGAGGGTTTCTGAACTATTTTGATGCTGAAGAAATTCTGAGTTGTTGAATTTATAATTTCTCTCATAAATAAAATTCTTTCTATGGGTTTTCCTCTGGTGAGGTTTTTCCCTGGGATTGGCCCTAAATTTATGTGTTGTCACATTTATCTTCAGATTGAAGTTGAGTGCATTGGTGTTTATACTTAAAACTATCAGATAAATTCATCTTATGAATTATTAGTTCAGACAAGTTATAAATCAGATTTGCAGTCAAGTGTTTGATAAAATTCCTATATAAGTTTTTATGATTGTTTATCAAATTTCTTCATTTATTCCATAATCTTGTAATTGCAGCATATTCTATAGGATTATCCAACTCATAAAATTTCTCCCACATTGTTGTGGCAAAGAATTCAACTTGATCTATCATTTTTTCTCGATCTAAAATACCTTGAATATGTTATCCTTGTATCTCGCCCGCTCGATAAAAATGGCTCTATAAAATCTTGCGTTTCTCTATAAAGTCAACCTTTAAAGTCTCTGAACATTGGAAATTGTTCCAATATGGAGGGTATACCATAGAAATGGCATCCAACAATTCATCTCGAGGAAATCATTCTCTTATATGTGATGATAGTGATTTTGCAATTTCTATCAAGTTGTGTCTCATTGAAATTACAACATTGTGAAATTGTTCTCTTGACATGGGGCACTCGTTGGTGTATCTTCCTATCTTATCATTATAATAAAAGGGAACCATATTCCCATCCACTTGTTAGATTTTTATCATTTAAGCAATATGATCTTAGGATCTTATCTGAGAGAATAACATGCACATCAATAATCACAAGAGATAAGAGCACGATAAGAGACACAAAGAATTTTCCTTGGGGAAACCATAAAGGAGAAAACCCCACAACTTTCTCAGAGATAGAATGAGCACCAATGGCAGTAGTAAAACCCAAATACATAAAATATGATCTCCAACAACTGTTTTCTCTCTCTCTCTCTCACTTGAAAGAGCTTCTCCTCTCTCACTCATGCACCCCAGATGAGTGAGCGTGTGTTACGTAGAAATGAAGAGAGCCTCACTTCTATTTATATTCTTTCGTGCACTTTATTTCCACTCCAACAAGTAGGCCTCACTTAAAAATTACTTACCAGGGACAACTTCTCTAGGAGATTCTAATAACCCTGGTGCCCCACAACTATGGGGACTTTACCCCCCTGATCAACAAGGAGGGTTAACCTCAACTCAATTGTGGGGACTATTTCCCCGACTTACAATGGAGGGTTAACCTCATTGAATTTACATGAATTTATTATATTAATGACTCTCTCGATAGGAACAATGGGGTACAATATAAAATATACAAGTGAATACATTCTGAAGTTACAAATACATCAACACTCCCTCTTAATTAGGAAGGTATTCTCTTGACACAATTCATCAGCACAAGTCTTCTTCTCTGGATCATCATCAAAGCTGGATCATCACTGGATTGTCATCAAAGATGGATCATCACTGGATCATCATCAAAGTTGGATCATCACTGGATCAACATCAAGTCTAGATCATCACTAGATCAACATCAAGTCTAGATCATCACTGGATCAACATCAAGTCTGTATCATCATTGGATCAACATCATCACTGCTTCCGCTATCTCGATCAAAGGTGTTATCTCTTCATTCTTCTCATCATAGGAAGTTCTATAGAGCTATCGCTTTTTCATGCTGGTTGTAGGCCTAGCCTCCATGTAGGTATTCATCTTCTTCAATACTTATATCTAACCCAGTAAAAAAGGCCCTCCCAACACTTACATCTGACCATGGGAGGAACACATCCACCACCATGTCAGAAAGGCACACCCAACACTCACATCTGAACATGGGAGGAACGCATCCACCACCATGTCAGAAAGGCCCAACACTCACATCTGACCATGGGAGGTCCAGCCTGCCACCATGTCAGAAAGGCTCAACACTTATATCTGACCATGGGAGGCCCAGCCTGCTACCATGTTGGAAAGGCTCAGCACTTATATCCTACCATGGGAGGCCCATCCTGCCACCATGTTTAAAAAGATCAGCACTTATATTTGACCCAGTCAGAAAGGATTTGCACTTACATCTGACCCAGTCAGAAAGGCTCTACACTTACATCTGACCATGGGAGGCCCAGCCTGCCACCATGTCAAAAAGGATTTGCACTTACATCTGACCATGGGAGGAACCACGTACCACCATGACAAAAAGGATCCTGCACTTATATCTGACCATAGAAGGAGCCAATCCTACCATGTAAGAAAAGCTCTCAAACTCATCACCTCCCCTTGGAGGGAAACTTGATCTGGAGAACACCAAGCTTCTCCTTGAAGTACTTGAAATTCACTCTAGCCTTTTCTAGCATAGAATCACATCAGGGCTGATTACGTCCAAGGATAACCTGCGAGCTTCACCAGGACTGATTACATTTGAGGACAACCTATAGGACCATTTTACGTCTGAGCCACCTAAGAGCTTCGCCAGGATTTTATGCTCAGACAACCTATCTCACCAGCTATGCTAGAACTCCCTATTTCAAGAGATATCGATTTGGATCACATACTAGAGCTTCATTGCTCCTCTCTACATCATACAAAAATGCAATTTAGATCAATCAAATCAAATAGTAGTTTTCAAAAGAAACATATTACCTCCCAAATATCCAAGCAAGTGGCAACATATTTTTCCTCGGTTGTACTTAGCGCCACGCAAGATTGTTTCTTGCTATACCAAGAGATCACACCTGATCTCATACTAAAACTGCACCTTGAAGTGCTCTTCCTATCAATGGTACTACCTACCCAATTCGAATCCACATAACCCTCTAGATTAATCTACTGATTAGACTCATACTTGAGCCCATACTCAACTGTACCCTTCAGGTACCTCACTACATGCTTTGCAACCATCAGGTGAACATGTCTCAATGTGTTCACAACAAAGAAAATATATGGTCTTGTATTCGTCAGGTACATCAATGACCCAATCATCTGACGATAGATCATAGCATCAACCGACTCTGATGAAGCGTCACTCAATAGCTTCAGGTTAAATTCCACTTGTGTGGTAATGGCCTTGCAATCCATCATCCTAAACCTCTTCAGGATATCTACGGCATACTTCCCTTGATCTATGGAGATTCCATCCGCATTCTGCCACACCTCCATGCCTAGAAAGTAGTGCATCATATCCAAGTCCTTCATCTCGAACTCGGCAGCAAGTCTCCTTCTTGCAACTTTAATGAGTTCCTCTTTTTTGTTAGGAACAAGTCATCGACATATAACAAGAGCATCACTGGTATTTCGCCTTCAACCTTGAAGTAAAGGCCGGAATAAGTTGTACTCTCATCAAATCCTAGAGCCATCAGTAAGCTGTTCATCTTGTTGTACCATGTCAAACATCAGGATCTTCTGTAGTCACTCCCTCTGAAGTGGAGCATCCTTCTCGCTCTACCTTTCGTACTCTATGCATTGAAACATTCTATACTAGAGTGAAAAGTATCTTCCTCTGCTACTAATATTCTATGTATCCATCTAGGGTCACTGGATATTAAGATCCTCTATATTGAACCTTTTCAAAAGTTCTTCTCACACCCATCTGTGAGCTTGTCATCCTCTATAGGATTTCATCTTCAACCTTGTAGCAAAGGTTAAGATCTTCATCACTCTAGGTGATCTTCAAGCTCCTCATGTATGTGTTATCCTATGGGTGTCTTCTGAGCTCGTACAAGGCCTTCTTTCATTTTCACACATGATTCTGCCTGTCATGTGTCTTAACTTCTAGTGGCGGAAAATGCCTCTTCATAGTCTATGCCTTCTTTCCATGAGAAGCCTCATGCTACGAATATTTCCTTGTATCCCACGATGTTGCCATCTACTGCATGATGGAACTTACAGATACTGCATCCTAGATATCATTCTTCTTAAAATGGTATTCTCCTTCCCTTTCTTCTTGGCTACTTCTTCATAGCTACAAGGCTCTGCATCAATGATGTTGCTCATCGGTGTCACATAACTAGAGTGTCTCTAAGGCCTCTTTCTTTCTTTGAAAGTATCATCATATTAATCTTCATCTTGGATTCTTTCTTGAACTGTCGTCACTTGTTCTTCGGAACAAGTCTCATCCTTCTTTTCTTGTTGGTGATTGTACGCGATCTTTCCTACAAGTCAAATGCATTTGTATGGTTAGAAAAATTTCATAAGTCATATTCACAATGGAAAATTATGATGCATAAAGATATAATCATGTAACTATTTTAGCCAATACAACGTTCATCCATATCTCACAGAAACTTTTCTAGATGCCTTCCATCTTTACCAAGACATCATTGAGATTGTGCACTAATCCAATATTTCAGCAAAGAGGTTTCATTCTAGATAAGTAGCAATGAGGAATTGTATAGCACCATGAGCTACTTACCCATCACATGCATATTAGTAGTATACTGTCATTAATGAAAACATTCTATCATGCATAATACATCAACTGAACATAAACAAGTGCATAACAAAACAATATCATGAAATGACAATTGAATACTTCTCTTTATTTGTTTCATGGGTAGACTCCTTCTTTTAGCTTCATCATCTTCTTCATTCATAACAACATCATTTCTTATCCAAATAATAAGATGGATAAGAGGTTCTTCAACAGTTGAGTCCTTCGGATTCCTCATCGTTTGAGGTATCTTCTTTTAATCATGAAATCTTGATCTTCAATTGCTCCCATCTTCTTTTCTCTTATTATCAGTCGAGCTTCTTCTTATGTGTGCTCTTCCCATAGTCTGCTAAAAGTAATCACTTCCTTCTGGCACACATTCCTTGAATGAATGAATCCCACTATCCTAGGAGGCCATTTAAGGTGGTTATCACAACTTCTGCATTCTCCACTTCTTCTTCTACCGCTTCAATATTTTATTTGATTTGAGAGACCCTCGTAAAGTATGACTATATGGTCTTTGCATTCTGGATCTTCACATTCTTCAACTGGTTTATCAAAGTCATCTTTTGATTTATGTTCTTCCCTTCAAATAACTTGGTAAAGGAATCAAAACATCTCTTTAGGTTTCTTTAGGGAAGACACTTGTGGTATAAGGTGATCCTTGATTGAATCGGCAATGATCTTCTTGGCCTTGACCAAGTTCTTCTTGTGTAATGCTTTAACCTCATCTCCCTCTGGAACTGGAACCTCTCTACTTATGTAGGTGTTCAATTCAGTTCCTAGTGAGATCCTATACTTCCATGCTTGGAAGTTGTCAGCCTCACCAAGCTTGTCATCAAGTTGGTGTGATTATTCATTTTGAAATGAGAACCTCAAATGTAAATAGAAAAAGATTAGATCTTACCGATTTGAGGTGTCCATCTTGGTTTCAGAGCTGGTTGATCTAGGGTTTGTTAGAGAAACCCTAATTTTCAAAACTTGGAATATTTCAAATATGACTGGATAGAAATATAGACCTCTTCAAGGTGAGCTGTCCAATGTACTCATTTTTTGAAAACAGTGGAGGGAAGCTCCCGAAATAGGAAGCCCTAGTTTACCAATTTCTTGTACAGAAATGCCTGATACTATTTTTGCACTATCTCTAAAATTACTATTCTTCTATGTCTGCAATTTTGTATTGAGGTAACCTTGTCTATCCTCTTCCAAACACCAAAATTTTTACTAGAATTTGTTTCACCAATTGGGACTTATGAGCGGTTTCCCAAGGTGACTTGTTTCAGGATTGTTCAGCATAGAGAAATTGTACGGACAACCAAGTGTCACTGTTTCACCTTCAGGGTCTGAAACTTTTATCATAGAAATTACAGTCCGTGCCCTATCTAGAACATCTTGCAAAATTTCATTTGAATCTTTTTAGCCCGAGATATTGCAATTCACCATAGGTATCTTATTTAGGGATGAATCCTGGAAAAGGCTGGAACCCTGATTTGGAGGAACCATATCTCCAAGAATATAGCGAATCTGAGGCTGAAATTTTTACACAGGGTACATCAGTATTTTTTCTTCGACTTATGAAGGTTTTTTCCCTTGAGACATCTTTAATTTCGAGATATAGCGAATGTACCAAAACTACCTGTTTTAGTATTTTAGGGTTTTTTAGGCCCGGGGTCAAACTAGGGTTTGAATTTCCCGTAGTTTTACCCAACCGAAAATCTGGACCTTGGTCTCTAAATTTAGATTTTGAGGAGGATAGAAATCCTATGTTGGGCTCACTAAAAAATTCCTCTTCTGTAAAAATATCTAATTTTCCATAGCAAATACTGAAACTGCCCGGAATCAAATTTTGCTTAGATAGAAAGATGCGCCCTTCAATGGAGAGTTAGCATAGCATCCTTTGGCTAATGGATTGTGGAGAGAGACCCAAAAATTAAGAAGCCCTAGCTTCTACAGCTGCACATTTTCTTCTTTTCAAGTTAGCTCTGATACCATGTTAGATTTTTATCATTTAAGCAATATGATCTTAGGATCTTATCTGAGAGAATAACATGCACAGCAATAATCACAAGAGACAAGAGACACAAAGAATTTTCCTCGGGGAAACCATAAAGGAGAAAACCCCGCAACTTCCTCAGAGATAGAATAAGCACCAATGGCAGCAGTAAAACCCAAAGACATAAAAGATGATCTCCAACAACTGTTCTCTCTCTCTCTCACTTGAGAGAGCTTCTCCTCTCTCACTCATGCACCCCAGATGAGTGAGTGTGTGTTATGTAGAAATGAGGAGAGCCTCACTTCTATTTATATTCTTTAGTTCACTTTATTTCCACTCCAACAAGTCAGACACACTTAACAATTACTTACTAGGGCCGACTTCTCTACGAGAGTCTAATAACCCTAGTGCCCCATAAATTTGGGGACTCTACCCCCCTTATCAAGAAGGAGGGTTAACCTCAACTCAATTGTGGGGACTATTGCCCTGACTTACAACGAAGGGTTAACCTCATTGACTTTACATGACTTTATTATATTAATGACTCTCCCGATAGGAACATCGGGGTACAATATAAGATATACAAGTGAATACATTATGAAGTTACAAATACATCAACAACACTACCATACATAACATCTCTTTTTCATCAAACTTCTAAAAAAATCATCATTTTCTATATTGATTAACTTACTCCAATTTGTAAATGTTACACTTGTAAAAAGACTTTGTCATGATATAAAAATTATCCAATGCAAGGCATGTTAATTTTCTTGCTCTTGTGTATCTATCAATATACATCATGCGACTTTGATCCATCTTCACAAGGTTATTCATTTCATGAAGCATAGGAAGAATTCCATCCAATAATAATAATGTCTCTATATCAATTAGTAGAAAGAGAAGAGTTTGAGCTTTTTCTAGACTTGAGCGATTTTCATACATCACCCACACCAAGGATGCATATTCATTGAATAGTATTTTAGTTGGTCCTTTCAGTGAGATCAATCTTGGATCAACATATTTTGATAGTTTTTTTTCCATTTGCAACACCATCGGAAAAAATTTTAAACTCTAAAAATTGTTTGGGACTCTAACAAAGGTATGCACGAACCTCACGTACAAGATATTCAACATTTGAAACCAATGAAAAGTTGCTCACTATTTTAAATGTAAGATTCATCTCGTGAGCCATACAATGAATACTAAGCATATATGGTGAAGTTGAGAGTTGCAGTCTAGCACAAACGCCATTCCTTTGTTCTTGCATTATTGATGCTCCATCATCTCCAACACATACCAACTCTTTTGCAATCATGGAATGATCCATACCACTAATTTCCTTCAAACTATCAATTATAACAAGTTCATAAATATTTTCTGTTGTAGAACTTTTGGTCATTTTACGCATTCCAAGTAGATAGGAATGGCTGATATGGTCATTGACCATATAAATGCTCATGCAAATCCATGAAGTATTATCAATAGCCGTAATTTCATCCAAAAACAATGACAAAAATGTAGCATTTGCAATCTTCTCTTTCATATCATCCTTTTATACTTGAGCTAGATATTTTCCCCATTCCCAACCACTCGATAAAGACCAATGAGAAGATGGAAAAATTGGCACTTCAATAAAAGATAGATATTTTGTCATTTTTGGATAATCTGTCATAGGATTTTCATTGGATAGGATGTGAAATAAAATGGTTAATTGTATTGTCTTTGATAACAAATTTGTTTCCACCATATTTCCAAATTGAGATGTGATGGTTCCTCCACTTTCCTAAGGTTTTCTCTTATTTATGAAGAATTTATTATATTCCTCTTCATATTGGAGATGTCGACATTGGCTAAGATATTTCCATCTGGGAGTAGATTTCTTCTCATCATTTTCATCTTTCTTATCATACACCTTTCCAACATGCTTCTCTATTGTGTCTAACTTCATCTGCAATTTGACTACCTTGCTAAGTTTCCAACTACATGAAAGGAATTTAACTTCTTGTGAGGTCACATTCTCATTTGCTAGAGGTATTGGTTCAATAAATGGGTATCTTGAGACCCAATCAAATTTGAATTTTCTCCATGTGTCCCATTGGCCCTTTTTTGTTTTTGTGAATGCACTGTGTCACCTTGCAAGGAAAAATCTTCAACATTTGAACTACCAATTTCAGATGAAAATGCATTTGTATCACTTTGATCACTAGAGGAGTGTATTCTACCATCCATTGTATGGGTTGTAGATGCATTTTAAAAAGTGTTGGCATCTCTCCCACCGATGGTTTTCTCAAGAGATCTTGAAGCATAAATAGGATGTGGATTATTCAATTGAGGCTTTTGAAAATATGATATTACATCCTTTTGTCTTGATGTTTTATTTTTGTTTCCACAATCCATGTTTGACATTTTACTTAATATTCCACAATTGAAATTCCAAATCGATATAGAAACCAAAAGTGAATCCTGCATGGGAAAAATGATATAAATTAGCACAACAACACATTATATTTCCCCGAGTTACAATGAGTGTTTACATTGACTCTTTCAATGACTTTTACATGACCAAATACATGAATAACATCCCCCAAAGGAGGTATAACAATAATACAGTAAAAGTGCAATAAGAATATCTTCGGAAGTTATGTTTTTCAACATATTTTGGACATGAAAAAAAAAAACCCCTAAAAGTGAAGACTCAAACCCCAACCCTAAAACTAAGACTCAAAACCTATAATCTTAACATTGGAACACTATCCCTAAATTGATGAATGGTAATCTAAATTTTAATGTATCCTAAATTTGTATTCACATTTAAGATAAAAGGAACGGTAAATTCCTGCAAAAGTGTTGGAGGTTAGCTTCATATCCATGTTATAGGAATGCAATGAAAGAATTTTCTTGGTTGTGCTTGTCGATTAGCTTGCTCTCAAGGAACAAACCCAAAGTAAACATTATGTCTTTTTTTCATCTCTTGCTTCCTTTATGTATTCTCTTTTTTTCTTCTTCTTTCTATAGAGCATAAGGCCACATAGCATACTAAAAAAATATCAAACAAACTAATGCAGTTTTTGTTCCAAGCATCTCACAAGTTCTAAGAAACTAGACCAACACGTCCATTCTTAATGCTAAATTGTGTCATTCTCCAAGCTACAAGTTAATAGTCACCTTACAATTTTTTAATTCAACCTAAGTATATTTTTTCCTTTTTTCAAAACCTAAGGATCACATGAAATTAGAATGAACAAATATCCCTAAAATCATTAGAAGTAGAATATTAGTTGCTTTGGTTAAATGAGGTAACCCAACTAGCTAGGTTGCATGGACACAAGTGTGTTTTTTATCCTCTGTGATGCTTAGTAGATGAGGTTAAGATGGATCTATTATAGTTATATAACTAGGCAAGGTGCATGAATGTGGATAGAGTTACATTTTAGATATAATTACATTTCTCTAGATGTGCAAGCATGCATCATACATGCACAAAGTAGCTAGGATGTGGGTGCAAGTATCCTAGGTCAAGTGATGCATCTCCCTACAACTTTGGATTTAATAGCCTAGTTATTTAACAAAGAGTTAGGTTGATAACCAAATTCTGGAAAAAAATCACTTTTCTTTATATTTGATTGCTTAAAATATCAAGTGTCACGAGCAACAAACAAATTAGGGAATTTGTGTTCACTAATTGTTTACTAGGAATAATCAATTCCCTAACTTTTGTTATCGTGCAATGATTCATTTTATGCTAACTCCTGAAAAAAATTGATTGTTTAGTTATTTCTAGGCATGGTATCATCTATTGAAGGAATTGTACAAGAAAAGCCATGGAAAGTTTCAAAGGATAAGGGTTTTGATATTGTCAGAACAAATTCAACAATGGTGATTGACAAGCTTATGCAACCTACTCTGAATGCAAGTTATGGTGTGATTCTACAATTAATGAAGGGTAGGAACATGGTTCTTGGGTAAAATAAGATGGGTGACAAAAATGCATATAGACTTGATTTATTTTCACTTTCCCATTTTCTAATCATTTCCATTACATTCTAAATCTATCATTTGGATGTTCACAAATACAGTTTTTTAGAGTTATGTCTAATGTCAACTTTGATAAGATAAGATAAGATAATTTTATTCATGTCCAACTAATGACCACAAAAGAGGTCAATGGGACAAAACTAATATAAGTTTGATTTTAATGGCCTCAAATGTGACATTGAACTCAACCCCTAAAATGAGAAGAAAACTAACCCGTATCACAAAATTCAACAAACATTACAAAAGTTTCTGCAATGCAAAAATAGCAAAATCAAGGGTACGAGTATCTAGATTCTAGAATTGCTAGAAGCTTCACCCAAATTTATAAAAAATGAGTACATGGGAACAACATTAATATACAGTTTTAAAATATTTAAAATATCCAAAAGATAGGGGAAAATAAGGAAAAAGCAAAATCTGCATAAGAAATTTGACTAACCATGATACATAGATACTATTAGGATCCATGAATCCATAAAGTTTAGATAGTTAACATAAACATATTAATGAATGTAACATATTGTAAATTGGAGCTCAAATGATCCCTAGCATTTATTTGTTTAATTTAATTAATTACAAAAGTTAGTTGTTACTAAATCCAAAATACCAAAAATGGGCAAAAATTATCACTATAATTATTACACGCTTCAATTTTTTTCATTAGCAATCCATATGTTCATTGTGTTAGATTTTACCTAGTTTAGCTCACATATTCTTCTAAAAATGTTTCCATTGAACTAAGAAGCATGATTGTTTCTTCAAAGAACAACATGAGTCACAAATGAGAACACGTTTAAGAAGGTAAGCATTATTTGCAAGATATGACTGTCCTATAGCCAGGTCGAATTGACTATTTGGGATAGTTTGTTTTGGAGGACTAAATGAGGAAACTTAGTATTGATTATTAACCCTAAAATTTGCAAGTTGATGAGAACATGAAAGGAAAGGAATGCCTTGAATCGTTATTGATTACAAGTATGATTGTTCAATGTATTTGAAGTTCCCTTTTAAAGATGCAAAACATAGTATTGTTTACTCAATGGGAAAATATTTCACATGCAAGGCTTAAGTCACTGTTTTGGTACCAAATACACTTGAATTTGATAACCTTTTATCATAACCAGATTTGAAAGAAGATTATGGGTACAAAAGGGAGAAAGATAACTGGCCTCTCAGATATGTAGACTGCAATGCATGGACACTATTATGTAGGAATAAATATATACTATATGTGGGAATAATTATATGGACAAACCCTAACAATAATTATTTGCACTATTGATTGAATGAATGATTGAATACACACATATATACACTATGTTATAAAAAATAAAAAATATGAAATGGAACATGATATGGGGGCAGAGGATTTTCTGGAATATGAGTATTGAATTAAGGGCATAATCCCTCACCTGTATTTCAATTAAGGGGCCTTGTCTTAAGTAGTTGGGATAAAATAGTATAGACAAAGTTCTTTCTTGTGCTTTGAAACTCTAGCTCATCTATAACATAGGGATTTTCAACAATAACTCCAAAGAGTGGAATATGAATTTCAAAGATGCAGCTTCTACTGCTCAGGAAACTGCTTATTCTGAAGAGAATGCATGTGAAGCTGCAAAAGCTGCTATTGATCTTTCAAATCCTAAAATATTTCTCAAGGAAGGTTCAACATGATCCAAGTTTACTCCATTTAGATCAAGCCAAAGAAAATAGGAGATTAAATATTTAAGTAATTCAAGGATAACTTGAAAACCTAGTTTTGATTAATTTGTGCCGAATGAAGAACAATCCTTTCATGATAATGAGTTATATTAGGGGATTATGTCGAAACTCATGCAAAGAATGCAAAGTCTCAGAAGAGTGGAAATTGGTAGGGAAATCAAGAGAAATGAAGAGAAAAGGGTGATAGTGAGTGCCAATTTCATGTAGAAAGGAAAAGTAGGATGGACCCTTATCAATATCCTTCTAATACAAGTAATCGTGAAAATACAACACCTATTGCATTGTTTGAACGCATTGCAAGGGAAGAGAAAGAAACATTTGATGGTAAAGAAGAGAATCATCATGATAGAAGGAAAGGTATTGATGTTAGTGACTCTAATGATGAAATCACACATTGGAGAAGAGAAACAATGATCTCACATACAAAAAATCAACCATTAACTAGTTTTTATGATTTGGTTAGACTAAACTATAAGAGTGATGAGGAGGTCAAATCAAAATGTGATGATCAATATAATACAAATAGATTTAAAGAATTTAAAGTTGATGGTAAAGAGGAGCAGCATCATGTTAGAAGGATATATAATGGTATTAGTGGCTCCGATGAGGAGCTCACACCTAGGAGAAGGGAATCAATGATCTTCCATACAAACACTCAACCATCAACTAGTTTTTATGATTTAGTTAGTCTGAACTCTAAGAATGTAGAGAGACATCATAGATGTGACATGTACAATTAACATTCATACGATGGTAAATCAAATGGATGTGTCCCTGATATTATTCTTTACAATACGTGTTATACATATCTTCCATACCAGATTTACCCCAAGTATATTTCCTACCTTGGATATCAAAATTTTCCTGATCTAATGCAAATTTGACACTTCTCATGTTCCCATGAGTTGTACTATCTAAACTAGAATTATTGATGGCTCGACAAAAATACCCACAAGCTTGACATCTAATGCACAAAGTTTGGATTTAGTGTATGAAAATGAACAGCATCATGACATATTTTAAAATGTGGAATGCAATGCACCAGTCCTTTTGTATACCATTTTGTTCAGAGACGTGTTCATACTCAAAGGAACCTCTTCTGCCCTGAAATGAGCATGCATTTCATACAAGTTCAGTGAAAATTTCATAAATTCCATCCACTTCACATTTATTATGAAAAGAATGCTCATTACCACAGAGATGTTAATCACTTGTCAATTCATGGATGTGATCTTTGTAACTCAAGCTTCTGGGACACCCATCCATGATGCATTTTTGGGACAATATATTTCAATAAATCATGTTTTTCATGATCCCAAAGCTCAATCTATATCGCACAAGGATTTTTACATCTTGGACTATGGTTCAATTGTGACATGTTTAATAAGAGGTGTTATCCCCCATTTTGCATGGGTGACCACCTTCATAACAATATCATTAAAGGAGTGTATGTGATGGAGATTGAATGATTTGGTCCAAAGTTCTATATCCTAGATGATCATTAATGATGCCTTAGTGATGATGCTTCATGGAGTATGTGGATTGTTTGACCTTGAACTAGGGCCTGGTTTGAAGTAGAATTGATCAGCAATGGAAACATTCATTAAATCTAGGTAGTTTTGTCATTTATTGCATGTTCATCTTAAATTCTAGGCATACTTCAGCATTGAATTAGCAACAATTAGCTCTATTATGGCCCTTGGAAAGCACTAAGAGGTATCTTTGAGTAAATCTAGGAACATTTTGAGTTTGTGGAAGGAAAGATAAGTAAAACCTGTTTATTCCAAATTGTTGGTAGTAAGAAACTTAATTCTTGTAGCAACACTCCATGCTAGGTTTTTTCCTAGCATTCCTGGGCATTCTAGATAGTTTTGGGTATGTTTTAACCATGTCTCAACCCTCCAAACAACAATAAAATCGGCCATAGGTATAATGTTGGAATCTTCCTTGTAGTGGCATCCTTGATTTAGCCTCAACCAACTACAAGATAGCAGGTCTGGGAAATTTTTAGGTAAAGACAACAATAAAGATATTAATTTCTCAAGTTCCTAAAACTAACCTACCATGATGAATTTCTCCACTTTTGGAACACTCAAATCCTAGAAAATAATGTACATCTTTGTCGCCTTTCCATACTCACATAATTGATAATATTCAATATTCGTTTCCGTCATAATGAAGTAGAAGAGGGTGGATCCACAGAACTTGAAAGTAACAAAGTGGAAAATTCATGAGAACCAGGAAGCCTGTGTGTCAATTGTTGATGAAATTGTCATTGATGCCAACATGGACTTGCAGTGATCCCACATATTGTCATTGATGCCACCAAGTCCCACTTACAGTGCCTTGGAACCCTTACAAAGTGGGTTTGAGCCTTGGACCCCTTACAGAGTGGGTTTGTGCCATGAAGCACCTTGTACCTAGTTGATAAGGTCCTTGTACCCACAAGGATGGACCTTGGAGACACCACCTTGTTGAAGATGCTCAAGACCCTACTGATGGTGCTGATGTTAAAATTCCATATGCTAAGCTAGATTATCATCATTTAATTTCAATTTCATAACAAAAGCATATAGACAGGATGATTGAAAGAAACAGTATCACAAGAACAACACAAATTTATCCTGGGAAAACCCTAATGGGAAAACCCATCAAAATGTTCCTCAATATAGATGCCCCAAAAGTTGAAAGGTAAAACTCAAAAGACGGATCCACGTCCTTCTCCAACTATAGCTCTTTCTCTGTCTCTCTCTTATGCGCTACACAAGTGAGTGTGTGTATGTCAAATTAGGAGCACCTCCCTCTATTTATATTCTTTCATTCACTTAATATTTGACTCAGTTATGTAGGATCGAGTAATCCTAACTCAGTTATGTAGGCTCGAGTAACCACAACCAGGGTACTAATGACGCAACTTACAATGGAGGGTACTTCCTCATGTATTTTAGTAATTCTCCTGACAGGAACATCGGGGTACAAAGAAATACAAGTGATTCTCATGATAGGAGCATCAGGGACCACTAAAAAATATATTTAGAATATTCTTCGAAGTTACAATAATTTAGCACTCCCCCTTAACGAGAAGGGTATTCTACAATAACAACAGCTATAGGCGAAAGAGGGCACCATCAACATCATCAGGGTGATACACCTATAGATCATCGAAAGCTTTTTCATCATCTTCAACATATAGTATTCATCTTGAATCTTCAGTAGTAGCAACACTTTGACCACTCGATCAACAACAATATCATCATCATCATATTCTAAATTTTCAATTGACATTATCATGATCATATTATGAAATTTCGATCAGCAACATCATCATCAACATACTCTGAAATTTCGATAAGCAACATCATCATCATCACACTCTGAACTTTCGATCAGCAACATTATCATCATCACACTCTGATCTTTCAATCAGTAACATCATCATCATCACACTCTGATCTTTCGATCAGTCACATCATCATCACACTCTTATCTTTCGATCAGTAACATCATCATCATCACACTGATCTTTTCGATCAGTAACATCATCATCATCAACATCAACCTACAATCCATAGTACGAATACTAAAGTCTATGGATCACTTTAGGACCTAAGTCCAAGGATGATGCAATCCTACCACATTCTCAAGGACCAAAGTCACCGGATCCGTTTGGAACAAAAGTTCAAGGATGATACAATCCTACCACATTCTTGGGGACCGAAGCCTTTGGATACCTTTCTGAATCAAAGTTCAGGGATGATGCAATCCCACCAAATTCTCAGGGACCGAAGCCTCCAGATAGCTTTTTGAACCGAAGTTCAGGGATGATGCAATCCCACCACATTCTTGGGGACCAAAGCCTCGGGATACCTTTCTAAACTGAAGTTTAGGGATGATGCAATCGCACCACATTATCGGGGACCGAAGCCTCCAGATACCTTTCTCAACCGAGGTTCAGGGATGATGCAATCCCACCACATTCTCAGGGACTGAAGCCTCCGAATACCTTTATGAACCGAATTTTAGGGATGATGCAATCCCACCACATTCTCAGGGACCAAAGCCTCTGAATGCATTCTGAATAGAAGTTCAAGGATGATACAATCCTACCACATTATCGAGGACCAAAGTCATCGGATCACTTCTGGACAAATGTCTCGAGATGATACAATCCCTATTCAGTCTCGAGGACCGAAGTCACTGGATCACTTCTGGACAAATGTCCCAGGATGACACAATCCCTCTTCATTTTCGAGGACCAAAGTCACCGGATCACTTCTGAAAAAATGTGCCTATATGATACAATCCCACCATAACATCATTGGTCCCCCTTTCAAGGAAGGTCTTTCTGAACAACACCAAGCTTTTCTTGAAAGTGTTCGAACTTTATTTGAGACAAAGGATTCATTAACACATCACCAACTTGTTCCTCAGCACTCACATACCAGAGCTTTATGTATCCCTTATGTATCATATCTCATATGTAGAAGTATCGTATTTCTATGTGGTTCGATCTATCATGGAACACATGGCTCTCTGACATATTTATACAACTTTGGTTATCACATAGAATCTCAGTAGTATCCATCTCCAGATAAAAGAGACCTGAACATTAGCTTCCGAAGCCATATGGCTTCACAACTAGTAGAGCAAGCTGCTATGTATTCTGCTTCCATCGTGCTAAGAGAAATACTGGACTGTTTCTTGCTAAACCATGAAATCATAGCAGACCCTAGACAAAAGCATCCACCTGATGTGCTCTTCTTGTTTCATACACTTCCAGCCCAATCTACATCTGTATAGCCATACAATCTGTAATCATGGTTTCCTTCATAGTATAGACCAAAGTCTATAGTCCCCTTCAGACACCTCATCACATGTTTTGCAGCTATTAGGTGAACCCGTCTATGTTGAAGTAGATATTGACTCAAGGTGTTCACATAAAAGAAAATTTCTGGTCTGGTATTTGTTAGATACATCAAGGACCCATTAATCTGTCTGTATTGAGTCACATCCACTAACTCTGACGATTCGTCAGCTAACAACTTTAGGTTGGAATCCATGGGTGTGGCCATGGATTTGTATTCCAACATATCAAATCTCTTCAATATTTCTACTTCATACTTTCCCTGATTGAGAAAGATTCCTTCTAAATTCTTCTAGACTTCCATACCTAGGAAATAATGCATTAGACCAAGGTCTTTCATCTCAAACTCTTCAGCGAGCTTCTTCTTGCATTCTACAGTCTGTTTCTCATTCCCTATTAGAAATAGATCATCCACATATAGTAATAGTATGACAGGTTCATCTTATATAACCTTGAAGTAAAGGTTAGTATCAGCTTTACCCTTGGAAAATCCCATGCTTGTAAACTATCTATCCTTCCATACCAGCTCAGGGAGCTTGCTTCAGGCCATACAAGGCCTTCTTCAACTTGGATACATGAGTTCGTCTATCTTCAACTTCAAATCCATGTGGTTGTTATATGTATACTTCCTCTTTGATCACACCATTCGGGAAGGCTATTTTCACATCCATCTGGTGTAAGTCCCACTTCATCATGGATGCAAGTGCCATGATGGCTCTCATCGAAGTATACCTTGCTACTGGTGCAAATGTCTCTTCATAATCAATTCCCTCTTTTTGAGAGAAACCTCTAGCCACAAATCTTGCCTTATACTTCTCTATGATTCCGTCAACTACATGTTTTATCTTGTAGATCCATTTGGCGGATGCTACACTCTTGCCTTCTCGCTTGGGAACTATATCCCACACATCATTCTTCATTATTGACTGGTATTCTTCAATCATTACTTCTACCCATTCTTTCTTCTATACTGCTTCTTCATAGTTTGAAGGTTATTGATCTATAAGATCACACATCAAAGCTACATAGTTGTAAAATGTCTTGGGATTCTTAATTTTGTGGAGCCTTCAGGAGCTCCATATCTTTCTACTTCTTATATAATCTCTCTTTCCCAATCAAGCTTTCTCTTTCGTGACATCTTTATCGTAGGAGGTTCTTGTGGCTTTGTCATGTCATGCTCTTCAGGAGCTTCATCTTCAAGGAGGAATGGAGTCTCTACATTTTTGGGAGGTGTATCTTCCTCATATACTGCTTCATCTTGGAAATTTATGGATCTCTTGAGAGATGCTTCTTCATCGAATGTTACATAACTACTAATTTCCATGTGATGGAATCCAGGAATGTAAATTCTGAATGCCTTGGATACTTCACAGTATCCAACAAATATCCCCTTCTTTTCGGAAGGGTCCAACTTGGTTTTTCTATCTTTTGGTATATGAATGCATACTGGACAACTTAATATTTTGAGGTGACTTACCTTAGGCTTCTTTCCCATGAACATCTCTTCTGGATTCTTGAATCCAAGAGCACTGTGAGATATTCTATTATGTACATAGACAACAGTTCTTGCTGCTTCTACCCATAGATGCATAGGAATATCTTGATCATATATCATTGTCTTCATTGCCTCCATGATGGTTCTATTCTTTTGTTTTGCAACACCATTCTGCTGATGATTGTAGGGAGTGGTTAGTTCCCTCTTGAGTCCAGCATCTTTACAGAAGGCTTCAAATTCTTTTGAATTATACTCTTCGCCATTGTATGATCGAAGTGTTTTGATTCTCTTGTCCGAAATATTCTCTATCAAGGCTTTGAATTCCTTGAATGTCTCAAACACTTCACTCTTTGCTTTCAAGAAGTATATCCAAGTCTTTCTTGAATAGTCATCAATAAATGTAATATAATATTCAATGCCACTTAAAGACGTGGAGGACATTGGACCACACACATCTGAATGAAACAATTCCAACGTACCTTTTGTTTTTGTTTCACTCTTTGGAAATGGATTCTTAATGTTCTTTCCTTTCACACATCCCTTGCAAATTCCTTCATGTTTGATATTCATGTCTGGTAGTCCCGTCACTACTTTGTTCATGTGAGGTAGTGCCTTGTAATTTATGTGGGCAAGCCTTCTATTCCATAGTTCACTAGGGATAGTGGACTCATGAACAAGGGTTGTTTTTGAATGTCCCTTGAGTTTATACATACCTCCTTCTTCTTCACTGATAACAACTACATCTTCAATTTTCTTTCGTTTGGGCCACATGAGTACTTGACCATCTATGGATGTTGTTGATGTAATTGTAACTTCAGAATGTATTCACTTATATTTCTTATGTATTGTAACCCGATGTTTATTCCGGGATGTGTCTATAATGTAATTGAGTCATGTCATGCCCTGATGTTCCTATCAGAAGTTTCTATAATGTAAACAAGTCATGTCAAGTCAATGTGGGTAACCCTCTTATTGTTCAAGGGTTAAAGTCCTCGTAGTTCCGGGGCACTAGGGTTGTTACACTCACATAGTGAATTCGGCCCTAGTAGGTTATTGTCAAGTCGAGAATTAGTATAAATAGAGAGTGAGTCTCTCTATTTATCACACACTCATCCACACTCAGTTGTAGTGCATAGTTGAGGAAGAAGAAGACACTGGGGCTAGGAAGAAAGAGGTTACTGCTGTCGGGAGATCATCTTACTGTTTTGGGGTTTTACTTTTGGTGCTGATTCTATCTTTGAGGAATTTGTGGGGTTTTCTCCATTTATGGTTTCCTTGAGGAAAAAAAATGTGTTCATTGTCTCTTGTGTTTGATTTCTGTGCTTGTTATTCTCTCAGTTAAAGATCCTAATACAATGCTAGCTTAATGTTAAAAATCTAACATGGTATCAGAGCTAACCTGAGAAGAAGACACTATGCAGTTGTGGGAACTAGGGATTCCTACTTTGTGGATCTATCTCCACATATTTTCAGCTAAAGAAGGTTGGAATAACTCTCCTCCCTTAGGTGCATCTTTCTGTCGAAGCACAATCCAATTCTGAGGTTTTTCAGTTTTGGACCCGACACTACTGTTGGATATTAGGGATTTCCACATAAGTGGAATTTTTCAGTGAGCCCAGGATTGGATTGATATCCTCCCCAAAATCAAAGTTTAGAGATCAAGATCAAAGAATTTGGTTGGATAGGACTCCGAAAAAGTTAAACCCTAATCTGCTCCTGAACCAACACTGCAGAAATTCAGCTCCAAATCCAGATTAGACATCTTGACCTTGTAAGATCTAAATATTTTGTATTTCCATTTGAGGTTGTCAGTTAATATGTCTCATCATACCAAGCTTGATGAAAAGCTTGAGGGAGTTGATAAATTCCGAGCCTGGAAGTATAGGATCTCCCTGGTATTGGAAGAAAATTAGTTGGACTCCTACATCCATGAGGAGGTTCCAGCTCCAGAGGAAGATGAGGCTAAAGCCTTACATAAGAAGAAGTTGGTTATGACAAAGAGGATCATTTCTGATTCAATCAAGGATCACCTCATACCATAGGTTTCCTCCCTCAAGACACCTAAAGCTATGTTTGATTCCCTAACCAAATTGTTTGAAGGGAAGAACATAAACCGGAAGATGACTCTAAAGAACCAGTTAAAGAATGTAAAGATCCAGAATAAGGAGACTATCAAATCATACTTCACAACGGTCTCCCAGATCAAAGAACAACTTGAAGCAATAGATGAAGAAGTGGAGAATGCAAAAATTGTGATGAAAAACTTGAATGGTATCCCTAGGTCATGGGATTCTTTCATCCAAGGAATCTGTGCTAGGAAGAAGCTAATCAAGTTCAGTAGACTGTGGGAAGAATGTTCACAAGAAGAAGCTCGAATAGCAGCTCGAGAAGAAAATATGGGAAGTGAAGATCAAGATCTCACAGTACACTCCAAGAAAGGAAGACGGGAAAATCATCATCACCAAGGTAAGCATCCTCATCAGAAAGATAATTTTGTGAAAAAGGACCCATCCAAACTCAGATGTTATACATGTGATGAAAGAGGACACTTTACTAGAAATTGTCCCATGAATGAGAATGGATCCAAGAAGAAGAAGAACTCCAAAAGAAGACATCATGCTCACACTGCTGAGGATGATGATCCTCCCAGAAAGAGAGTAAAACAAGAAAGTGAAGACTCTTCAAGTGATGAAGAATATGTTCTGATCTCCGCTCTCACGAGAATTGTCACACATGGAAGCAAAGATTGGCTTATTGATAGTGGGGCTTCCAAACACATGACATGTTTCAAGGAATCTTTTGAGAAATTATCTGAACATAATTAACCCCATAAGGTGAAACTTGGGGATGACTACCATTATCCCATAAAAGGTAGTGGTGAATCCTCCTACAAGATAGACTCTGGAAAGTCTATGAAATTGAAGGATGTCTTGTTTGTACCAGGACTAAAGAAGAATCTTCTATCCATATCAACACTAGATGCAAAAGGAATGAGGGTTGCATTTATAGATGGCCAAGTTATCATGTGGCCAAGAGGAAAGACTATTGACGATGCAATAGTCATTGAAGAACAAGAAGGATGATTATACAAATTGAAGGGCCATCCAGAACAAGCTTTGGTACATGACACAGTAGAGCCAAATGAGCTTTGGCATAGAAGGCTTGCACATGTGCACTTGCAAGCAAAGATGTTGAAGGTCTTCTGAAAATTCAAGAAAAACATGAAGGATTCTGCAAAGGATGTGCGAAAGGAAAGAACACAAAGAAGACATTTCCAAGTAGCGAGAGCAAGGCAAAAGGAATCCTATAAATCATCCACTCCGATGTATGCGGACCAATGTCATCAAGTTCACTAAGCGGGTATGTATACTATGTTTCTTTCATTGATGAATTTTCTAGGAATACATGGATTTACTTCATGAAGAACAAAGATGAAGTTTTCAGCAAGTTCAAGGAATTCAAAGCCTTGATTGAGAACCACACAGAAAAGAAGATCAAGAACTTTCGATCAGATAATGGCCGAGAATTCACATCAAATGAATTCAAAGAGTTATGTAAAGATTCAAGGATTAAGAGGGAGCTATCCACTCCATATAATCCACAATAGAATGGAGTTACAGAAAGGAAGAATAGAACTATCATGGAAGCTGCAAGAGCAATGCCTCATGATCAAGATATTCCCATGCATCTATGGGAAGAAGCTACCATAACAACGATGTATGTATAGAACCATACTCCACATAGAGTGCTCAA
The DNA here is from genome assembly GCA_001517045.1 of Pseudotsuga menziesii. Classification (NCBI taxonomy): domain Eukaryota; kingdom Viridiplantae; phylum Streptophyta; class Pinopsida; order Pinales; family Pinaceae; genus Pseudotsuga; species Pseudotsuga menziesii. Next base: position 363,236 of record LPNX010343484.1, read on the forward strand.
GAACAAGACACCTGAAGAAGTATTTTGCGGCAAGAAACCAGAAGTCAGCCATCTTAGAATATTTGGATGTCCAGTGTACATACACATTGCAAAAGAGAAGAGGACAAAATTAGATCCTTTAGGAAAGAAGGGTATATTTGTGGGATACTCTGAAAGATCGAAGCCTTACATAATATACTTCCTAGGATTCAAAAAGATCGACATCAGCAGGGATATAACATTTGATGAAGACTCAGCTTACAACAAGTCTAGAAAGAGACCTGCTGAAGATCCTAAAGAAACATAAGCACCCAGAATTCATGACACAACCATAAACGAAGAAACTCAAGAAGAAGATCAAGAATTTGAAGAACCACAAAGACTTGTAGATCCACCTCATGAGAAGAATCCTCACAAGAGGAAACCTGCTTGGGTACAAGAAGCTATCCAAGGTGTGGAAAGATATGGGGCTCTAGAAGAGAATCACATAGAAAGAAAGAGGACCTGATCCTTCTCTGTATATGTAGCATTATTATGTGATTTCATCGATAAAGAACCTTCCAACTATGAAGAAGCAATAGAACGGAAAGAAGGAAAGGATACTATGATCGAAGAGTATCAATCGATCATGAAGAATGATGTTTGGGATGTTGTCCCAAGACCAAAAGGGAAGTCGGTTGTTACTTCCAAATGGATCTACAAGATCAAGCATGCTGCAGATGGCATCATAGAGAAATATAAAGCAATATTCGTGGCTCATGGTTTCTCCCAGAAAGAAGGAATAGATTATGAAGAAACCTTTGCACCTGTAGCCATATACACTTCCATCAGATCAGTACTTGCTCTGGTTGCAGTGATGAAATGGAAGATACACCAAATGGATGTCAAGATTATTGTCTTGAATGGTGTAGTGGAAGAGGAAGTGTATGTAGAGCAGCCACTCGGTTTTGAGACACATGACGGGGAGTTTCATGTGTGTAGATTGAAGAAAGACCTGTACGGTTTGAAACAGGCACCCAAGACATGGTACAACAAAAATGATGGATTTCTATCCACTTTGGGATTTACCAAAAGTAAAGGAGATTCCAACCTTTACTACAAGGTTGAAAATGGCAACCGAGTGATGCTCCTACTATATGTATATGATCTGTTGTAACAGGTATGGATGGGTTGATTGCTGATACAAAGAGGAAGATTGCTACTGACTTCAAAAAGAAGGACTTGGGTATGATGCATTATTTTCTAGGCATGGGGGTGTGGCAGAATGCGGATGGAATTTCCCTAGGACAAGGGAAGTATGCAGTAGAAATCCTGAAGAGGTTTGGGATGATGGACTGCAAGGCCATGACCACACCTATGGAATCGAATATGAAGCTATTGAGTGATGCTTCATCACAAGGATTTGATGCTACAATGTATCGTTAGATGATTGGGTCCTTGATGTACCTGACAAACACGAGACCAGATTTTTGCTTTGCTATGAACACCTTGAGCCAGTTCCTGACAGATCCGAGACATGTTCACTTGATTGCTGCAAAGCATATTATGAGGTACCTGAGGGGTACGGTTGATTACGGGCTCAAGTATGAGGTGAATCAGAAGATTAACCTGGAGGTTTATGTTTATTTAGATTGGGCAGGAGGCGCCATCGGTAGGAAGATCACTTCAGGGTGTTGCTTCAGTATGGGATCAGGTGTGATCTCTTGGTTTAGTAGGAAGTAGTCCTGTGTGGCACTGAGTATAGCTGAAGCAGAGTATGTCACAGCTTGTTCAGCTAGTTGTGAGGTAGTATGGTTGAGTAATCTATTGTTTGATTTATTTGATCTCCAGATGGATGCTACTTGTATACATTGTGACAACCAGAGTTGTGTGAAGTTGTTAGAGAACTCGGTGTTCCATGACAAGTTGAAGCATATCGAGATCAAGTATCACTATATCAGGGATATGGTGTAGAGGGGAGCAATGAAGCTCCAGTATGTTGTGATGGACAAACAGATAGCTTATGTGTTGACAAAGCCATTGGCTAGGGTGAAGTTTGAATACTTCAGGGAGAAGCTTGGTGTTCTCCAGATTGAGGTTCTCTCCAAAGGGAAGAGATGAGTCTGTGAGCCATTCTGACATGGTGAGAGGATTGGTTCCTTCCATGGTTAGATGTAAGGGTTGAGCCATTCTGTCATGATGAGAGGATTGGTTCCTCGCATGTCAGATATGAGTGTTGAGCCATTCTGATGTGAATGTAGGATTGGTTCCTACATGATCAGATATAAGGGCTATTGCCATTCTCTGAATGAAGGCACTTGGTCAGTTACCAGGAAATCTTAGTCTGGGACCGAGGGCCATTCTAATGTGACTATAGGATTGGTTCCTACATGATCAGATGTGAGTGTAGAGCCATTTTGAGGCGATTGTAGGATTAGTTTCTTCAATGATCAGATGTAAGTGCAGATTCATTTTGAGGCGATTGTAGGATTGGTTCCTACAATGATCAGATGTAAGTGCAGATCCCTTTCAGCATGGAGGCTTGGTTCCTCGCATGGTTGAATATAGGTGCTGGGCCTTTCTGACATTGGTTGTCAGATGTGAGTGCTGGGCCTTTCTGACAGGATTGTGGGATGTGTTCCCACATGGTCAGATGTGAGTGCTAGGAATGCCTTTCTGATATGATTATAGGATTGGTTCCTACATGATCAAATATAAGTCCTCGGCAAGCCATTCTGACTTAGGGTCAGATATAAGTTCTGGAAGAAGACCTACATGGAGGCTAAGCCTAGAACCATCATGAAAAGGGATGGCTCTTTAGAACTTCCTATGATGAGAAGAATCATGAGATAGCACCCGTGATGATCCAGTGATGATGATCCAGCAGAGGTGATCCAGATTGAGTGATGATCCAGATCTAGTGATGATGCTCTAGAGATGATCCAGATCGAGTGATGATCCAGATCTGGTGATGATGATCTAGATCGAGTGATGATCCAGATCTGGTGATGATGATCTAGATCGAGTGATGATCCAGATCCAGATGAATATGACTTGAATATGAAGATGACTTAAAGATGAATATGAATTGAAGATGAAGATGGATTGAATATGAAAAGGACTCGAGGATGATCCAGATGATACAGAGAAGAAGACTTGTGCTGATAAATTGTGTCGAGAGAATACCTTCTTAGTTAAGAGAAAGTGTTGATATAATTGTAACTTTGGAATGTATTCACTTATATTTCTTATGTATTGTAACCTGATGTTTATTTTGGGATGTGTCTGTAATGTAATTGATTCATGTCCTACCCTGATGTTCCTATCAGGATTTTTTATAATGTAAACAAGTCATGTCGAGTCAATGTGGATAACCCTCCTATTGTTCAAGGGTTAAAGTCCCCGCAATTTCGGGGCACTAGGGTTGTTGTACTCACCTAGTGAATTCGGCCCTAGTAGGTTATTTTCAAGTCGGGAATTAGTATAAATAGAGAGTGAGTCTCTCTATTTATCACACACTCATACACACTCAGTTGTAGCACATAGATGAGGAAGAAGAAGACACTGGGGCTAGGAAGAAAGAGGTTATTGTTGTCGGGAGATCATCTTATTGTTTTGGGGTTTTATTTTTGGTGCTTATTCTATCTCTGAGGAATTTGTGGGGTTTTCTCCATTTATGGTTTCCCCAAGGAAAAAAATTGTGTTCATTGTCTCTTGTGTATGATTGCTGTGCCTGTTATTCTCTCATTTAAAGATCCTAATATAATGCTAGCTTAATGTTAAAAATCTAACAAATGCAACTGTGAATCCTTTCTTATCTAAGGGTGAGATAGAAATTAGATTCTTCTTTAGACCTGGTACAGACAATACTTCCTTCATCTTCAGGGGATTTCCTGAATCAAGCTTGTAGCTTGCTTCACAAACTCCTTTGATCGGATATCGATAGTCATCTCCTAGGGATACTTTTTGAGGAGAGCTCTTTTCTTGAAGTTTGGACAAAGTTTTCTTTTGTCCCGTCATGTGCTTTGAATCACCACTATAAATAAGCCAAGTTTCTTCTCCAGGTGTTACAGTTCCACAGAGTGCAGAGAATAGTACATACTCTTCTTCATCTTCTTCTCTTACTTGATTTCTTGGAGGTCCTTCCTCCTCTTCTTCTTCATCCTCATCTTCAACTCTATGAGCATGATGTATTTTGTTGTTGTTGATCCTCTTCTTATATTCTTGTTTCTTCATAGGATAATTTTGGGCAATGTGTCATATCTTATTACAATGAAAACATTGAAAGCCAGAGTAGTGTTTATATGGAGGATTTTCTCTTGTTCTTTGGATTCTTCTAGGAGGTTGAGATTCCTTGTGGTTTCTGCTCTTGAAGTTAGGTTGACTTCTTCTCCTCTTGGTGTGAGTGGCTAGGGCTTGATCATATTCCTTCAGTAAGGCTTCTCTCTTTGCCACTCTAGTCTCTTCTTGAATGCAATCTTCCTAAACAATGTCAAACTTCATGCTTTCCTTTCTGGCACACATCATCTGGATGAATGAATCCCAGGGTCTAGTGAGGCCATTGAGAGCAGTCATAACTAACTCATCTTCATCAAGTTTGTCTTCGATAGCTTCTAGTTGTTCTTTGATCTGGGAGACCCTTGTGAAGTAGTCTTGGATGGATTCTCAATGACTCATCTTGGTGTTCTTCAGTTGAGCTCTTAGATTCATCTTTCTGTTGCTGTTTCTTCCTTCAAACATTCTCGACAAGGCATCATACATTTATTTTGGAGTCTTCTTGGATGACACTTGAGGGATCAAGTGATCCTTGATAGAGTCAAGAATAATTCTCTTGGAGAATGAGGCCAATCCTGTATTTCCACTTTCAAAAATTCTCTATGCCTACCAGTTTGTCCTCAAGCTTAGTGCTTGGGGCCATCTTGTCAGAGAATCACAAAAAATTGAAATTCTGTGAAATGAGAAATTGAACTTACTAGGAGATGCGCTTCACTAAGGTGCGTTGACCGGTGAGCTTGGTTTCTAGACATGTCAAGTATTCCCCCTTCAAATCTGACTTGCGAGATTCAACAGTATAGCTTTTGGCTACTTTCTGGTTCTATAGTTTTCAAGTGTTGCTGTCAAACTAGTGTTTTAATTTTCGGTAGATATACTCCTCCAAAAACTTCGATTCCAGGCTCAATATATGCACTCTGGGAGGGCACAAATTTCTATGCAAGCAGTTTTCCAAAAATAAATTTTTTTCTTGAAACCATAATTTCTTTCGGGGAGAGAGAGAGGGCTTTTTCACCTTGTGAAAGCTGTCCTACTTAGGTTAGCTCTGATACCATGTTAAAATTCCATATGCTCAGCTATATTATCAACATTTAATTTCAATTTCATAACAAAAGCATATAGACAGGATCAATGAAAGAAATAGTATCACAAGAACAACATAGATTTATCCTGGGAAAACCCTAATGGGAAAAACCCATCAAAATATTCCTCAATATAGATGCCCCAAAAGATAAAAGGTAAAACTCAAAAGACTGATCCTCCTCCCTCTCCAGCTACAACTCTTTCTCTCTCTCTCTCTCTCTCTCTCTCTCTTATGTGCTAAACAAGTGAGTGTGTTTGTGTCAAATGAGGAGCGCCTCCCTCTATTTATATTCTTTCGTTCACTTAATATTTGACTCAGTTATGTAGGCTCGAGTAATCCTAACACAGTTATGTAGGCTCGAGTAATCCTAACACAGTTATGTAGGCTCGAGTAATCCTAACACAGTTATGTATGCTCAAGTAACCACAACCAAGGTACTAATGACCCAACTTACAATGGAGGGGACTTCCTCATGACTTTTAGTAATTCTCCCGATAGGAATATCGAGGTACAAAGAAATACATGTGATTCTCCCAATAGGAGCATCGAGGACCACTAAAAAATATAGTTTAGCTAAGATATTCTTCAGATATCCATAACTGGCCTCTCAGATATGTAGACTGCAATGCATGGGCACTATTATGTAGGAATAAATATATACTTTATGTGGGAATAATTAGATGGACAAACCTTGACAATAATTATTTGCATTATCGATTGAATGAATGATTGAATACACACATATATATACACTATGTTATAAAAAATAAAAAAATATGAAATCGAACATGATATGGGGAAAGTGGATTTTTTGGAATATGAGTATTGAACTAAGGGAATAATCCCTCACGTATATTTCAATTAAGGGGCCTTGTATCAAGTAGTTGGGATAAAATAGTATATACAAAGTTCTTTCTTGTGCTTTGACACTCTAGCTCATCTATAACATAGGGATTTTCAACACTAACTCCAATGAGTGGAATATGAATTTCAAACATGCAACTTCTACTGCTTAGGAAATTGCTTATTCTGAAGAGAATGCATGTGAAGCTGCAAAAGATGCTACTGATCTTTCAAATCCTCAAATATTTCTCAAGGAAGGTTCAACACGAGCCAAGGTTACCCCATTTAGATCAAGCCAAAGAAAAGAATAGAGTAAATATTTAAGTAATTCAAGGATAACTTGAAAACCTAGTTTTGATTAATTTGTACAGAATGAAGAACAATCCTTTCATGATAATGAGGTATATTAGGGGATTATGTCGAAACTCATGCAAAGAATGCAATATCTCAGGAGATTCGAAATTGGTAGGGAAATCAAGAGAAATGAAGAGAAAAGCGTGATAGTGAGTACCGATTTCATGTAGAAAGGACAAGTAGGATGGAACCTTATCAATAGCCTTCTAATACAAGTAACCGTGAAAATACAACACCTATTGCATTGTTTGAACGCATTGTAAGGGCACAGAAAGAAACATTTGATGGTAAAGAAGAGAATCATCATGATAGAAGGAAATGTAGTGATGTTAGTGACTCTAATAATGAAATCACACATTATAGAAGAGAAACAATGATCTGACATACAAACAATCAGCCATCAACTAGTTTTTATGATTCGGTTAGACTAAACTATAAGAGTGATGAGGAGGTCAAATTAAAATGTGATGATCAATATAGTAAAAATAGATTTAAATACTTTAAATTTGATGGTAAAGAGGAGCAACATCATGTTAGAAGGAAATTTAATCGTATTAGTGACTCCGATGAGGATCTCACACCTGGGAGAAGGGAAACAATGATCTTACATACAAACACTCAACAATGTAGAGAGCCATCTGAGATGTGACTTGTACAATTAACATTCATACGATGGTAAATCAAATGGATGTGTCCATTATATTATGCTTTACAATACATGCTATACATATCTTCCATACCATATTTACCCCAAGTATATTTCCTACCTTGGATATCAAACGTTTCCTGATCTAATGCAAATTTGACACTTCTCATGTTCCCATGAGTTGGATTATGTAAACTGGAAAGATTGATGGGTCATTAACAAAAATACCTACAAGATTGACATGTAATGCACAATGTTTTGATTTAGTGTATGAAAATGAACACCATCATGACATATTTTAAAAGGTGGAATGGCAATGCAACAATCCTTTTGTATACCATTTTGTTCAGAGACATATTCATACTCAAAGAAACCTCTTCTGCCCTGAAATGGACATCCATGTCGTATAAGTTCAATGAAAATTTCACAAATTCCATCCACTTCACATTTATTATGAAAAGAGTTCTCATTACCATAGAGATGTTCATCACTTGTCAATCCATGGAATTGATCTTTATAACTCAAGCTTCTAGGACACCCATCCATGATGCAGTTTTGGGACAATATCTTTCAATACAAGCATGTTTTTCATGATCCCCAAGCTCAATCTATATCGCACAAGGATTTTTACATATTGGACTATGTTTCAATTGTGACATGTTTAATAAGAGGTGTTATCCCCCATTTTGCATGGGTGACCACCTTCATAACAATCTCATCAAGGGAGTGTATGTGATGGAGATTGAATGATTTAGTCTAAAGCGTTACATCCTAGATGATCATTGATGATGCCTTAGTGATGATGCTTCATGGAGTATGTGGATTGTTTTACCTTGAACTAGGGCCTTGCTTGAAGTAGAATTGATCAGTAATGGAAACATTCATTAAATCTAGGCAGTTTTGTGAGTTATTGCATGTTCATCTTAAATTCTAGGCATACTTCAACCTTCAATTAGTAGCAATTAGCTCTATTATGGCCCTTGGAAAGCATTAAGCGGTATCTTTGGGTAAATCTAGGAACATTGTGAGTTTGTGGAAAGAAACATAAGTAAAATCTTTTTATTCCAAATTCTGGGCAGTAAGCGACTTAATTCTTGTAGCAACACTCCATGCTAGGTTGTTTCCTAGCATTCCTGGGAATTCTAGATATTTTTGGGTATGTTTTAACCATGTCTCAACCCTCCAAACAACAATAGGATCGACCCTAGGTATAATGTTGGAATCTTCCTTGTAGTGGCATCCTTGATTTAGCCTCAACCAACAACAAGATAGTAAGTCTGGGAAATTTTTAGGTAAAGACAACAATAAAGATATTAATTTCTCAAGTTCCTAAAACTAAGCTACCATGATCAATTTATCCACTTTTGGAGCACTCAAATCCTAGAAAATAATGTACATCTTTGTCACCTTTCCATAGTCACATAATTGATAACATTAAGTCTTTGTTTCCATCATAATGAAGTAGAAAAGGGTGGATCCATAGAACTTGAAAGTACCAAAGTGGAAAATTCATAAGAACCAGGAATCCTGTGTGTCAACTGTGGATGAAATTGTCATTGATGCCAACATGGACTTGCAGTGATACCACATATTTTCATTGATGCCACCAAGTCCCATTTGCAGTGCCTTGGAACCCTTACAAAGTGGGTTTGAGCCTTGGTTCCCTTACAGAGTAGGTTTGTGCCTTGAAGCACCTTGTACCCAGTTGACAATGTCCTTGTATCCACAAGGATGGACATTGGAGACACCACCTTGTTGAAGATGCTTAAGACCTTGTTGTTGGTGCTGATGTTAAAATTCCATATGCTAAGCTAGATTATCAACATTTAATTTCAATTTCATAACAAATGCATATATACAGTATGACCGAAAGAAACAATATCACAAGAACAACACATATTTATCCTGGGAAAACCCTAATGGGAAAAACCTAGCAAAATATTCCTCAATATAGATGCCCCAAAAGATAAAAGGTAAAACTCAAAAGACTGATCCTCCTCCTTCTCCATCTACAACTCTTTCTCTCTCTCTCTCTCTCTCTCTTATGCGCTACACAAGTGAGTGTGTGTGTGTCAAATGAGGAGTGCCTCTCTCTATTTATATTCTTTCATTCACTCAATATTTGACTCAATTATGTATGATCGAGTAATCCTAACTTAGTTATGTAGGCTTGAGTAACCACAACTAGGGTACTAATGACCCGAATTACAACAGGGGGAACTTCCTCATGACTTTTAGTAATTATCCCGATAGGAACATTGGGGTACAAAGAAATACAAGTGATTATCCCGATAGGAGCATCGGGGACCACTATAAAATATATTTAGAATATTCTTCGAAGTTACAATAATTCAACACTCCCTCTTAATGAGAAGGGTATTCTACAACAACAACAACAACAAAAATAGTAGGAGAAAGAGGGAATCATCAACATCATCAGGGTGATACTTCTATAGATCATCAGAAGATTTTTCATCATCTTGAACATATAGTCTTCATCTTCAATCTTCAGTAGTAGCAACACTTTAACTGCTCGATCAACAACAATATCATCATCATCATCTTCTGAACTTTCGATTAACATCATCATCATCATATTATGAACTTTCGATCAACAACATCATTATCATACTCTGAAATTTCGAGCAGCAACATCATCATCACACTCTGAACTTTTGATCAACAACATCATCATCATCACACTCTAATCTTTCGATCAGTAACATCATCATCATCACACTCTGATCTTTCGATCAGTCACATCATCATCATCACACTGATATTTTGAGCAATATCATCATCATCACCACATTGATATTTTCAATCAGTAACATCATCATCATCAACATCAACCTGCAATTCACAGTACGAAGACTAAAGTCTATGGATCACTTTAGGACCTAAGTCCAAGGATGATGCAATCCTACCACATTTTCCAGGACCGAAGTCATCGGATCTGTTCTGAACAAAATTTGAAGGATGATACAATCCTACCACATTCTTGGGGACCGAAGCCTTTGGATACCTTTCTGAATGAAAGTTCAGTGATGATGCAATCCCACCACATTCTCAGGGACCGAAGCCTCCGCATACCTTTCTGAACTGAAGTTCAAGGATTATGCAATCCCACCACATTCTCGGGGACTGAAGCCTCCAGATACCTTTCTAAACCGAGGTTCAAGGATGATGCAATCCCACCACATTCTCGGGGAATGAAGCCTCCAGATACCTTTTTGAACAGAGGTTCAGGGATGATGCAATCCCACCACATTCTTGGGGACTGAAGCCTCTGGATGCCTTTCTGAACCAAAGTTCAGGGATGATGCAATCCCACCACATTCTTGGGGACTGAAGCCTCCAGATACATTCTGAACAGAAGTTCAAGGATGATACAATCCTACCACATTCTCGAGGACCAAAGTCATTGGATCACTTCTGGAAAAATGTCCCGGGATGATACAATCCCTCTTCATTCTCGAGGACCGAAGTCACCGGATCACTTCAGGACAAATGTCCCGGGATGATACAATCACACCACAACATCATTTCTCCCCCTTTCGAGGAAGGTCTTTCCGAACAACACCAAGATTGTCTCGAAAGTGTTGAAAATTTATTCAAGACAGAGGCTTCGTAAACACATCAACAACTTGTTCTTTAGTACTCACATACTAGAGATTTATGGCTCCCTTCTGTATCATATCTCGTATGTAGAAGTATAGGATTTCTATGTGGTTCGATATATCATGGAACACATGGTTCTTTGACATATTTATACAAATTTGGTTATCACATAGAATCTCATTAGTATCCATCTCTAGATCAAAGAGACCTAACATCAAATTTCGAAGCCATATGGATTCACAACAAGCAGAGCAAGCTGCTATGTATTCTGGTTCCACCGTGCGAAGATAAATACTGGACTGTTTCTTGCTAAACCATGAAATCATAGCAGACCCTAGACAAAAGCATCCACCTGATGTGCTCTTCTTGTTTGAGACACTTTGTAATACTCCAAAAATTCGTAAAAATTTAAATTTTTTCTTATAACAATAAATGTTTACAATCGTCACATAAGAGGGACATTTAACTGTTAGCAGTTAACATATTAAGGTCTAAAATAGAAATAACACTACTTCCTTTATTAATTTCTGTATATGCATACTTAATTATTTGCTTTCATAATTCAGTATTAAAGACTGATTTAGCAGGTGATGATCATAAGTAACATGAGCTTAAACATCTGTTTGTTTACTATGTACTAAAGTTTGTTTTATTGTTTGTAAACATGAAGGAACTTCAGTTCATGTCTGAGGCTTACTTAGATTTTTAGCTAATGCAGTGAAGTGATGCTTCTTGTACAAGTCTTTTTATAGGTAATACGTTTTGTAAATCAGTTTCTAGATCGAGATTAATTTGTTTACTATGTACTAAAGTTTGTTTTACTGTTTGTAAACATGAAGGAAATTCAGTTCATGTTTGAGGCTTACTTAGATTTTTAGCTAATGTAGTGAAGTGATGCTTCTTGTACAAGTATTTTTATAGGTAATACGTTTTGTAAATCAGTTTCTAGATCGAGATTAATTATCTCAACTAGCATAAATAAAATGCTAGTATATTTTTTTAATTTACAACTTTGAGCAAAAAGGAGGTATCGTTGATTCTGTAAATTGACTTTTTATTTATTTACTTATAAGCGTAAGTATTTGGAAAGTCCGAACATAATTCTAGATGTTCTTCTACCTAGTTTTGACTATAACATGTTCATCATTCTTTCATCTATTTGTTATCATATTAGGTCCTATATACAATTCTAGAGAAAGATAATTTCGCCAACTAGGTCTTTTGATACATCATTACTCGTTACCATAGTAATTCATATGTATTTGTCTCAATCATGCATTCCATTCTTATATAAACCAGTAAAACCTAAGTCTAGAGAAATGTCATGTAAAACAATGAAACTAACGAGTTTCAAACAGAGTAAAATTTCCTTTTTTGCCTATGCAATTTCCAAATGAGTAAAGAAAAAGAAAAACCTTACTTCGTTATATAACTAGTATTACTTCTTTGGTTTTATAGGTTGAAGAGTTCATTACTTAATGAACCTAAGTAACCCCAAACTCTTGCATGATTTAAATCTCATTAAGAGATGTTATATGATAAGATTATTACCCTATTTACGCAATTTTAAACTATAATACCCTTACTCAAGAATTATGCTAATCGTTTCTATACTTAAATTATTCTACTTGTAAGCTTTTTAACCAAGGTTCTAACCTATGTTACAAATAGTCTTTTGCATAATTCTAATACTTGTCATAAGGGTGTTTGCATCAATGTTAACAAGGTTAAATCTTTTGCAGGCATCACTACAAGTGTAATACTCCAAACTATAGAGTAGACCCATAAAATCGAATTCAAAGTGGAGTACACATGGTTGATGGTTAGTGGCTAGGGTTTTGAATTTGATAAATCCACTATAAATGTTTCCAAAACCCTAGAATCTCACATTTATCCTATCTTTTTACCGCTGTGGAGAGTGCCGTAGGCTTATGGCCTTATGGCTTTACCATTGTTCTACCTGTGTTTGTAAGGGCCTTCGTCACCATTGTTTAACTTTGCGTGTGACGACCTTTGTTGCCATTGCTTTCCTATGCATGTAAGGCCTTCGCTGCCATTGTTTTACTCTATGAGAGATTTCCTCCATGCATTGTCCAATTGTAACTCTACCTGTAAAAACAGTGTGGTCTCGGTTTGGTTTCATCGCGGCCTTGGTTGTTGGCATAAACAATCTTGTCGAGGTATTTAACTTAGGTTTTTCTCTTGCCCAGACTGCTAGAGTAGAAGGTTTTATTGAGCTTGATTCGCTGTGTAACCAAACTTAATGTGCGACCAAGGGTAAGAACTCTCTAGGTAAGCTTACTCACTCTGTCTACAACATCTTATCATTTCTTTACTGTAATTAGGGTTTAAAAATATCATAATGTTTCTTTGTTTAATGTACAAGTTATTTTACAACTGCAACTAGAGATTGGGTAGCATAGACTACTTCGAGAGGAAGTCTCCACGCTTCTCTACCAACTGGTAAGCCTCGGTTCTTGCCCGAGGTTCCTCCTGCAATGATGTGTGGGTCTATGGGTGATAAGGTCTGACCGAGTTTTGAACTTTCAAGCAAAGGATGCATTTTGAGCTCCTATGGTTATAAAGCCCGTATGGTTGTAGACTGTTTATCCAGGAACTTGTAATATTATGTTTAAAATGGGGTTTGGAATCTTATGTGTTTTGATGATTCTCTTGTAAAGCCATTTGGCTGTAACTTGATTTACAATAATATTTTGGACAGGTCATTAGGCTGTGACTTCGTTGGAAACTGCTGTGATTTTATTTTTAAAATGAGTTAGGTTTTTTAATTCACAGGCTTATTCATAATGATAGCCGGAAGGCTCGACCATTGGGTTGTTAAGAATGTTAAAGGATAGAGATAGTTTGGTTTTGAATAAAACTGAGTTGTTTTAATACATTTTGCAGTCTTTTAGAATTTCTGTCTTTGATTGTTAAGTGTTAATTTTGATTAAAAACGTATTTTATTTAAAATTAACTTAGGTTTTTTTTATTATGATATGAAAGTAGAAGAAAATAAATTCTTCTTGATTTTAGGGTTTGACCCTGTGACCTGGGCTGGATTTATTATCAGAATTTTTGTTTTTAATTTAATTTTTAAGTGAATTTTATAACTCTGTTTCTTTTGAATAGAATTCCACTCTGCTGTGTAATTGGGATAGGATTATTACATTTTCTTTTCTTATTTTATTTTAACTTATTCTTGATAAACAATTTAATACTATTTCTGTTTAAGTATTATTTATTACTGGGCATTTATAATATGGATATTTTAATTTTAGAAGAGTTTGTTTTAAGAGAAAGAGGGTAAAGCTGTAAAAAAACCTATTCTGGAAAAGAGGAGGAAAAGAAGGTCCTGGTTGACAGTTTCCCTAAATTTAGGGTTTGTGTTTTTTTATTTTTATTTTAAAACCGTGCATTATTATTGTTTCACTATAATGTGTTTATTATTTGATGTTTATTTACAGTATCAATGAAAAATGCTTAGATGTTAATGCCAATCCTAAGTGATTACTATACTTCATTTTCACTGTTTATTAGCTATTCCTGCTTATGCTATTTTCTATTCCTATAATATTTAATAACTATGTATATTTATGATGTATTAAACTTATAAATAATAATTATCACTGTGTTAAAGGAGCATCATTACATAGACTGTGTACTGGTTTTTAAAAGATCTTTCTTGAAGATAGTTTTGTTTATGTTTAAAGTAAATGTATCCTAACTAAGGAAACTTCTGAAATGGAGAATCTTTCTTCTGATCAATCCTATAAAAAAAACTGTAGAAAGTAAATAAACATAATCCTACATTCTTGATTTGATTTTATCCAGTAGAATTTAATCTCACCTACTGTATTAGAGCTACCTTCTTGAAGGTGTGAAAAAATATAGTTAGGTATTTTATCCATCATTAAATTTGAAATTAGTCTAATCATTTACTCTAATCCACATCTAATCCAGAATTCATCTATATTTTTACACTAAATATTTCCTCCAAATAATTCTGATAACAAATGAAGCAGACACATAAACATATTATTTCCTAAATTCATTCCTTCTTGTTCCTAAGCTTGCATAGAGAAATTAGAAAGAACATGTAGAACCTGACAATGTAGCAAAGGAGACAACAACTTAAGGAGCCCGTTCCTCCCAACCAACTCTTGAAGATAGCTGAACTGCAAATATTAGGACCCCCGAGCCTATCTACTGGTCCACCTGGTTGAAAGCACTGGGTGAGAGATCTGGTTTAGAAACATCTGCAACTCCATAGAGTAATCAACAATAATATTTCTACCTGTAGCAGTAAGAACTCAGCTCAAATCAGCTGCACTAGTTCAGAACTTCAGCACTTTTCACTCAAAAAAACTTATTCTTGTCCCCTCCATCGAATTTCTTGTGCACTAATTTCACTAAGAAATTTCACGAGTAAAGAATGAGCAGCCTCAACTGAATTCAATGGGAAGTTTTATCAGCATGCCTAGGTGTTTTGGGTCAGTTTTCACTTAATGAGCCACCTACTCTTGTTCCACTTTCTTGGGGAACATGACCACAAAAATAGGGAATTTTCCTCCAACAACAACTAGAAGTAGTTTGAGGATGCTTCCAAGTGTCAATATGCTCTCAACCCAGCCTATTCCACCAAGTGGCTAGTAAAACGCTCATTTAATAGCCTCCTTAAGCTGTTGTCTCATATTTTATTTATTTAATAATAAAATATTCATCATTTAAATGCAATTATCCTTGACCCCACTTGGTCATTAATTACAAAATTTATAATAAAATTAAAACATAATGTCTCCTAAAACATAAAATGTTTTTGCAATTTGGGGTATGTGACACACTTCCAACCCAATCTGCATCTGTATAGCCATACAATCTGTAATCATGGTTTCCTTCATAGTATAGAACAAAGTCTATAGTCCTCTTCAGATACCTCATCACATGTTTTGTAACTATTAGGTGAACCCGTCTAGGTTGAACTAGATTCTGACTCAAGATGTTCACAGCAAAACAAATTTCTGGTATGGTATTTATTAGATATATCAATGACCCAATAATCTGTCTATATTGAGTCACATCCACTAACTCTGACGAGTCATCAACTAACAACTTCAGGTTGGAATCCATGGGTGTGGCAATGGCTTTGCATTCCAACATATCAAATCTCTTCAAAATTTCTACTTCATACTTTCCTTGATTGAGAAAGATTTGTTTTGAATTCTTCCAAACTTCTAGACCTAGGAAATAATACATTAGACCAAGGTATTTCATCTCAAACTCTTCAACGAGCTTCTTCTTGCATTTTACAATCCATTTCTCATTCTGTGTCGGAAATAGATCATCCACATAAAGTAATAGTATGATAGGTTCATCTTCTATAACCTTGAAGTAAAGTTTAGGATCATATTTGCTCTTGGAAAAGCCCATGCTTGTCAGGAAAATATCTATCCTTCCATACCAAGCTCGGGGAGCTTGCTTCAGGCCATACAGGGCCTTCCTCAACTTGCATATGTGAGTCCGTATATATTCAACTTCAAATCCTTGTGGTTGTTCTATGTATACTTCCTCTTCGATCACACCATTCAGGAAGGCTGTTTTCACATCCATCTGGTGTAAGTCCCACTTCATCATGGATGCAAGTGCCAGGATGTCTCTAATCGAAGTATACCTTGCTATTGGTGAAATTTTCTCTTCATAATCAATTCCCTCTTTCTGAGCTCTGGCCACAAATATTTCCTTGTACTTCTCTATGCTTTCGTCAACTGCATTTTTTATCTTGTAGATCCATTTGGAGGATACTAAACTCTTGCCTTCTGGCTTGGGAACTATATCCCACACATCATTCTTCATTATTCACAGGTATTCTTCAATAATTTCTTCTACCCATTCTTTCTTCTATATCTCTTCTTCGTAGTTTGAATTTTCTTGACCTACAAGATCACACATCAAAGCTACATAGTTGGAAAATGTCTTGGGTTTCTTACTTACTCTTGTGGAGCCTTCAAGAGCTCCATATATTTTTGCTTCTTGTATAATCTCTCTTTCCCAAGCAAGCTTTCTCTTTCGTGACATCTCCATCATCGGAGGTTCTTGTGGCTTTGTCATTTCATGCTCTTCAGTAGCTTCATCTTCAGGGAGGAATGTAGTCTCTACATTTCTGGGAGGTGCATATTCCTCATATACTTCTTCATATTGGCATTATCTGGATCTGTTGAGAGCTGCTTCTTCATCAAATGTTACATCTATACTAATTTCCATGTGATGGAATCCAGGAATGTAAATTCTGAATGCCTTGGATACTTCACAGTATCCAACAAATATCCCCTTCTTTCTGGAAGGGTCCAACTTGGTTTTTTTCTCTTTTGGTATATGAATATATACTAGACAACCAAATATTTTGAGGTGATTTACCTCAGGCTTCTTTCCCGTGAACATCTCTTCTAGAGTCTTGAATCCAAGAGCACTATGAGACATTCTATTCTGTACATAGACAACAGTTCTTGCTACTTCTACACATAGATGCATAGGAAGATCTTGATCATATATCATTGCCTTCACTTTCTCCATGATGGTTCTGTTCTTTTATTCCACAACACCATTCTTCTAAGGATTGTAGGGAGTGGTTAGTTCCCTCTTGATTCTGACATCTTTACAGAAGGCTTCAAACTCTTTTGAAGTATACTCTCCACCATTTTCTAATCGGAGTGTTTTGATTCTCTTGTCTGAAAGATTCTCTATCAAGGCTTTGAATTCCTTGAATTTCTCAAACACTTCACTCTTTGATTTCAAGAAGTATATCCAAGTCTCTCTTGAATAGTCATCAATAAATGTAATATAATATGCAAATCCACTTAAAGACGTGGAGGACAATGGACGACACACATGTGAATGAATCAATTCCAACGTACCTTTTGTTTTTGTTTCACTCTTTGGAAATGGATTCTTGATGTTATTTCCTTTTACACATCCCTTGTAAATGCATTCATGTTTGATCTTCATGTCTGGTAGTCCCGTCACTACTTTTTTCACTTGAGGTAGTGCCTTGTAATTGATGTGGGAAAGCCTTCTATGGCATGGTTCACTAGGTTCAGTGGACTCATGAAGAAGGGCTGTTTCTGCATGTCCCTTGAGTTTATACAGACCTCGTTCTTCTTCACCGATAA
Organism: Pseudotsuga menziesii; assembly: GCA_001517045.1. Taxonomy (NCBI): domain Eukaryota; kingdom Viridiplantae; phylum Streptophyta; class Pinopsida; order Pinales; family Pinaceae; genus Pseudotsuga; species Pseudotsuga menziesii. Next base: position 381,180 of record LPNX010343484.1, read on the forward strand.
CAACTACATCTTCAATTTTCTTCCCTTTGGGCCACATGAGTACTTGATCATCTATGAATGCAACTCCGAATCCTTTCTTATCTAAGGCTGAGATAGAAAGTAGACTCTTCTTTAGACCTGGGACATACAATACTTCCTTCATCTTTAGGGGATTTCCTAAATCAAGCTTGTACCTTGCTTCACCAACTCCTTTGATCGGATATTGATAGTCATCTCCCAGGGATAATTTCCGAGGAGAGTTATTTTCTTTAAGTTTGGATAAAGTTTTCTTTTGTCCCGTCATATTATTTGAAAAACCACTATTAATAAGCCAAGTGTATTCTCTAGGTGTTACAGTTCCAGAGAGTGTAGAGAATAATACATACTCTTTTACATCTTCTTCTCTTGATTTCTTTCTTAGAGGTCCTTCCTCCTCTTCAGCTAGATGAGCATGATGTATTTTGTTGTTTTTGATCCTTTTCTTATATTCTTGTTTCTTCATAGGACAATTTCGGGAAATGTGTCCTATCTTATCACAATGAAAACATTGAATGCCAGAGTAGTATTTGTCTGGAGGATTTTCTCTTATTTTCTCTTGTTCTTTGGATTCTTCTAGGAGGTTCAAATTCCTTGTGGTTTCTCCTCTTGAAGTTAGGTTTATTTCTTCTTCTCTTGGTATGAGTGGCTAGGGATTAATCATCTTCCTTCAGTAAGGCTTCTCTGTTTTACACTATAGTCTCTTCTTGACTACAATCTTCCCAAACAATGTCAAACATGATTTCCTTTCTGGCACACATCATCTGGATGAATGACTCCCAGGGTCTAGTGAGACCATTGAGAGCTGTCATAACTAAGTCATCTTCGTCAAGTTTGTCTCCAATAGCTTCTAGTTGTTCTTTGATATGGGAGACCCTTGTGAAGTAGTCTTGGATGGAGTCTCCATGACTCATCTTGGTGCTCTTTAGTTGAGCTCTTAGATTCATATTTCTATTGACGTTTCTTCCTTCATACATTCTCGATAGGGCATCATACATTTATTTTGGAGTCTTCTTGGATGACACTTGAGGGATCAAGTGATCTTTAATAGGTTCAACAATAATTCTCTGTGCCCTAATCATATCCTTCTTGTGCTTCTCCTTAGCTTCAGCTTCTTCAGGTTCTACAACTTCATATTTGATATACTTATCAAGACCATTCTCATGGAGAATGAGGCCAATCTTGTATTTCCATGCTCGAAAATTCTCTATGCCTTCCAGTTGATAAATTTTCATATGCTTAGCTAAGACATCAGTATTTCATTTCATTTTTCATAACAAAAGCATATAAACAGGATCACTGAAAGATAGACAAGCACAACCATACAAAAGGAACACAAAGATTTATCCTGGGAAAACCCTAAAGGGAAAAACCCAACAAAAGATTCCTCAATATAGATGCCCCAAAAAGATAAAAGATAAAAGATAAAACCAGCAAGGAGATCAAAGCCTGATCCTCCTCCTTCTCCAGCTACTTCTCTTCTCCACTAATGCGCTACACAAGTGAGAGTGTGTGTCTCAAATGAGGAGCACCACACCTCTATTTATATTCATCCGTTCACTTTAACTAACTCATTTGACATGTAGGCTCGAGTTAAATAATGTAGGCTTGAGTTACACATGTAGGCTCAAGTAACCGCATTGGGTTGCTAATGACCCACCTTTACAATTAGAGGGGACTATCTCATGACTCTTACTAGTTCTTCTGATTAGAAGCATCGGGGTGCAAAGTAATACAAGTGGTTCTCCCAGTAGGACCATCGGGGACCACAAAAGATACATATAGAATATTCTTCGAAGTTACAATATTTCAACACTCCCCCTTAACGAGAAGGGTATTCTACAACAACATCAACAACAACAATAGTAGGAGAGAGATAGAGAACATCATCAACATCAGCAGGGTAACACATCTATAAATCATTGGAATCTTTTCAACATCATGTTGTCTTCATCTTCAATCTTCAGTCTTCAGTAATAGCAACAATCTAATTGTTTTGATCAGCAACAACTTCTTCAGTATTTTGACTTCTCGAACAACATCATCATCATCATCATATTCTGATCTTACGATCAGCAACATCAGAAACATCACCATCAACACTTTGACCTTTCGATCAGCATCAACATCTTCAATAATTTGACCTCTCGATCAACAACAACTTCATCAACATATTCGGTAGTTTGATCTTTCGATCAGCAACATCTTCAGTATTTTGACCTTTCGATCAGCAACAACTTCAGCAACATCTTCAGTACTTTGACCTTTCGATCAGCAACATCTTCAACAACATCTTCAACACTTTGACCTTTCGATCAGCAGCATCTTTCGACAACATCTTCAGTATTTTGACCTTTTGATCAGCAACAACTTCAACAACATCTTCAGTACTTTAACCTTTTGATCAGCAACATCTTCAGCGCTTTGACCTTTCGATCAGCAGCAACATCTTCAGCACTTTGACCTTTTTCGATCAGCAACAACATCATCATCATACTTTGATCTTTCGATCAGATACATCATCATGAAAACATCATCATCATCAAAATATCATTATTGTCAAAATATCAACATCATCACAATATCAACATCATCATCATCAAAATATCAGCATCAAAATATCATCATCATCACACTCTGATCTTTCAATTAGAAGCATCATCATCATCAGCCTCTGATCTTTTGATCAGAAACATCATCATCCAAACATCATCATACTCTAATCTTTCGATTAGAATCGTCATCATCAAATCATCATCATATTTTGATCTTTCGATCAGTACGTCATCATAATCATACTCCGATCTTTCGATCAATACGGCATCATCATCATCAAGGTATCATCATCATCACATTCTGATCTTTTGATCAGAAACATCATCATCATCATTGCACTCTGATATTTCGATCAGAAAACATCATCATCATCATACTCTGATCTTTTGATCAGTATGTCATCATCATCATACTTTGATCTTTCGATCAGTACACCATCATCATCATCAGGATATCATCATCATCACATTCTGATCTTTCAATCAGAAACATCATCATCATCATCATCACACTCTGATCTTTCGATCAAGAAACATCATCATCATCATACTCTGATCTTTCGATAAAAAAACATCATCATCAGCAGCAACAGCCCATAGTACAAAGACAAAGAGGTCTTTGGATCTCTTTTGAACTTAAAGTCCAAGGATGATGCAATCCTATCACATTCTCGACAACCAAGGTCACCGGATCCGTTTTGAACTGAGGTTCAAGGATGATACAATCCTACCACCTTCTCGATGACCGAAGTTCACTGGATCCATTATGAACCGAAGTTCAAGGATGATACAATCCTACCACATTCTCGATGACCGAAGTTAGACCGGATCCATTCTGAATCGAAGTTCAAGGATGATACAATCCTGCCACATTCTTGATGACTGAAGTTACACCGGATCCATTCTGAACCAAAGTTCAAGGATGATACAATCCTGCCACATTCTCGATGACCGAAGTTACACCGGATCTGTTCTGAACCGAAGTTCAAGGATGATACAATCCTGCCACATTCTCAATGACCAAAGTTACACCGGATCCATTCTGAACCAAAGTTCAAGGATGATACAATCCTGCCACATTCTCGATGACTGAAGTTACACCAGATTCATTCTGAACCAAATTTCAAGGATGATACAATCCTGCCACATTCTTGATGACTGAAGTTACACCGGATTCGTTCTGAACCGAAGTTTAAGGATGAAACAATCCTGCCACATTCTCGATGACCGAAGTTACACCGGATCCATTCTGAACCGAATTTCAAGGATGATACAATCCTGCCACATTTTCGATGACCGAAGTCATCGGATCACTTCTGGACATATGTCCCAGGATGATACAATCCTTCTTCATTCTCGAAGACTGAGGTCTCCGGATCACTTTTGGACATATGTCCCAGGATGATACAATCCCTCTTCATTCTCGAAGACTGAGGTCTCCAGATCACTTTAGGGCAAGTTCCTAGGGATGATACAATCCCACTACAACATCACTACTCCCCCTTTCGAGGAAGGTCTTTCCGAACAACACCAAGCTTGTCTCGTAAGTGTTCAAACTTTACTCGAGACAAAGGCTTCGTCAGCACATCATCATCTAAATCATCATCATCTACATCTTCAGTATGTGAATACTAAACCATCACCGTCTGTATCTCCAGTATGTTAATACTGAAAGCATCATCATCTATATCTTTAGTATAGAAATACTGAAAGCATCAACATCTCTATATTCAGTAGAGAAATATGGAGTCACCATCATCTGCATCTACAATATGTAAATACTGAAACATCATCTATATCTTCAGTATGGGAATACTGAAACATCATCATCTGCATCTTTATCTTGTATGTAGAAATATCGGATTTCTATGTGTTACGATGGAACACAGGGTTCTTTGTGATCACATAGAATCAATGTAGTATCCATCTTCAGGTCAAGGAGACCTGATATCAGCTTCCAAAGCCATATGGCTTCACAACTTAGTAGAGCAATCTGCTATGTATTCTGCTTTTGTTGTTCTAAGAGAAACATTGGACTGTTTCCTGCTAAACCATGAACTCATAACAGACCCCAAAAAAAAGCATCTACTTGATGTGCTTTTCCTATCTGAGATACTTCCAACCCAATCTGCATATGTATAGCCATACAATCTGTAGTCATGGCTACCATCATAGTATAGACCAAGGTCTATAGTCCCTTTCAGATATCTCATCACATGTTTTGTACCTACTAGGTGAACCCCTCTTGGTTGAACAAGATATTGACTTAAGGTGTTCACAGCAAAACAAATGTCTGGTATGGTATTTGTTAAGTACATTAATGACCCAATGATCTGTCTATAATGAGTTGCATCCACTAACTCTGATGAGTCATCAGCTAATAGGTTCAGGTTGGAGTCCATGGGTGTGGCCATGGATTTGCATTCCAACATATTGAATCTCTTCAATATCTCTACCGCATACTTTCCTTGGTTGAGAAATATTTCTTATAAACTTTGTCATATTTCCAGACCTAAAAAATAGTGCATTAACCCAAGGTCTTTCATATCAAATTCTTCTACTAGTTTCTTCTTGATTTCCATGATTTGTTTCTCCTTCCCTGGCAAGAATAAGTCATCCACATATAATAACAGGATAACAGGTTCATCTTCTACAACCTTGCGATAAAGGTTAGGATCAACTTTACTCTTGGTAAAGCCCATAATTGACCGAAAACTGTCTATCCTTCCATACCAAGCTTTGGGAGCTTGCTTCATGCCATAGAGGGCCGTTTTCAACTTACATATATGAGTCCATCTGTCTTCAACTTCAAATCCTTTTGATGTAAAACTCTTACCCAATCATACCATTAAGGAAGGATTGTCTTTACTTCATCATGGAAGCAACTACCATCATAGTTCTGAAGGAAGTGTACCTTGCTTCCAGGAGTAAGTGTCTCTTCAGAATTAATTCCCTCTTTCTTATAGAAACCTCTAGCCACAAGTCTTTCCTTACTTCTATCAACGACATATTTTATCTTGCAAATCCATTTGTAAGATACCACATTCTTGCTTTCTGGTTTGAGTACTATATCCCAAACATCATTCTAGTATTCTTTTATCATAACATCTTCCATGAGTTCATCTTATCAGATCATCAACATATCCTAGTCTTCTGCATTCAACTTTGAAGGTTGGAACCCAAAAGTCTCGATCCATTAGGAAGTTGTCCATCATGTCGTACCGTGTCGAACTCAAATATCTTCTGTAGTCACTCCCCCTGAAGTGGAGTATTATCTTCCTTCTTCATTCTGTACAGGTGGTTCTATGCTTGATATATATTGGTCAATAGAGTATGTCATGTCATATTCTATTCTTTCTAAGGAAAATCATGAACCTTGCTTTGTACACTTGTTCTTGTATATCCATATGGAGGATACTACATACTTTCCTTTATGTCTCGAAATCATATCATATACATCATTCCCCATGATCAACTGTTATTATTTGATCATCGCTTCTTTCATAGCATTCTTTTCTTCATCTTGAGTTATCTCTCATACCCATGGTAGTCTTCATCCTTCGAGGTGGATCTACCACTCTTTGAAGCTCTTTCTTCCGTCATGGTGTCTCTGACCCTGGGAGCTTTAGATTCATGTTTATTGAATTGTCATCACTTGTTCTTTGGAACAAGTCTCATCCTTCTTTTCTTGTAGGAGGTTGTACAAGATCTTTCCTACAATTCAAATGCACCGGTTGCATGGTTAGAACCATTTCATAAATCATATGCATAACGGCAAATTCTTATGCATCATGCAACTGTTTAGCCAATACAACATTCATCCATATCTCACGGAAAATTTCTAGACTAATCCAATATGTCAGCAAAGAGGTTTGATAAGTAGCAATGGAGAGTTGTATAGCACCATGAGCTACTTACCCATCACATGCATATTAGTAGTATACAGTCATTAATGCAAACAATCTATCATGCATAACACATCAACTGAATATAATCAAATGTAAAACAATATCATGAAATGACAATTGAATACTTATCTTTTATTTGTTTCGTGGGTAGACTCCATCTTGATCATTCTACTTTATCATCTTCTTCTTTCATGAAATCATCATTTCTTATCCAAATGATAAGATGGATAAGAGGTTCATCAAGAATTGAGTTCTTCATATTCCTCATCGCTTGAGGGATCTTCTTTGAATGGTGATAGCTTGATCTTTAATTTGCTCCCATCTTTCTTCTTCTCTTCTTATGAGACGAGCTTCTTCTTCTTCCCAAAGTCAACTGAAAGTAATCACTTTCTTTTGGCACACATTCCTCAGATGAATGAATCCCATGATCATGGGAGGCCATTCAAGGTGGCTATCACCACTTCTGCATTCTCTCCTTCTTCTTCTACTACTTCAAGATGTTATGCATTCTGGATCTTCACATTCTTCAATTGTTTTCTCAAATCCATCTTCTGAATTATGTTCTTATCTTCAAATAGCTTGATCAAGGAATAAAAAATCTTCAGTGTCTTTAGGGAATACACTTGTGGTACAAGTTGATCTGTGATTGAATCAACAGTGATCTTCTTGGCCTTGATCAAGTTCTTCTTGTGTAAGGCTTTGAGGCTCATCTCCCTCTAGAACTGGAACCTCTCTACTCATGTAGGTGTCCAATTCATTTTCTTTAGAGAGATCAAATACTTTCATGCTTGGAATTTTTCAACTTCACCAAGCTTATCATCAAGCTGATGTGATAGATCACTTTGAAATGAGAACCTCAAATGCAAATAGCAAAAGATTAGATCTTACCGATTTGAGGTGTCCGTCCTGCGTCCAGAGCTGGCTGATCTAGGGTTTGTCAGAGAAACCCTAAGTTTCAAAACTTGGAATATTTCAGATATGATTGGATAGAAATATAGATCTCTTCAAATGGAGCTGTCCAATGTACTCCTTTTCTGAAAACAGTGGAGGGAAGCTCCCGGAACAGGAAGCCCTAGTTTTCCAATTTCTTCTGCAGAAATTCCTGTTACTTTTTCTATGATATCTCCAAAATTAATGCTCCTATATGTCTGAAATTTTGCATTGAGGTAACCTCGCATGTCCCTGATCCAACACCATAGGTTTCATTAGAATTAGTTTGACCAATTTGTATTTATGATCATTTTCCCATGGTGACTTGTTACAGGACTGTTCAGAATAGTGAAGTTGTATGGAATGCCACATGTCACTGTTTCATCTTCAGGTTCTAAAATTTGGACCACAGAAATTACAGTCCATTCTATTTCTGGAACATCTTTAGGAATTTAATTTGTACCTCTATAGCCCAAGATATAGCAATTTTCCCTAGGTGGCCTGTTTAGGGATGAATTTTGGAAGAGGCTAGAACCCTAACTTGGAGGGATCATATATCCTAGAATATAGTGAATCTAAGGCTGAAATTTGGACATAGTGTTCATCAGGATTTGTTCGTCGGTCTTTGTAATTTTAAGCTCCCAAACCTTCACCAATATTTGGATAAGTGAATATAACAAAACTTAGCAGTTTTAGTATTTAGGGTTTTTTCTAGGTTCGGGTCAAACTAGGGTTTGATTTTCCTGGAGTTTCACCCAACCAAAAATCTTGATCCAGGTCTCTAAACTTAGATTTTTATGAGGAGATAAATCATATGCTGGGCTCACTCAAAAATTCTTCTTTTGCAAGAATCCCTAATTTGCCACACCGAAAACTGAAAATGCTCGGACTCGAATTCCGCTTCGACAGAAAAATGCGCCCTTCAATGGAGAGTCAGCCTAGCCTTCTTTTGCTGATCGATTGTGGAGAGAGAACCAAAAAGTAAGAAGCCCTAGATTCTGTAGCTGCACAATGTCTTCTTTTCAGGGTGGCTCTGATACCATGTTAAATTTTCATATGCTTAGCTAAGACATCGGTATTTCATTTCATTTTTCATAACAAAAGCATATAAACAGGATCACTGAAAGATAGACAAGCACAACCATACAAAAGGAACACAAAGATTTATCCTGGGAAAACCCTAAAGGGAAAAACCCAGCAAAAACTTCCTCAATATAGATGCCCCAAAAATATAAAAGATAAAAGATAAAACCAGCAAGGAGATCAAAGCCTGATCCTCCTCCTTCTCCAATTACTTCTCTTCTCCACTAATGCGCTACACAAGTGAGAGTGTGTGTCTCAAATGAGGAGCAGCACAACTCTATTTATATTCATCCGTTCACTTTAACTAACTCATTCGACATGTAGGCTCGAGTTAAATCATGTAGGCTCGAGTTACACATGTAGGCTCAAGTAACCACACTGAGGTGCTAATGACCCACCTTTACAATTAGAGGGGACTACCTCATGACTCTTATTAGTTCTTTTGATTAGAAGCATCAGGGTGCAAAGTAATACAATTGGTTCTACCAGTAGGACCATCAGGGACCAAAAAAGATACATATAGAATATTCTTCGAAGTTACAATATTTCAACACCAGTTTGTCTTCAAGCTTAGTGCTTGGGGCCATCTTGTCAGAGAATCACAAAAAAATGAAATTATGTGGAATGAGAAACTGAACTTACTAGGAGATGCACTTGAATGAGGGGATTTCACTAGTGAGCTTGGTTTCTGGAGATCTCAAGTCTTTCCCCTTCAAATATGACTTGCGAGATTTAGCACTACAACTTTTGGCTGCTTTCTGGTTCTGCAGTTTTCTAGTGTAGCTGTCAAACTAGGGTTTGAATTTACGAGAGATGTACTCCTCCAAAAACTTCAATTATAGGCTCAATAGATGTGCCCTAGGAGGGAAAAAATTTCTATGCAAGCAGTTTTCCGAAAATAATTTTTTTTCCTGAAACTCTAATTTCTTCCAGGGATAGAGAGAGGGATTTTCACCTTGTGAAAGCTGTCCCATTTAGGTTAGCTCTGATACAATGTTAAAATTCCATATGCTAAGCTATATTATCACCATTTAATTTCAATTTCATAACAAAAGCATATATACAGGAACACTGAAAGAAACTGTATCACAAGAATAACATAGATTTATCCTAGGGAAACCCTAATGGGAAAAACCCAGTAAAATCTTCCTCAATATAGATGCCCCAAAAGAGAAAAGTTAAAACTAAAAATATTGCTCCTCCTCCTTCTCTAGCTACAGCTCTCTCTCTCTCTCTCTCTTATGCGATACACAAGTCAGTGTGTGTGTGTCAAATGAAGAGTGCTTCCCTCTATTTATATTATTTCATTCACTTAATATTTGACTCAATTATGTAGGATCGAGTAATCCTAACTCAGTTAAGTAGGATCGAGTAACCACAACTAGGGTACTAATGACCTGAATTACAATGGAGGGGACTTACTAAAGAATTTTAGTAATTCTCCCGATAGTAACATCGGGGTACAAAGAAATACAAGTGATTCTCCTGATAGGAGCATCGAGGACCACTAAAAAATATATTTATATTATTATTCGAAGTTACAATAATTCAACAGCTGAAGACCCTGGAGATGGTCCTGAAACCTTGATGGACGATGTAGAACCCCTAGATGGGTTGGATAAGCATTAATGACCCATTCTGTGGTCATTAATGCTCTGATGGTATTATCGTACCCCATGAGAAGACCCAACTACCCCACATATGATGTCATGATGGATCTTGACCCTTGAGGTTCTCCAAGTGTGGTTGAGGTGGTTGAAGAAGCCTATGAAGCCTATTTCTTGTTGAAGACCCCTTTATCAAGTCCTTGGACCCACACTTAGTGGTTTGATGACCTTGCAACCCTTATTGGGGTCATGGAACTCTTATATGATTATGATGACCTTGTATGGTCCTTGACAAGTTATGGAACCCCTGGTATGATGAAGAAGCCCATGGAACCCCTGATGAAGACCCTGATACCCTTGCAAAGGTCATGGATCCCACTACTTGCACTTGGAATGGTTAGATGGCATGATGATGTGGTCTTTGGTGACTTAATAAAGTCATGGAACCTTGTGAAGACATTGATGCCCACTGCTTGCACTTGATGTGGTTAAGGAACCCACACACATATTGTCTTGATGATGGTCCATTTAGTGACAAGCTTGAATCCCATGATGAAACCTTACACATGGCATGCCATTAAAATCCCTAGGGGCTTGATGCAACCCTATGAAGATGTGGAGGACACACTCCCATGAATTTTAAATGATGTGGTAGACTTTGGAGGATATTTTAAAAGAAAAATAATAAAAACACATAAGGTTGACCATTGAGGTGGTAAGAAAAATAATAAAAATACATAAGGTTTACCATTGAGGTGGTAAGAAAATAATAAAAATAGATAAGCTTGACCATTGAGGTGGTAAGAAGAAGTTAAAGTCAAAAATAAAATTCAAATTAATAAACATTCTTACCTTTGAAGTCAAGTAGACCAACATGAGATATGTCCACTTGAATGTGTATATAAACACATTTTCACACTCCAAAAATATATCAAATGTTTTCATTTTTTCATCAATCAATTCTCTCTTTGGTATTTCACAACTCTTGGAGAAAAGTGTGAAACTTTGTGTAGAAGAAAGTTCTGGGCATCTTCACTATAATTTCCATAACTTTCTTATACGGAATCAGAACTACAAAATTCTTGGCTCATTGGAAAGCTTGTTATGAGGGCTGTGTGATGACATGATATAGATCTTCTTTTGGTTTTCCTACTTTTTCTTCATCGTATGATTGTCAAAAAGGTATGTTTCATGCCTATGGGTTTCTCTTGTGATGGCACATGTCTCTTATGGATAGAGTTAATATTTGATATTAGTATGTGAGACTCTATATTGGTATATATATTTGAAGTCATTATGGACGCTACGATGATGATGTTTCATACTTTTATGCTATGATATGATACACTTTATGATTATAATGCATGTGATAATGATGTACACTCTATGATGTTGATGCACTCCTATACAATATGATGTACATGCATACCATAGTGTGATGATGCTCTCCTATGCACTGTGACATATAATTGATGATGATGATGCATAAAGGATGCACACCGAGATGATGATGAGGATGTATACCCTATGATGATGATGCATACCTATGATGATGATGCATGGTGATGAATGCATTATGTTCAATGAAAGCAGAGCATAATTACTTGTTCAGTAATTGTGTATGATGAGTTGTACAATGATGTCTACATGAGAAGATTGACCAGCTTGACCAGCTTGACTAGCATTATTAATGAGCAGAAAAGAATGACCAACAATGATGAGCAAAGTTGATGGGAAGAGATACTTAGTGATTAGCAGCAGTGTTGAGCATCATTGATGACCAGATTGACCAAATATTGATGAGCATATTGACCAGAGATTGATGAGCAGTGTTGACTAGTAGAGTGATGAGCATATATTGATGTGTAGAGCATAGGTTGGTTGTGAAACATAGTCATATGATTGCTTGCAAGAATAATCTTGCACTTGAGGATTGGATTCCTCAAACCCTTCTTAATTGGAGATAAGAAAACTAGGTTGGGTCCTTTTATGAGAGTTGGTGCTCTTTTCATCAGTTGGTACTGATTGTAATTGAGAAGATTGTTTTCTTCCATGTACAATAAATAAAGATCAAAATTCCATATATTCTTGTGTCTCTTCTGATGTGATGTTGCTTATGACTGATGGTTGTTTTGGATGATGAATATGATGATGTGATTAATAACATAATGCTTGATAAACTCTAATTGACTAATAGAAGTGAAAATGTATTAAATTTATCATACACTGATTCACCCCCACTCCTCTCAGTGTGACCATTGTGTCCAACATCAACTAGGCACAACCACACTCACATCAATCTATAGAGGAACAAGGTCATAAAACAAATCCTAATCTAGATACTGATGGAGTAACTGAAATTATTGAGAGCCTTGACACTATGAATGAAACAAATATAATGGATTTTAAAGATCTAAAAGAACCAGAAAGCAGAAGCCTTGAAAAATAGGAAGCAATCTCATACCCATGATTGGATGATCAAACAGAAGAATCCCACATAAATCCAGTTATTGTTCCAGGAACAAAAGTTGATGGGATGTCTCCAACAAATAATGAGGCACTGAAAACAGACTTGACAATAACAACAAATGAAAAAAACGAAGAATCTAGTAGATCTCCAAATGTTAATTTGAGGACTGAGGAAGATGCTATACTCTCTATTGTAGCAAGAGAGGATAAGGGTTTGGAACATGAAAGGAATATGGATGAAAATGAAAAAAGGGAAGAAATCACAAATGTTGAGCTATATCCCTCTTGTAAGTGTAGAAACATTAGCGATGTATGCAAACTATAAATTTGTTGCATCATGTCCTTGGATCAAACTCTAAACAATGAAATATAAATACTAAGGTCTATCTCCAAATTAAGTAGATGGACATGAAGCTAAAGATTGCATTGTTAGATTCTAACAAGCAGTTCGTGAAACTTTAAGAGGGATTATTTTAAAATCAAACATTGATCTTGTTTGGAAATGGAGTGCCATCTCTTTGCCTTATAAAAAGTAGAGCTATTTCAGAGATTCCATACAAAATCAAGAAATATAAATTGTAGAATATATTGTTCATGTTTTATACATTTTGTAGCATCATTTCAAGTCATATTATCAATGGTTGTTAGTGGCACATCCTAATTTCTTCTAGGTTCACGCAATCCCATAATTAGATTTATTGGTAATATGAAGCACACAATGTCATAAATGATATAATTTAAAACCAAGCTAAAAGTTTCAAAATAAAGAATTTTACCTCTATTATATCTTGTGCATTCAGGTAATCTCCATGAAATAATTTCTGCAAATGAAATAGAGGTTGAATTCATATAAATTCATCCCAACTACATGTAAATAAATACTAGAAAAGAGAAAAATAATGTGTCCATCCATTTTCATTTTCTGTCACAAACAAGAAAGACAATGTAATAGCTAAATATTAAAACAACAATCTTAAATAACTAACATCAAGGAAATGCAGTCCCAATCATGAGTGTTACAATGAAAAACACAAAATATATAATCTATTTTTACCTTAAATGCAACCTCAAATTGACATATAGCAATCTAGCTACCATAAATACTTTTCAACATACTTCAAAAATAGAGGAACAACAACATTAGTCAAATAACATGAATCACATCATCAACAATATAACACGTAGACTCATGAGTGGCAACTGTAAGGTGTTAGTGAAACACAATTGCACTGACTAGATTCAGGGCAAGTGGGGTCTCCACTTGTTATCTCGTCCCTTAATGGTCTAATGGACATGTGGGGATTTGAACCTTGAAAAACTGATAAACTGATAGAATAAGACATTATGCTCTATCCCGTCCTCCACTAGTCAATGATGGTCATGGAGGCTAATACAATTATGCATTGTAATTATGTCAATTGATTATTGCATTTGATGCATGTTGGTCTTGTGCCAATAGGTATCCTACGATCAATGCATAGGAAACTAGTGTAAAAACCATTTTTCTCTTCACTTAGTTATGTAGAGCTCATTTATTTTTTTGAATTACGATAAGTATTTACAAAGAAAATATACAATCAACATAAAATAATCGAAAAAGTGAATAAAATTAATTCATGCAACTAAAAGATAATAAGAACATCTTTTCTCAAACCCTGAATCAATTGAAATTGACTAAAACCAATATTGATTCAAGCCACAACAAAGGGTTAAATCAAGCATCAAATTAGAACTAGAAGCATTCAAGGGACTAACACAAAGCTTTGGATTGCAAATTATATGCAAGATAACGCCTTGGAAATCCCAAGAACTTGTTAACATGTTGGAGATGCAATCATAATGGACATATTACGAGATTTTGTTACATTGTAAAATGCTACAATTGTGATGTATTTGGTCACAAAGCTCAAGGCTACAGCAAGGCAAGAAATCCCTCAATTAAAGGAAGCGTCCCATATATGGCTAAGGAGTCCAACAAAATATAGAAGATAAAAGAAAATGAATAAATGCATCAACTGAGTAAGAAATAAAAACATCTTTTCTCATACGTTGAATCGAAGGAAATCAAATGAAACCAATGAACCTACAACAAAGGGTTCATTAAAGCATCAGATAAGAACTAGAAGAATTCAAGGGAATAACACAATATTTAACTAAAATAAACCCAAACTTCCACAATCGAAAAAATACTACAAACATAAATTGTAAGTAAACCATTTTCCAAGGTACAAATCTAGATATTAACACGGTTTCATGTACTAGAATGAGCCCATTCTTGCTTAGTGGAAGTCTTGTTAAATTATTTATTTATCATTTAATACTAGGACACTATCTATGTGAAAAAATAGGCCCCAACTTCGTCAAATTACAACTTCATTTCCTGTCACAATAAGAAAGACAATATAATAGTTAAATATTAAACATCAATATTAAATAACTAACATGAAGGAAATGTAGTCCCAATCATTAATGTTACAACAAAAAACAAAATATATAGAATCTATCCTTAAATGCAACCTCAAATTGACATATAACAATCTTGCTACCATAAATACTTTTCAACCTACTTCAAAAATAGAGGAAGAGCAACATTAGTCAAATAACATGAATCACAACATCAACAACATAACACATAGACTCATGAGTCACAACTAGAAGGTGTGAGTGAAACACACCTGCATTAGATAGATTCATGGCAAGTGGGGACTCCACTTGCTATCTTTTTCCTTAATGGTCCAACAAACATGTGGGGACCTGAATCTTGACAAACCGATAAACCGATAGAATCATACATTATGCCCAGTCTTGGTCTCCACTAGCCAATTATGGTCCTGAAAGCTAATACAATCATGCATTGTAATTATGCCAATTGATTATTGCATTAGATGAATGTTTGTCTCATGCCAATAGGTATCCTACGATCAAAGCATAGGAACCTAGTGCATAAACCATTTGTATCTTCTCTTATCTATGTAGAGCTCATTTATTTTTCTGAATAACGATAAGTATTTACAAAGAAAATATACAATCAGCATAAATGAATAAAAAAAGTGAAGACAATTAATTCATGCAACTAAAAGGTAATACAAACATCTTTTCTCAAACCTTGAATCAATGGAAATCAACTAAACCAATATTGATTCAAGCTAAAACAAAGGGTTAAATCAAGCATCAAATGGGAAGTAGAAGCATTCAAGGGAGTAACACAATATTTAACCAAAATACACACAAACTTCAAAAATCGACAAAATTCTTGAAACAAAAGCAATAAACAAACCATAAAAATTTGTCAAGATATTTTTTCTAAACACCAACATGGTTTCATGTACTTGAATGATCCCATTCTTTCTTAACAAAAGGGTTTTCAATTTAGTTATTTATCCTCTAATGTTAGGACTCTATCTATGTGAAGAGATAGCTCCTAGGCCTAGCTTTCTCAAATTCCAACGTCATTTCCTGTCACCTACAAGAAAGAGACAATGTAAGAGATAAATATCAAAACATTAATCTTAAAATAAGCTGCATGAAGGTAATGTAGCTCAAATAATCAATGTTACAACAAAAAAGTACAATGTAGAATCTATGTCTACCTAAAAAACAACCTCAAATTCACATATAGTGATCACCATCAAGGGTACATGGAATACCTAGACCAAAATAAGACTAAATAGTCCCTCATGTGTTAAATCATATATCATCTTAGGTGAAATCTGTTTTCCAATTCACATTCTAGCCTTGGTCTTCATTTAGACATTCTGAACATGACCTTCTCTAGATGAATCGTCATTATCATCATCCAAAACATTATGTTCCATATCAAGTTCATTAGAGAAATTTGTTATATTGTTTTCTCCCCTTCTTTCATGATTTGATCATCAAAGAGCTAATGTTATTTCATATGGAAAATTGTCAACCTCATACTTTGTTACATATAATCTTAAGCATGTATCCACATTTTTATCAAGCTTGTTCCTCAACTTTGACTTCAAGAATGACAATGCTTTAAATATTATCTCATCCTCCACTATTCCCAAAATCATGGTTTAACATAAATCCGCTAATTTGAAATATTTTGACATTCTTTGCCATAGTATTTCATTACCACTAAGTTTAGTGTTAGTTTTTATAACTCAGTTGGTGCTTTCCCCATGATTTTGATGTCACATGAGGGGGACATAAGTTGTATTTTTACTAGTGAGCTTTTTAATGTAAAGTGTGTTTTATATTATTAAAGTGACTTTTGTACTTTATAAACTTAAAGTGACTTTAAGTTGTGGGACCCAAAAAGTGCATTTAATAAAGTGAATATGTGCATTAAATGAGATCCCTAAGATAAAGCTAATCTCATCCTTTGATTAAGTTGGTTGAGTTAGTTAGGGTTAGTTTGGGTGAGATAAAGTATAAAAGAATGTTTAGGGAAAAGAGAGAGACATCACATCAGAAGAAGAAGAAGACAAGAGAGAGAGAGAGAAATAAATTTCTTGAAGGAAATTTCTAATTTATGAGAAAGATATTGATAATCAAACTAAACGCACAATTCCCAAGACATCTTTAACATCATTGTACCGTACAAGCAGAATATGTACAATCATTATTGCAGACCGTACATGCACATAAATCGAGGCAAATAGCAGGCATGAATTTTGAGACAAAATTTCTGCATTGAATGCTGGGAAGTATCCATACAGTCCGTACTTGGCATGAATCTCGAGAAATTTGTTGTGTACATTTCGCACGTGTGGGTTGAATGTGAGTATTTTTTTTGGCATGTTCTTCAATACATATTTACAAAAGAGGGTTTCTGAAATTATTTTGATGCTAAAGTAATTCTGAGTTGTTGAATTTCTAATTTCTCTCATAAATAAAATTCTTTCTCTGGGTTTTCCTCTGGTGAGGTTTTGCCGTGGGCTTGGCCCTACATTTCTGTGTTGTCACATTTATGTTCAGATTGAAGTTGAGTGCATTGTTTTTTTATACTTAAAACTATTATATAAATTCATCTTATGAGTTGTTATTTCAGACAAGTTATAAATCAAATTTGCAGTCAAGTGTTTGATAAAAGTCCTATATAATTTTTTAGGATTGTTTATCAAATTTATTCATTGTATCATAGCGTGATTGCTGAAGAAGGTGTGTTAAGTTGTGTGATACATAACATAAGAGATTCAAGCCAAGTCCAGTTAAATATTATCAGTTGAAGTCATGACCTCAATAGGATTTTGATATGAAGACAAACTGGATGGGTCTGATAATTTCAGCCCTTGGAAATAAGGAATAACTGTATTGTTCAAAGAGTTGGAGCTATGGGATATTGTTGGTGATTCAGACACCATCATAGTTCCCACAGAGGCTTCTTTGAAGATTGTTTTTGATAAGAAAGATATCAAGGCACAAATAATGTTTTTGGAATATATAAAAGATCATGTGATACCTCACACCGCAGGTAAGTCACATGCTTTTGAAATTTGGAAAGATTTATGTACTCTTTATCAAAATAAGAATCATAATAGAAAGATGGTTCTCAGAGAAAAAATGAGGAATACCAAGATGTTTGATGTTGATACAGTAACCACTTATCTCACAAAAATTTCTCAAGTTAGAGATGAGCTGGGTGCTGTTGGTGAGAAAGTGGAGGATGAAGAGCTTGTTAGATATGCTCTTAATGGGTTCACTGTAAAATGGCACACATTTGTGCAATGAGTAGTTGCTAGAGAATTTTTTTTTGAATGGACAAGTTTATGGGATGACTTTGTTCAAGAAGAGACTCGGGAGGGGACATTCCATAATGGCACTCAGAGCAGTGAAAAAAATGTAGCCCTTCTTACCAAAGGAAAAAGGTAAAGGGGGGAAGAAAAGGGAGAAATACCTTAGTAAGGTTTCTGTTATAACTACAAAAAGTTTGGCCACTATGCTAGTCAATGTTCTAAGAAGAAGGATGAAGACAAAGAGGTAGCAGCATCAACATAGGTACTAGAATTTTTTTCCCAATTTGAAAAAGAATTTTCTTTGGCATCAGTTGAGACTAGTATAGATAGCTCAGTAGATTACCATGGCACATGGATAGAGACAGTGGGTCAGCTAGCCATATGACAAAAAGGTATGGAGTTTTTTGGAGGATAGAAGAAATTGCTCCAGGACACTTTGTTGAAACATATATTGGAAATCCTTAGGCTGAGATAAGAGGAGTTGGAACTATGAAATTCCAACTAGATCTAGGAGAAATTCTTGAAGTAAACAAGGTACTATTTGTTCCAGGTATGAAAGTTAGAAGAATTTCTATGTCATCATTGGAGGATGATGGGTATGGATTATTTGTCAAGACAGGACAAATGTTTCTATATCAAGTAGAGAACCCAATTGGTACCACAATTTTACTTGGGAGTAGAAGAGACATACTTTATTTTCTGCAAGGAGAAGTGATGTTTCCAGGGTTAGGTGGATGTTTATCTAAGACTGAATCTGATGATGAGGTAGGTGCATAGAAGATACTTTCAGATGAGGAGATCCATACTCGTAGGAGACTCAACCAGTATGAAGGTTGTGAGTAGAGGCAGGGGTTAGAGGGGATTCCCCTCAAAATTCTCAGTTTAGAGTTACTTT
This sequence comes from Pseudotsuga menziesii, assembly GCA_001517045.1. Lineage (NCBI taxonomy): Eukaryota > Viridiplantae > Streptophyta > Pinopsida > Pinales > Pinaceae > Pseudotsuga > Pseudotsuga menziesii. The sequence goes on from LPNX010343484.1 coordinate 400,347, forward strand.
TCGACATGGATCTCCAGGTCACATTCCAGATCAAGATGGATCTTCTTCAGAGGATAGAGACCAAGGTGGTGGAGATACAGGCATTGTTGGAAGGACCTCTCTCGTTAAGAGGGAGGGTTAATATTTATAACTCAGTTGGTCCTTTCCCCATGATTTTGATGTCACATGGGGGGGACATAAGTTGTATTTTTCCTAGTGAAATTTTTAATGTAAAGTGTGTTTTATATTATTAAAGTGAATTTTGTACTTCATAAACTTAAAGTGACTTTAAGTTGTAGGACCCAAAAAGTACATTTAATGTATTTAATAAAGTGAATATTTGCATTAAATTGGATCCCTTAGATAAAGCTAATCTCATCCTTTGATTAAGTTGGTTGATTTAGTTAGGGTTAGTTTGGGTGAGATAAAGTATAAAAGAATGTCTAGGGAAAAGAGAGACATCACATCAGAAGAAGACAAAGGCAAGAGAGAGAGAGAGATAAATTTCCTATAGGAAATTTCTGATTTATGAGAGAGAGATTGATCATCAAATTGAAGGTACAATTTCCAAGACATATGTAACATCATTGGACCATATAGCCATAATCTGTACAGTCATTATTGCAGACCGTACATGCACAAAAATCAAGGCAAATTGCATGCATGAATTTTGAGACAGAATTTATTCATTTAATGCCAGGCAGAATCTGTATTGTCCATACTTGGCACGAATATTGAGAAAGATGTTGTGTACAGTTCGCACATGTGGGTTTCTGTGAGTATTTTTTTAGCACGTTCTTCAATGCATATTTACAGAAGAGGGTTTCTAAAATTATTTTGATGTTGAAGAAATTCTGAGTTGTTGAATTTCTAATTTCTCTCATAAATAAAATTATTTCTTTGGGTTTTTTTCTGGCAAGGTTTTTCCCTGGGATTGGCCCTAAATTTATGTGTTGTCACATTTATCTTCATATTGAAGTTGATTACATTGGTGTTTATTCTTAAAACTCTCAAATAAATTCATCTTATGAATTGTTAGTTTAGACAAGTTATAAATCAGATTTGCAGTTAAGTGTTTGATAAAAGTCCTATATAAGTTTTTATGATTGTTTATCAAATTTATTAATTTAGTCCATAATATTGTAATTGCAGCATATTCTGTAGGATTATCCAACTCATAAAATTTCTCCCAAATTGTTGTAGCAAAGAATTCAACTTGATCTATCATTTTTTCTCGATCTAAAATACCTTGAATATGTTATCCTTGTATCTCTGCCTCTCGGCAAAAATGGCTATATAAAATATTGTATTTATCTATAAAGTCAACCTTTAATGTCTCTAAGAATTGGAAATCATTCCAATATGGAGGGTATACCATAGACATGGCCTACAACAATTCATCTCGAGGAAATCGTTCTCTTATCTTTGATGATAGTGATTTTTCAATTTCTATCAAGTTGTGACTCACTGGAATTACAACATTGTGAAATTGTTCTCTTGACATGGGGCACTCGTTGGTGTATCTTCCTATCTTATCATTATAATAAAAGGGAACCATATTCCCATGCACTTGTTATATTTTTATCATTTAAGCAATATGATCTTAGGATCTTATCTGAGAGAATAACATGCACATCAATAATCACAAGAGACAAGAGACACAAAGAATTTTCCTTAGGGAAACCATAAAGGAGAAAAACCCGCAACTTCCTCAGAGATAGAATGAGCACCAATGGCAGCAGTAAAACCCAAAGACATAAAATATGATCTCCAACAGTTGTTTTCTCTCTATCACTTGAGAGAGCTTCTCCTCTCTCACTCATGCACCCCAGATGAGTGAGTGTGTGTTATGTAGAAATGAGGAGAGCCTCACTTCTATTTATATTCTTTCGTTCACTTTATTTCCACTCCAACAAGTAGGCCTCACTTAACAATTACTTACTAGGGCTGACTTCTCTAGGAGAGTCTAATAACCCTAGTGCCCCACAATTGTGGGGAATTTACCCCCCAGTGATCAACAAGGAGGTTTAACCTCAACTCAATTATGGGGACTATTGCCCTGACTTACAATGGAGGGTTAACCTCATTGACTTTACATGAATTTATTATATTAATGACTCTCCCAATAGAAACATCGGGGTACAATATAAGATATACAAGTGAATACATTCCTAATTTACAAATACATCAACAGTCTCTCTTAACTAGGAAGGTATTCTCTTGACACAGTTCATCAGCATAAGTATTCTTCTCTGGATCATCATCAAAGCTGGATCATCATTGGATCGTCATCAAATATGGATAATCACTACATCATCACTGGATCAACATCAAGTCTGGATCATCACTAGATCTACATCAAGTCTGGATCATCACTCAATCATTTCCCTTAGAATTCTCAGTTGAGAGTTACTTTTTGACATGGATCTCCAGGTCACATTCTAGAGCAAGAGGGAGCTTCTTCAGAGGACAGAGGCCCAGGTGGTGGAGATACATGCATTGTTAGAAGGACCTCTCTCATTAAGAGGGAGGGTTAGTTTTTATAACTCAGTTGGTCCTTTCCCCATGATTTTGATGTCACATGCGGGGGACATTAGTTGTATTTTTCCTAGTGAGCTTTTTAATGTAAAGTATGTTTTATATTATTAAAGTGACTTTTGTACTTTATAAACTTAAAGTGAATTTAAGTTGTGGGACCCAAAAAGTACATTTAATGTATTTAATAAAGTGAATATGTGCATTAGATGAGATCCCTCAAATAAAGCTAATCTCATCCTTTGATTAAGTTGGTTGACTTAGTTAGGGTTATTTGGGTGAGATAAAGTATAAAAGAATGTCTAGGGAAAAGAGAGACATCACATCAAAAGAAGACAAAGGAAAGAGAGAGAGAAATAAATTTCCTGAAGGAAATTTCTGATTTATGAGAGAGATACTGATCATCAAACTGAAGGCACAATTCCCAAGAGATCTGTAGCATCATTGGACCGTACAACCAGAATCTATACATTCATTTTTGTAGACCGTACATGTACAAAAATCGAGGCAAATTGCATGCACAAATTTTGAGACAAAATTTCTGCATTTAATGCTGAGCAGAATCTGTACGGTCCGTACTTGGCACGAATATCGAGAAAGATGTTGTGTACAGTTCACACGTGTGGGTTGAATGTGAGTATTTTTTTTAGCACGTTCTTCAATTCATATTTACAGAAGAGGGTTTCTGAAATTATTTTGATGCTGATGAATATCTGAGTTGTTGAATTTCTAATTTCTCTCATAAATAAAATTCTTTCTCTGGGTTTTCCTCTGGTGAGGTTTTTCCCTGGGATTGGCCCTAAATTTATGTGTTGTCACATTTATATTAAGATTGAAGTTGAGTGCATTGGTACTTATACTTAAAAATATTAGATAAATTCAACTTATGAATTGTTAGTTTAGACAAGTTATAAATCCGATTTGTAGTCAAGTGTTTGATAAAAGTCATATATAAGTTTTTATGATTGTTTATCAAATTTCTTCATTTAGTCCATAACTTGTCATTGCATCATATTCTATAGGATTATCCAACTCATAAAATTTCTCCCATATTGTTGTAGCAAAGCATTCAACTTGATCTATCATTTTTTCTCGATCTAAAATACCTTGAATATGTTATCCTTGTATCTCGGCCTCTCGATAAAAATGGCTCTATAAAATCTTGAATTTCTCTATAAAGTCAACCTTTAAAGTCTCTGAACATTGGAAATCCTTCCAATATGGAGGGTATACCATAGACATGGCCTCCAACAATTTATCTCAAGGAAATCGTTCTCTTATCTCTGATGATAGTGATTTTGCAATTTCTATAAAGTTGTCTCACTGAAATTACAACACTGTGAAATTGTTCTATTGACATGGGGCACTCATTGGTGTACCTTCCTATCTTATCATTATAGTAAAAGGGAACCATATTCCCGTGCACTACCATACATAGCATCTCTTTTTCATCAAACTTCTAAAAAATCATCATTTTCTATATTGATTAACTTCAATTTGTAAATGTTACACCTGTAAAAGACTCTGTCATGATATACAAATTATCCAATGCAAGGCATGTTAATTTTATTGATCTTGTTTATTTATCAATATACATCATGTGACTCTGATCCATCTTCACAAGGTTATTCATTTCATGAAGCATAGGAAGAATTCCATGCAATCATAATAATGTCTCTATATCGATTAGTAGAAAGAGAAGAGTTTGAGCATTTTCTACACTTGAGTGATGATCATACATCACCCATAGCAAGGATGAATATTCATTGAATAGTCTTTTAGTTGGTCCTTTTAGTGAGATCCATCTTGGATCAACATATTTTAATAGTTTTTTTCCATTTGCAACACCATCGGAAAAAATTTAAACTCTAAAAATTGTTTGGGAATCTGACAAAAGTATGCATGAACCTCATGTACAAGATATTCAACCTTTGAAACCAATGAAAAGTTTCTGACTATTTTAAATGAAAGATTCATCTCGTGAGCCATACAATGAATACTAAGCATATACGGTGAAGCCTAGAGTTGCAGTCTAGCACAAACACCATTCATTTGTCCCTGCATTATTGATGCTCCATCATCTCCAACACATACCAACTTTTTTGCAATCATGGAATGATCCATACCACCAATTTCATTCAAACTAACAATAACAAGTTCATAAATATTTTCTGTTGTAGAACTTTTGGTCATTTTACGCATTCCAAGTAGATAGGAATGCCTGATATGGTCATTGACCATATAAATGCTCATGCAAATCCATGAAGTATTATCAATAGCCGTAACTTCATCCAAAAACAATGACAAAAATGTAGCATTTGAAATATTCTATTTCATATTGTCCTTTTATACTTGAGCTATATATTTACCCCATTCCCAACCACTCGATAAAGACCAATGAGAAGATGGAAAAATTGGAACTTGAATAAAAGAGAGATATTTCATCATTTTTGGATAATCTGTCATAGGACGTTAATTGGATAGGATGTGAAATACAATGCTTAATTGTATTGTCTTTGATAACAAATTTGTTTCCACCATCTTTCCAAATTGAGATGTGATGGTTCCTCCACTTTCCTCAAGTTTTCTCTTATTTATGAAGAATTTATTATATTCCTCTTCATATTGGAGATGTTGACATTGGCTAAGATATTTCCATATGGAGTATATTTATTCTCATCATTTTCATCTTTCTTATCATACACCTTTCCAACATGTTTCTCTATTGTGTCTAACTTCATCTACAATTTGACTACCTTGCTAAGTTTCCAACTACATGAAATGAATTTAACTTCTTGTGAGGTCACATTCTCATTTGATAGAGGTATTGGTTCAATAAATGGGTATCTTGAGACCCAATCAAATTTGAATTTTCTCCCTATGTCCCATTGACCCTTTTTCGTTTTTGTGAATGCATTGTGTCACCTTGCAAGGAAAAATATACAACATTTGAACTACCAATTTCAGGTGAAAATACATTTGTCTCACTTTGATCACTAGAGGAATGTATTCTACCATCCATTGTATGGGTTATAGATGCATTTTAAAAAGTGTTGGCATCTCTCCCACCGACGGTTTTCTCAAGAGATCTTGAAGCATGAATAGGATGTGGATTATTGGATTGAGGCTTTTGAAAATATGATATTACATCCTTTTGTCTTGATGTTTTATTTTTTTTCCACAATCCATGTTGACATTTTACTTAATATTCCACAATTGAAATTCCAAATAGATATAGAAACCAGAAGTGAAGCCTGCATGAGAAAAATGATATAAATTAGTACAATAGCACATTATATTGACCTGAGTTACAATGCGTGTTTATATTGACTCTTTCAATGAATTTTACATGACCAAATACATCAATAACATTCCCCAAAGGAGGTATAACAATAATACAGTAAAAGTGCAATAAGAATATCTTCGGAAGTTACATTTTTCAACATATTTTGGACATGAAAAAAAATAAAAAAAATCCTAAAAGTGAAGACTCAAACCCTAGCCCAAAACTAAGACTCAAAACCTATAAGTTTAACATTGGAACCCTATCCCTAAATTGATGAATGGCAATCTGAATTTTAATGTCTACTAAATTTGTATTCACATTTAAGATTAAAGGGAACGGTAAATTCCTGCAAAAGAATTGGAGGTCAGCTTCATATCCATGTTATAGGAATGCAATGAAAGAATTTTCTTGGTTGTTCTTGTCGATTAGCTTGCTCTCAAGGAACAAACCCAAAGTAAACATTATGTATTTCTTTCATCTCTTGCTTCCTTTATATATTCTCTTTTTTTTCTATAGAGCATAAGGCCACATACCATACTAAAAAAAGATCGAACAAACTAATGCAGTTTTTGTTCCAAGCATCTCACAAGTTCTAAGAAACCAGACCAACACGTCCATTCTTAATGCTAAATTGTGTCATTCTCCAAGCTACTAGTTAATAGTCACCTTACAATTTTTTAATTCAACCTAAGTATATTTTGTTCCTTTCTTCAAAACCTAAGTATCACATGATATTAGAATGAACAAATATCCCTAAAATGAAGTAGAATATTATTGGCATTCGTTAAATGAGGTAAGCCAACTAGCTAGGTTGCATGGACACAAGTGTGTTTTTTATCCTCTATGATGATTAGTAGATGAGGTTAATATGGATCTATTATAGTTATATAACTAGGAAAGGCGCATGAATGTGGATAGAGTCACATTTTAGATATAATTACATTTCCCTAGATGTGCAAGCATGCATCATACATGCACAAAGTAGCTAGGATGTGGGTGCAAGTCTCCTAGGTCAAGTGATGCATCTCCCTATAACTTTGGATTTAATAGCCTAGTTATTTAACAAAGAGTAAGGTTGAGCAACAAACAAATTAGGAATAATCAATTCCCTAAATTTTGTTATTGTGCAATGATTTATTTTATGCTAACTCCTGAAAAAAATTGATTATTTAGTTATTTCTAGGCATGGTATCATCTATCGAAGGCATTGTAGAAGAAATCCATGGAAAGTTGCAAAGGATAAGGGTTTTGACATTGTCACAACAAATTCAACAGTGGTGATTGGCAAGCTTATGCAACCTACTTTGAATGCAAGTTGTGTTGTGATTCTACAATTAATGAAGGGTAGGAACATGGTGCTTGGGTAAAATAAGATGGGTGACAAAAATGCATTTAGACTTGCTTTATTTTCACTTTCCCATTTTTCAATCATTTCCATTACATTCTAAATCTATCATTTGTATGTTCACAAATACAATTTTTTAGAGTTATGTCTAATGTCAACTTTGATAAGATAAGATAAGATAATTTTATTAATGTCCAACTAATGACCACAAAATAGGTCAATGGGACAAACCTAATATAAAATTTATTTTAGTGGCCTCAAATGTGACATGGAACTCAACCCCTAAAATGAGAAGAAAACTAAGCCGTATCACAAAATTCAACAAACATTACAAAAGTTTCTGCAATGCAAAAACAACAAAATCAAGGGTAACAATATCTAGATTCTAGAATTGCTAGAAGCTTCACCCAAATTTATAAAAAATGAGTACATGGGAACACCATTAATATACAGTTTTAAAATATTTAAAATATCCAAAAGATAGGGGAAAATAAGGAAAAAGTAAAATCTGGATAAGAAATTTAACTAACCATGATACATAGATACTATTAGCATAAATGAATCCATACAGTTTGGATAGTTAACATAAACATATTAATCAATGTAACATATTTTCAATTGGATCTCAAATGATACCTAACATTTATTTGTCTAATTTAATTAATTATAAAAGTTAGTTTTACTAAATCCAAAATACCAAAAATGGGCAAAAATTATCACTATAATTATTACATGCTTCATTTTTTTCATTAGCAATCCATATGTTCATTGTGTCAGATTTTACGTAGTTTAGGTCAGATATTCTTCTAAAAATGTTTCCATTGAACTAAGAAGCATGATTTTTTCTTCAAAGAACAGTGTGAGTCACAAATGAGAACACATTTAAGAAGGTAAGCGTTATTTGCAAGATATGACAATCCTATAGCCAAGTCGAATTGACTATTTGGGATAGTTTGTTTTGGAGGACTAAATGAGGAAACTTAGTATTGATTATTAACCCTAAAATTTGCAAGTTGGTGAGAACATGAAAGGAAAGGAATGCCTTTAACCGTTACTGATTATAAGCATGATTGTTCAATGTATTTGAAGTGCCCTTTTAAAGATGCAAAGCATAGTATTATTTACTCAATGGGAAAAGATTTCACATGCAAGATTTAAGTCACTATTTTGGTACCAAATACACTTGAATTTGATAACCTTTTATCATAACCAAATTTGAAATAAGATTATGTGTACAAAAGGGAGAAAGATAACTTGCCTCTCAGATATGTAGACTACAATGCATGGACACTATTATGTAGGAATAAACATATATTGTATGTGGGAATAATTAAATGGACAAACCCTAACAATAATTATTTGCACTATTGAATGAATGAATGATTGAATACACACATATATATAATATGTTATAAAAAATAAAAAATATGAAATGGAACATGATATGGGGGCAAAGGATTTTCTGGAATATGAGTATTGAACTAAGGGCATAATCCCTCACCTGTATTTCAATTAAGGGGCCTTGTATTAAGTAGTTGGGATAAAATAGTATAGACAAAGTTCTTTCTTGTGATTTGACACTCTAGCTCATCTATAACATAGGGATTTTCAAGACTAACTCCAAACAGTGGAATATGAATTTCAAAGATGCAGCTTCTACTGCTCAGGAAACTGCTTATTCTAAAGAGAATGCATGTGAAGCTGCAAAAGCTACTACTGATCTTTCAAATCCTGAAATATTTCTCAAGGAAGGTTCAACACGAGCCAAGGTTACTCCATTTAGATCAATCCAAAGAAAAGAGGATATTAAATATTTAAGTAATTCAAGGATAACTTGAAATCCTAGTTTTGATTAGTTTGTGTAGAATGAAGAACAATCCTTTCATGATAATGAGTTATATTAGGGTATTATGTTGAAACTCATGCAAAGAATGCAATGTCTTAGGAGAGTGGAAATTGGTAGGGAAATCAAGAGAAACAAAGAGAAAAGGGTGATAGTGAGTACCAATTTAACGTAGAAACGACAAGTAGGATGGACCCTTATCAATAGCCTTCTGATACAAGTTACCGTGAAAATACAACACCTATTGCATTGTTTGAACGCATTGCAAGGGAAGAGAAAGAAACATTTGATGGTAAAGAAGAGAATCATCGTGATAGAAGGAAAGGTAGTGATGTTAGTGACTCTAATGATGAAATCACACATTGGAGAAGAGAAACAATGATCTCACATACAAACAATCAACCATCAACTAGTTTTTATGATTCGGTTAGACTGAACTATAAGAGTGACGGGGAGGTCAAATAAAAACGTGATGATCAATATACTACAAATAGATTTAAAGACTTTAAATTTGATGGGAAAGAGGAGAATCATCATGTTAGAAGGAAATATAATGGTATTAGTGACTCCAATGAGGAGCTCACACCTGGGAGAAAGGAAACAATGATCTTACATACAAACACTCAACCATCAACTAGTTTTTATGATTCACTTAGACTGAACTCTAAGAATGCAGAGAGCCATCATAGATGTGACATGTACAATTAACATTCATACAATGGTAAATCAAATGGATGTGTCCCTAATATTATGCTTTACAATACATCTTATACATATCTTCCATACCAGATTTACCCCAAGTATATTTCCTACTTTAGATATCAAAATTTTCCTGATCTAAAGCAAATTTGACACTTCTCATGTTCCCATGAGTTGTATTATGTAAACTAGAATAATTGATGGGTCATTGACAAAAATACCCAGAAGCTTGACATCTAATGCACAACATTTGGATTTAGTGTATGAAAATGAACACCATCATGACATATTTTAAAAGGTGGAATGACAAGGAACCAATCCTTTTGTATACCATTTTGTTCAGAGACATGTTCATACTCAAAGGAACCTCTTTTGTCCTGAAATGAGCATGCATGTCGTATAAATTAAGTGAAAATTTCAAAAATTCCATCCACTTCATATTTATTATGAAAAGAATGCTCATTACCACAGAGATGTTCATCACTTGTCAATTCATGGAAGTGATCTTTATAAATCAAGCTTATGGGACACCCGTCCATGATGCATTTTTTGGACAATATCTTTCAATACAAGCATGTTTTTCATGATCCCCAGGCTCAATCTGTATCGTACAAGGATTTTTACATCTTGTACTATGTTTGAATTGTGGCCTGTTTAATAAGAGGTGTTATCCCCCATTTTGCATGGGTGACCACCTTCATAACAATCTCATCAAGGGAGTGTATGTGATGGAGATTGAATGATTTGGTCCAAAGTGCTACATCCTAGATGATCATTGATGATGGCTTAGTGATGATGCTTCATGGAGTATGTGGATTGTTTGACCTTGAACTAGGGCTTTGTTTGAAGTAGAATTGATCAGCAATGGAAACATTCATTAAATCTAGGCAGTTTTGTGATTTATTGCATGTTCATCTTAAATTCTAGGCATACTTGAGCCTTCAATTAGCAACAATTAGCTCTATTATGGCCCTTGAAAAGCACTAAGAGGTATCTTTGGGTAAATATAGGAACATTGTGATTTTGTGGAAGGAAACATAAGTGAAACCTGTTTATTCCAAATTCTGGGCAGTAAGCAACTTAATTCTTGTAGCGACACTCCATGCTAGGTTGTTTCCTAGCATTCCTGGGAATTATAGATAGTTTTGGGTATGTTTTAACCATGTATCAACCCTCTAAACAATAATAATATCAACCCTAGATATAATTTTGGAATCTTCCTTGTAGTGGCATCCTTGATTTAGCCTCAACCAACAAAAAGATAGTAAGTCTGGGAAATTTTTAGGTAAAGACAACAATAAAGATATTAATTTCTCAAGTTCCTAAAACTAAGCTACCATGATCAATTTCTCCACTTTTGGAACACTCAAATACTAGAAAATAATGTACATCTTTGTCTCCTTTCCATACTCACAGAATTGATAATATTCAGTCTTTGTTTTCATCATAATCAAGTAGAAAAGTGTGCATCCATAGAAATTGAAAGTAACAAAGTGGAAAATTCATAAGAACCAGCAAGACTGTGTGTCAACTATTGATGAAATTGTCATTGATGCCAACATGGACTTGCACTGATCCCACATATTGTCATTGATGCCCCCAAGTCCCACTTGCAGTGCCTTGGAACCCTTACAAATTGGGTCTGAGCCTTGGATCCATTACAGAGTGGGTTTGTGCCTTGAAGGACCTTGTACCCAGTTGACAAGGTCTTTGTACCCACAAGGATGGAACTTGGAGACACCACCTTGTTGAATATGCTGAAGACTTTGCTGATGGTGCTGAAGACCCTGGAGATGGTCCTGAAGCCTTGATGGATGATGGAGAACCCCTAGGTGGGTTGGAGAAGCATTAATGAACCATTCTACGGTCATTCATGCTCTGATGGTATCATAGTACCCCATGAGAAGACCCAACTACCCCACATATTATGTCATGATGGATCTTGAACCTTGAGGTTCTCCTAGTGTGGTTGAGGTGGTTGAAGAATCCTATGAAGCCTCTTTCTTCTAGAAGAATCCTTTATGAAGTCCTTGGACTGACACTTAGTGGTTTGATGACCTTGCAAACCTTATTGGGGTTGTGGAGTTCTTATATGATGATGATGACCTTGTATGGTACTTGACAGGTTATGGAACCCCTGGTATGATGAAGAAGCCCATGGAACCCCTGATGAAGACCCTAATACCCTTGCAAAGGTCATGGAGCCCACTACTTGCACTTGGCATGGTTAGATGGAATGATGATGTGGTCTTTGGTGACTTAGTGAAGTCATAGAACCTTGTGAATACCTTGATGCCCATTGCTTGCACTTGATGTGGTTAAGGCACCCACACACATACTGTCTTGATGATGGTCCATTTAGTGACAAGCTTGAATCCCATGACGGAACCTTGCACATGGCATGCCATTAAAATCCCTAGTGGCTTGATGCAACCCTATGAAGCTGTGGAGGACACACTCCCATGAATTTTAAATGATGTGGATGACTTTGAAGGATGTTTTAAAAGAAAAATAATAAAACACATAAGGTTGACCATTGAGGTGGTAGGAAAAATATTAAAAATACATAAGGTTTACCATTGAGGTGGTAAGAAAAATAATAAAAATAAATAAGGCTGACCATTGAGGTGGTAAGAAGTTTAAAGTCAAAAATAAAATTCAAATTAATAAACTTCTTACCTTTGAAGACAAGTCAACCAACATGAGATATGTCCACTTGAATGTGTATATAAACACATTTTCCCACTGCAAAAATATATCAAACATTTTCATTTGTTCATCAATCAATTCTCTCTTTGGTATTTCACAACTCTTGGAGAAAAGTGTGAAACTTTGTGGAGAAGAAATTTCTTGTCATCTTCACTATAATTGCCATAACTTTCTCATATGGAATAGAACTACAAAATTATTGGCTCATTGGAAATATTGTTACGAGGACGATGTGATGAAATGATATAGATATTCTTTTGGTTTGTCTACTGAAAGGTATTGTTCATGCCTACGGGTTTCTCTTGTGATAGCACATGTCTCTTATGTATAGAGTTAATTTTTGATATTAGTATGTGAGCCTCTATATTGGTATATATATTTGAAGTCATTATGGAGGCTACAATGATTATGTTTCATACCTTTATGATATGATATGATACACTTTATGATGATAATGCCTATGATAATTATGTACACTCTATGATGTTGATGCACTCCTATACAATATGATGTACATGCATACCATAGTGTGATGATGCTCTCCTACGCACTATGATGTATACTTGATGATGATGATGCATAATTGATGCACACCGAGATGATGATGATGTATATTTGATAATGAGGATGCATACCCTATGATGATGATGCATACCTACGATGATGATGCATACCTACGATGATGATGCATGACGATGCATGCCTTATGTTCAATGAAAGTAGAGCATAATTACTTGTTCAGTAATTGTGTATAATGAGGTGTACAATGATGTCTACATGAGAAGATTGTCCAGCTTGACCAGCATTATTAATGAGCAGAAAAGAATGACCAAAAATGATGAGCAAAGTAAATGGGAAGAGATACTTAGTGATGAACAGTAGTGATGAGCAGTTGTGATGAGCAGCAGTGTTGAGCATCATTGATGAGCAGCAATGACGAGCAGTTGTGATGAGCAGTAGTGTTGAGCATCATTGATGACCAGATTGACCAGAGATTGATGAGCATATTGACCAGAGATTGATGAGTAGTGTTGAACAACAGAGTGATGAGCATATATTGAAGTGCAGAGTAGAGGTTGGTTGTGCAACATAGTCATATGATTTCTTGCAAGAAGAATCTTGCGCTTGAGGATTGGACTTCTCAAACCCTTCTTAATTGGAGCTAAGAAAACCAGGCTGGGTCCTTTTATGAGATTTGGTGCTCTTTTCATCAGTTGGTACTGATTGTAATCAAGAATATTGTTTTATTCCATGTACATAAATAAATATCAAAATTCCATATATTCTTGTGTCTCTTTCGATGTGATGTTGCTTATGACTCATGGTTGATTTAGATGATGAATATGATGATGTGATCAATAACATAATGCTTGATAAACTATGATTGACTAATAGAAGTGAAAAAGTATTAAATTTCTCATACACTGATTCACCCCCCCTCCTCTTAGTGTGGCCAATGTGTCCAACATCAACCAGGAACAACCACACTCACATCAATCTATAGAGGAACAAGGTCACGAAACAGATCCTATTATAGATACTGTTGGAGTAACTGAAATTGTTGAGAGCCTTGAAACTATGAATGAAACACATATAATGGATTTTAAATATCTAAAAGAACCAGAAAGAAGAAGCCTTGAAAAATAGGAAACAATCTCATATCCATCATTGGATGATCAAACAAAAGAATCACACATAAATGGAGTTATTGTTTTAGGAACAAAAGTTGATGGGATGTTTCCAACAAATAACGAGGTGCTGAAAACAGACTTGACAATAACAACAAATGAAAAACATGAAGAATCCAGTAGATATCCAGATGCTAATGTGAGGACTGAGGAAGATGCTCTACTCTCTATTGTAGCAAGAGAGGATAAGGGTTTGGAACATGAAAGGAATATGGACGAAAATGTAAAAAGGGAACAAAGCACAAATGTTGAGCTATAACCCTCTTGTAAGTGTAGGCACTCAAAAGAGGATTATTTGAGGCTTCATGTTGTTAACAAGTTCCTAAAGTGTGCATATACAATGCAAGGATTAAAATAGTTATCAATGCCTAACTCTATGACCAAAGTTATTTCTCTAATGTCAAATGTCCATCCTAGTCACACTAAGGAGGAAAAACTATTATATATTAAGATCAATATTAAGATAGAACTTGTCACTACAATGTTTGATGTTGGTCATGAACAAGGCTCAATAAGTGGTCAAGAAGGATACGAAAATGCACATCCAAGGAAAATGCATGGTTAAATTCACCAATACAATGGGTTATATTGATGAGGCCGAATTTGGCACAATACCTCTAATATATATGGGTTTTTTTAACGACCCATTCACGATCATGCCTTGCTACTCTAATAAACATACATGGATTCATCAACTTGTTTCTTCTGTATTTTTTATTTTCTTCTATAGTTCACATTTCACATTTGGATAATGAAATTGATGTTGAAGCTTTCATGTTTTGAGTTCTTTTGTTCTTTCCTAAAATATTATGTTGCATTTATCTTATGTTTTCTTAGTTCTTTCTTGAAATTTGATGGTAAGGATGGTGTTATTAGATACTAAGTAGTCACAACACTTTAAACTATGATTTCTTAACCATTTATATGGCATATTATCCATATTAAACCATATTAAACCATAAATGAAACATTTATTAGAAATATGCATTAACAACCCAAAATTTAATATTATGTATTACACAATAGCACCTGACACATCAAATCCCATCAAAATTACACAACACATTTCTAGTGGGAAAAAACACTCTTCAATGATAATTAAAATACTTTTCTAATAAAGCTCACACCAATTCTTGATGTCACCTTATCCTTTCCACAATCCTCCTTCAATCCAAAAATTGAAAACATTTTTGCATATCACAATTATATGTTTTTACTGGCATAAAATTATAATTATATTTCTAGCTTACATCTTGCATTCATATCTTTGATTGCTTTCCCTGGTCATTATGATGACTAGGAAAGCATACTTAGATCTTGTCTTGGTTCACAATTAAGTGTATATTTTCCATTGCTTGGGTATTTTACCCCTAATAGGTACACATAAGAAATCATTTAGCTAGATTGTATAACAAAAAAATGATTCCAAACCTTCAAAGAAATAGCTATAACAATTGTAAGTGTAGACTCTCAAAAGAGGATTATGTGAGGCTCCATGTTGTTAACAAGTTCCTAAAGTGTGCATAGACAATTCAAGGAGGAAAAGCGTTATAAATGGCCAACTCTATGACCAAAGTTATTTCACTAATGTCAAATGTCCATCCTATTCACACTAAGGAGGAAAAACTATTATATATTAAGATCAATATTAAGATAGAACTCGTCACTATAGTGTTTGATGTTGGTCACAAACAAGGATCAATAAGTGGTCAAGAAGGATAAGGAAATGCACATCCAATGCAAGTGAAAGGTTAAATTCACCACTAAATGAATTATATTGATGAGGCTGAATTTGGCACAGTACCTCTAATATATATGGGTTTTTTTTAATGGCCCATATTTAAGCGATCATAATGTAGTCTTATAACAGTGAATATACGAGAATATATGGTAAACCCTATGACCCTAGGATTCCCCATATGTATTGTGTGAAACATGAGACTTCATGGTCATGCCTTGATAATCTAATAAACATACACGAATTTATCAGCTTGTTGCTTCTATATTTTTTCTTTTCTTCTACAGTTCACATTTGGATATTGTAATTGATGTTGAAGCTTTCAAGTTTTGATTTCTTTTGTTCTTTCTTAAAATATTATGTTGTGATGGAGTAACCTAAATTGTTGAGAGATTTGACACTATGAATGGAACGCATATGATGGATTTTCAAGATCTAAAATAACCAGAAAGCAAAAGACTTGACAAACAAGAAACAATATCATCCCAATCATTGGCTGATCAAACAGAAGAATCACACAAAAATCCAATTATTGTTCAAGTAAAAAAAGTTGATGGGATGTTTCCAACAAATAATGAGGCACTGAAAACAAACTTGACAATAATAACAAACAAAAAATGTGAATAATCCAGTAGAGCTCCATATGCTAATGTGAGGACTGAGGAAGATGTTCTACTCTCTATTGTAGCCAAAGAGGATAAGGGTTTGGAACATGAAAGGAATATGGACGAAAATGCAGAAAGGGAAGAAAACATAAATGTTGAGCTACAATCAACCTTGTCTCCATATTTAGAAGAAGAACTTGAATATTCATAGAGATGTTCAGATATCATTGAAGGAAATGAAAATCTTGAGATTGTTCACAAGAAGGAAAACGATTGGGAAGTGGACCCAGTGATACCTTTAGAAGAACTGCATGACCAATCACATACAACAATGACTGAAACAAAACTAGAATTTTTTATAGCTATCAGTGGAGTAAAAAAGGTCGAAGCCATAGAACTTGAAAGTAACAATGTGGAAAATACACAACCAACATGTTTATGTGTCAAAAAGGAACAATCACACTCTCCTCTAGCTATACATGAAGAAGCTCAAGAAACAGATCCAACTCTAGATACTGATGGAGTAACATAAATTGTTGAGAGGCTTGCCACTATAAATGGAACAAATACAACAATAAAGAAAAAATTCCATCAAGTAGAAACTTGCTTTACTTCATCCATAAATGCAATAAGAAAGGAAGATGTTCTAACTAATAATATAGTAGTAGAAGTGACATACATTATGGAATTTAAATGCAAGGATGTTAGAAAATAAAGAGAGCACGGAAGCACAGATGATGATAAACACAAAGGTGTTTCATCTCTAATTTTGAAATACAATTGTTATGAAGCAAACACAATTCATGCCATATATACAACACTAGAACTTGTTGAGACCTTCTACATAGAGGATGGTGCAGTGGTAACAAAACAAATAATGATATTGGAAGATCCACATGAAGAATGCAACATAACACCTGACATAGATGAAACAATAGAGATAGATATTCCAACTACTGATGAAGTAATAGACAATGCAAAAGATGTGGAACTTGAAATTAATGGTTTTGAAATTGTAAAAGAGCCAGAAACCATACATATTGAGTATATTTACCAACATCAAACATTCTTGTGTCAAGGTTCAGAACAACAACATGATGAATCATACCGTAATCCAGTTATCATTGTAACAACCAAAATTGTTGATACCCTCCCAACAAGAGACAATGCAAAAAAATTATACTTGGAAGTAGTGGCAAAACATGATAACAAATCTAGCAGATCTCCAACTAATGCTTCAATAAAAGAGGCCAATTATTTTCTCATTGATACAGTAACACAAGACAAGGATGTAGAACATGAAAAGGACAATGGGAAAAATTTAGAAAAGAACAAAACCACATGTGCAAATGAGCAACCTTTAACCTCATCTCCATTTGTAGAAGAACAACACGAATAACCACATGCATCTCCATATATCAATGTATGAACACATTTTTCAAAGACATTCACATAGAATAAAACGCATAAAAAACAGACATAACTATAGCTTATGGGGCACTACATAAATTATTAGACTAATGGCTTCTGAAAGTGTAATAGCTTTACCTACAACTATGGAAGAATAGTTGAAAACTCAGATCTATATCATCCAATCAATGCAGTAAAATAAATTGCAGATAACCTTCTCATGATAGATGAAACTAGGACAATAGTACAAGAACAATACCATCATAAAGTTTGTAACATAATAAAAGATGAATATGTTCCAGCTAATAATATTGTAGTAAATGTTACAAGAGTTGTAAACTAATAGTATCACATAACACAAGATAAGAAACAAATATTTGTCTTCTTGGACCTGAGTAGTTTCTACATGATAAATGAATTCATATTGAGTACAATTTGGATACTTAGTATAAACCCACATTTTGTATAAATCTAAACCCACATGTGCTCGAGTAG
This sequence comes from Pseudotsuga menziesii, assembly GCA_001517045.1. Lineage (NCBI taxonomy): Eukaryota > Viridiplantae > Streptophyta > Pinopsida > Pinales > Pinaceae > Pseudotsuga > Pseudotsuga menziesii. The sequence goes on from LPNX010343484.1 coordinate 418,679, forward strand.
CTCGACACCTAGGTCTTCATGTAAATATGTTGATAATGAAAATAAATCTTTTAAATTATGTTTTTTTATGAATGTAAACAATTTGAAAACAAATTCCCTACTAAAATTAAACCCTAACTTGAGGTGGATCAACATACTGACAAATTACCATGAACAAAACAAAAGAGTAACTCAACACAAATTAAAAACTTAACAATTGAAAAGGAACTAGACCTACCTTCATTAATCAATTTTTGAGACTCAATGTGGAGGATAAACCAACAAAAACTACAAGCTAGGAAAACTAACCTCTATAAATACCAGAGAGCCCAAGGATCTTTGAACAAATGTAGATAATTTCCACAACCTCTCAGCCACTATCAAATTTCTTTCCACAACATCTCAGCCACTGTCAAATTTCTTTCCATATCCTCTTTACGAGGTGAATTGGTGATTGTTGCAACATTATATAGAAAAAATGCCCCCATTTGACTAGATCATTCCAGATTTTTCTAAATGTGGTCCGATTTGGAATTAAAAAAACCTTCACCTAGGAATTGAAACGGTTGAATTTTTTATTCACCATGAAATCTGGAGGTAAAAAATCATCGAATTTGTTATTTACCTTGAAATATGGAGGTAAAAAATCCTATGGTCCATATTTAACTTAGTATGAGTGTGATTTAACTGAAATTTTCCCAATGGTCCATAAATTAGGGTCAATCTGACTGTTAATCACCTCTATTAATGAAAAAATGAGGCGACCCAACTACTAATTACCTCCATGAATGAAAAAAAGGGGTGAACAACTTCTCTTCCCCCGCGTTACTGGAAAAATGGGGGTGAACTACCCATTTCCATATTATTCACATGGCTAAATGCATCGAAATTTGTTTTCCCCTTTCTCACGGGATTGGCTAATCGATTTTTAACATTTAAGCATTTAATAAATATTGGACTATCTTATTAAATTAAAAAAACCATTCTTATATTAAAAATTCGCCCAAGATTTTTTTGGGACCCCTATAAATTCACCCTTGGGATAAATTTTTCCCCTAAAATCATCCTTGATCATGTATGATATGCTCATGGGATGCCCTCCTTTCTATTCTAATGAAGCTTTAATAACATGTAGGAAGGTAATTTATGATGAAACCTTTGTTATAATTGTGTGATTGTTTCTTATTTTATTAGTACAAAAAACATGAAATCGTTGTATACGGTACAACTTTGACTAAAAAATGCGTATTTTAAAGCACTTCATTGGGATTATTATTTGACATGGAAATTTTGATATACATAATGTCTTTTGTCAACTATTGTGATGTAGAGCATTAATTGGAGGACGTGATTGAAATCCTCTAAAGAACCTCAGATATCCAGTGAAGCAAAATATTTGATTCTAGATTGGTATGCTACTTAGAACAAAGGTTGGTTTCCAGAGGAATGGATGAGATAAAGGTAATATGTGGCTTGACACATATAGTTATACTTACGGTATATGGGCTTGTTTACCTTGTTTGAATTTCTTAATATATTTATGCACAGAATAATAGTAATGATCTTAATGGTAACCATGATTCAAGTGAAAGAGATAATTTGGATTGAAGTTTAGACACTTTGGTTCCAAGCAACTCAAAGTCAACACATAATCATTCCTGACTAATCTAGGAAAAGTGTTGTTTTCTTGGACTACATAAGAGTGTCATCTTGACCTATACCTACAGAATACAATACAAATATAAATAGACAACGCAACAAGCATTCCATATGTATTCTTAAGATAGATACATTTTGATGATACAAAGTCGTAGATCCTAGTGGGGTTAGTCCAAACTCTAAATATACACCACATTTATATTTTATCCTTGTTTATTTTATATTTGTATTTTTCATACCTCATTGTAAATATTGTGTAGGTGACATGGTATAAAATGATCACTCACCTAAATTTTTATTCTGTATTCATATATCTAGGAGACTATGTCAGAGATTATCACTCTCCACTAATACCCTCGAATAACATCAAGACATGTATTCTTCTTAGTAAATATGCTCAATATGAAATATGGCCCAGATTCAATGATCTGGTTCCCAAAACTAAATTTTAGGTAGATCCTTTTATTTGTTTCCACATTAAACATCCCTGTGAAGGCTTACACACATATGTTTCAAGTTTTATCCCACAGATCGGATCCATAACTTTGGAACACACCCATGATTGGAAACATCATACAAATATTTTGTTTTCAAACATGAACCCATATATCTATCCATCCCATCACACTGCAACATTTAACCAGATGCTTATAATGTCATGAAACCAAAAGAACTATAGAATATTGAATACCTTAGTGAACGAAATGCAAATATAGGTGGTAACACTCCCATAAATTACAATCAAGGAATTAATCATTGTATTTTCAATTGGTCATGTAACTATCTCCTCAAGGCTAGATAGCCCCTCCAACATGGCATCCTGTCATTCCTACATGACTAGATTTGTAAGTATCTTATAAAGGCCACCTTCTCCCACTCCTCTAGCAAAAAAATGACCAAATCCATGGATATTGTATATGATGGTGACTTGCTAACAATCAAATCTAATCTAAATCAAGACTTCACTAGAATTCCTCTAGAAAAATATGGAGCACAATTTATTCACAAGATATATGCATCTAGCCCAATTCCACAAGTATTCTTCTCACTTGATCTTGAAACCTATCAAGGATATTTCTATCACAAGTAATATCTAGTGAAGGTCCATTGTTTACATACCATCCAACTGTTGAAACTATGTACATGGAAATACTAGACACCATGGAAAATTGGGTATATAGATTAGCAATCAAATCATCCACATTGGAAGCATCTACACTTCCTACAAACTACACTTCCTGCAAACTACTGATCATGTTGTCATTGCTTACCCTTTTTCTTCTTCCTCTGAAGAAACTAAGAGGCATATTGACCATGCTTGTTTCACCCAAAGAAATTTACATGACTTAGGTATTTCTTACCCTAACATGAATAATTTGATTCTTCAAAGGATTTCTCTTTTGATCCCTCTTAGGTCCTCCTTTCCTACATTCTTCTCCTCGCATTATTAGTGAGGGTTTGGTCAATTCCATCATCCTCATCCTTGTAATAAGTTGAGACTTACTCTAGTATCATCTCCTCTCCAATGAAATCATCCCACAACTTCTCAAAGTTAGGTAGCTTCTCTTGACCACATATAACCTAGACAAACTTGTGCCAAGATGAATTGAATCCATTCAAAGCAAACCAAACTAGTCTTTGTATCCAACAAATACACAAAGAAATAAGGACCAACCATGGAAATGTCGCTTTTTGAATCATTTTTTTAATTATCTAGAGTAATCAATGGCACCCCAACAAAATTGAGTTGTGCATAATCAAGTCCCTCCTTATCTACCCATGCAATAGGTTTACATTGTTCTATTTTTTGCTTTCCTATTTTTTTCTTATTTTTATTTAAAGGGAGTGTCTCATATTTTAGGGGGATTTTATTTATTATGTCCCCTTACACCTCCCCCAAAACAGGACATGTGGAAACACCCTTTTTCTATTGTCCATGTCTTGAGAGTGTAGGGAGTGTTACCCCCCCATTTTGTATGGGTGTTCATGTGTGATTTGTTCACATGCCATGATGAGGTTTTCCTAATTCATTCTTTCGTACTTTGATGATGCCCTAACGATGATGTTATTTAAGGATTATCATGGATAATCTTGTTTTTTGAAGTATGTTGAGTTAATTTTTGGTATGCAAAGCAACAAAGGAAGAAATATGTCAAAATATAGGTGGTTTTTGGGCGTAATTCCCACCATAAATAGACAATAGATGTAATTTTGGGCACTTATTAGCTCTCAAATAGCCTCCTATATAAATCTAGAGTATGATCTGAGGATTTTCTCCTAAACAGAAGTCATAAACTAGCTTCAAAATATAATTGTTTGAGTCCAAAGTAAGGCAGTCCCAACAATATAGAAGAGTTCAATGGAAAATTTGTGAACAACTATATATTCAAATTTTTTTGAACTTGTGGCTACATATTCTTGCCTCATTTAGGAGTATATAAACCATTTAAACATAAATGTGGATCCTTGCAACAACCTTAGCCTTCAATTTAGGGTAAGTCTAGATGTGTCTTGGCCCCCAAAACAAAAATTTGGGCACATGAGAAGTGATGAAGAAGGTTATTTATGAGGTTTGGAAAATTTTGGGAGATTATAACCATTAAAATTTACAAAACTAAGATTTTGGCATAATATGATCCCTAAGGTGAGAACCCTAAAAAACTAGTATTCTTGGTGTGTTAATGTACCAAACAACTTGAGAAAGGGCCAGGCATGGTGACATCCTGTGCAAGAATATCCTCAGAAGGATTTAATGCCACATTCAATGTTGAAAATGATCATTCTCAGTCTTAAATATGGATATTTTGGATCATTTTATCAGTATGGAAGAGAGGATATTTTGGTGCCTTGAATTTGCATTTAATTTTTTTTTTGACTAACAGTCAACATCCCTGTGTTCTTGAAGTACTATGCCCGTGTGCTAATTATGAACAGTTAGAATATTGCTGCCATTATGCACCCATTACATCATAAAAAATACCCCAGTTCGCATTTGATTCAAACCACAATTCACATTGACAAGAAGGTATCCATTTGTACCCAACCCATTTATTGAAAATAAGAAACAAAATAATAGTTGCATGTTTCAATTCTACAAGGTTTTTGCACAAGGCACCTTTCGTTTGAGTATACACTATAAGGAAGATCCCAACAGTTGACTAAAATGGGCATGAAAATAAGTATAAATTTAGGCTAGGAGTGTGCTTAGATTCTTCGTTCATCTCTAGAGTATTCCTTAACAAATCAATCTTCTATTAGTTGATATTCTCTCCACAAGTATCCAAATAAAGGGACACTCATGTATCAATTATGTAAAAGTAATCACAAATTATGCATAAAGGTTTCCTTCATACATGAATTACTATTTAGTGACCCTCAAACAAACACAAGTTAGGCCATTCTCATACAAAACAAATTCACATAGGAGAAATGCTGGTTAAAAATGTGTTTGTTTGTTGGTGTAATAATCTCATATCAGTCTTTAAGTTTCATGATGTTCTAACCTAAACCACATCCAGTGAAAACACTTTACCTATAGAAAACTCATCAAAGCATGTGCTCTTCGACTGCAAATGACTTTATTTTCCATTTCCATTGTTTATCAGTGTGTTTATGTATTCTTCCAGTGCTTATGCAAGTTATATTTAAATTGTCATTGTAAATGACCCTTATTTCGATGTGTATTCTTTTATTCTATGTAGGATATAGATTTAATATTTCATAGATTTGTATAAGAGGTTGGGACATGGTAGTGGCTATAGGTGTAGTCTTTTGTAGAAACTGGTTTAGCTTCACTACCTCCCCTTCCTCATTTAGAGTGGCAGATTATGAAGCCCCACAATAACTGTTCATTATTACTATTGGAAGGGTTTAAGTCTCTAAATCCTGCACTTCCTCCTCCATCAATATCCGAGGGTTCTATACAGGATGTAGTCACTCCATGTTTGGTGACTTCCATACAAAAAGGACTCATTGATGTAGTTGAGCCTTCAACTCCTCCTGCACTTCCTTCCCTATTAATGATTGAAAGTTCAATACAGGATGCAACCACTCCAATTTTGGTTTCTGCCATATGAAAAGGCCACATTGAAAAAAAATATTCACTCACTGAGTCCATTGCTTCACATAACAAAAGCAAGGTATAATTTCCTTTTCCATAGTTTGACTTTATTTTAGTACTGCTTTTGAGGTCTAGACTCTATATTCAAGGGTATCATTCCAAGAGGTTGCTTTCTTATGTCATTTTAAATGTCATATGCAAGTGAAGAAAGTTCCAAAAGAGATTACTTCTATAAGTGTCAAGCCCTTAGATGAAAGATAAGTTTTTCTTGAGCAAATAATGACTTGGGTTAGTATCAATATCCTTCTTTATACATGCCATATTTTTTCTCTAACATTTGTTGGATTCTACCTAAAACCACTTAATTTCTGCACTTCAATGCTATTTTTTATTGAGTTTTTTTTTGCTTGTTTCAGCTCTTAGCTGACATAGTGTTGTATTGATTGTATTTATTAGTCTTAAAGATTGAGACATAATTTTGTTGTTAATCGCAATATTCCCAGGCCTCAAACAAATATTAATGTGGTTGCTATTTTGGAAAAAGAAAATGCAATATGCCAGGAAAGATGGAAATTTTTTATGGTGCTCCATATGCTATATTGATTTTGCTAATTACTTAAGTTCTAAATATTTTGGTTGCTATTTTGTGCCGACTTTAAATTAACTTTCCTTGTGAATTTTGGGATTTTGTTGGAAGTGATGAAGATGACGAAGATGATGATGATTGGGGTGATAATTAATAATTGGTAATTTGGTTTCTAAACTATCAATTTTAAATGGAATGCATGGAAAAAGGTAACCTTAATGGATTATTGTAAGTATTCCAACTTGAAGTATCCTATTCCTTTTATATGCTTATTTTTGTTGCTCGAAAAGGACAGTTGCAATTCACTTTCTTTGTACATGGTTTTCACTAAAGTTCAACCATCATATTTGTTGATTTATATTGATGGAATAATTGTATTAGGTAAACAAACTTTACTTGTCTCCAACAAGATTTTCTCCCCAAATTCTCATGCACTCTTCCAGTGACCAAAATGGTGTCCTGCTCTTTTAACAATACCACATTTTTACAGCAATATCTCCTCTCAATTTTTTTTTAAAGTATGAAATCAAGGTCCTAAATAATAGGTTGTGGTGTGGTTTGCATCTTTCATGTTCTTCAATGCTTAGAAATTGGAGGGATATCGTGACTTGTCTCAGTTTGTATTTGAAGAATTATGGAATCTATGTTAAAGTGGGGTTTACTAAACCACATGCAACAACTGTAAGTTTTCAAACCATTTTCTTGAATTTCAATTATCAAGCCACCGAATGTGGAGTTACCTTTATAAGAAAACTAGATTGATTCTATAGGTCACAAGTAGATATGTCAATATGGTTCTTGATCTCTCTATTAAAGTGTAAAATGAATTGTTGTTTATACCTCAATTCTTAAAGGGTGCTAGCTCAATGGAAGAGCACCTACCTTATAGGCAGGAGGTTAGTGGTTTGATTCCTTTGTGCCCTATCATAAATGTGTGACTAAGGAAATGACTAATATTCACATATACATGACTATTAGTATCTAATTCCTAGTATCTTATAGTGCAACTAACGTTTAATCATATTTATCTTAGTCATTAATAGGTTACCTTGATGTATCATCTAGTAGTTTATTTAGTCGTATATTTGGTCATTAATTGTGGCAATTAATGACTAAATCAATGACTATTAAGGAAACCAATTAATGACTAAGTTAAATACGACTAAGTTAGTCGAGCTATAAGATACCGAAAATTGGCTACTATTAGTCACTGACTCAAAAATATTCCTTTATATATGAATTTAGTCACTAATTTATCATTTTGTACTAGTGTAGGTGTTAACCCAAAAAATCCCTTAGTAAGCTCTACATGATCTACACCACCCAAAGACTTCTACGTACGACCCTCATTTGACCCCCACACCCTCAAAAAGGCTCAAAAATATGAAAAAGGGATTAAAACCCCTAAAAAGAGCCAAAATAGCTCTCATAGGGACTAAAACCTCCAAAAAGGGGCTAAAACCCCTCAAAGGAGCTTAAAACCCCCAAAGGAGCTAAGAATTGGGTGAAAGGGGCTAAAATCCCAAAAAAGGGGCTAAAGCCCTAACTAGGGGCTTAAAACCCTAAAAATATCAAGAAAACGTATAAATAGAGGGATGGGGGTCACTCTCAACTCACTTCTCATATCCCTATCCTTATGCTGCCCATATAAGTGCCTTGAGACCCTTTTCCTCTCAAGTCATTATTGGGGCACACACCTCAATGGTCCTTAACTTGGTAACTCCGCGGTTTTTGTGAAAGCTTGTAAGCGGAGTTGCACCTCAAAATAGTCTTAGGGGTGTCAGGGTTGAGTCAAATCCCTCTTTTTGTAATTAACCCATGGTTTAAGTCCAGGGTTTAGGGTTCGGGGTGGCCATGGTTTAAGCCCATGGTTTTGTAATAAGTGCACTGTATAAATAAGCACTCTTGTAAATGAGTCAGGTTAGGCTTTTGATGTAAGATGAATTGATGTGAAGCTAAGGCTAGTTTTGTCAGAAAGGTTAAGTCCCAGCTGTGTGCATGGATGACCTCTGCAGCTTTGCGCGCAGAGGGTTTTTCGGTGATTAAGAAGATCTACAGCTGTGTGCGCAGAGATCTGCAGCTAAGTGCACAGCTTTGAGGACTTGAAGGGATCTACAGCTGAGTGCGCAGATCAGAACTGTGGTTTTTGTAAAGAGTTGAATAAAAAACAGTTCTGTGGATGTAGCCCCTACACTGGGGGTGAACCACGTTATATCTTGTGTTGTGGTTCTTTTGTGTTGTTCTGTTATGTTCTTTTATGCATTGATAAGTATATAACTGATAAGTAAGATCATTGCTAAAATACTAACTTCGCTGTGAATTCCCAGTAAGGGTTAAGCAAGGAACTGTTTGTTTATCTAACCGCGAAGCTATATAAGTGAATGTCAAAGCTCTGTGTTGTATGATTATTATTTGTTAAAGGCTAAAGGTACAGTAATATCCCTCTTCTGCTTGCAGAAACCTGATTCTGCAGCACCCCATAGCTATTTTGGTTGAGATTGCAACCCGTTCGTAGGTTGTTTCCAAAAGGGCCAACACTGTGGGTCTTTTGTTGGTGCGAAGACAAAGGTATAGAACCCAGGTCTACCCTAAGCCCAAGAAATTGGTTCCGTTTCCGGTTGAACTCAGTATCTGCTCAAGAGGGGTTTACATCGTACCTAGAGGGCTATGTTTCTAAGACCCTCAGTGAAAGAAATTGGTGATTGGATTGATGGGATGTGTCTAAAATTTGTTGAACTAGAGAACAAAGATCCGCGTCATAGTGCAAACGACTTTTTACAAAGGTATGTTTTTTCTGATGTTTATGAAATTTTCTTTGGTAGTATCCACATAGAGTTGCACCAGTGGTTATCTAGGTTGAAAGAGAGAAAGACAAACTTCCAAGAAGGTCAGTTTCCTGATTGGACCCCCGCAAGAATTAATATATTGAAAAGCGTGAACAACGAGATATCCCGAGCTGTCGATTTCTGGACGACATGAACTCTTGAAGAATTTGTGATGGAGTTTGCCATCGACACAAGTACCTCTTTTAGCGAAGCTGAACGGAAGTTTTTCAAAGGACCAAGGGGTAAGTACTTGAATTCATTTAGTTTGAGAATTAAAATGCTATTAGATAAAAAGGTATATTGCTCATTGAATCATACTGTTAGATTTAGTATTACTAACCTATGTTTGCAAGAGAAAGTGACTTCGACAAGCAAACTGGTTTGCTGCGAAGTGGAAAAAGGTATAAGAGAAATTTTGGATCCTATACCCTAGGTCAGCATACTGAGTATACCCCCAAAAGTCCAGCAGACTCAGAGCATGAAGAAACCCCTTCTGTTGGAAACCCTCCGGTAACCCCGCAGCGAAGATCTGTTATCCCTGAGAACTCGTCGCAGTCTGAAAGTAACCCTATCCTGAGTATTCCTGTTGCAGGTCAGTCTACCCCAGTAAGTTCCCCCCCACCTACTACCAGTCCCCCTCCCTCCCCCCTAGATCCGCGATGGCCCATATGAATGATGACATTAAACTACCAGTATTTAGAGGAACTGGATCCGAGGATCCATAACAGTTTTGGTTTTTATGTGAAGCATTGTGGACTGCTAAGAGCATTGTGGATCAGGATATAATAAAAGTGAAGCTGGTGACTTCTTTAAGAGACCGGGCTTTGACTTGGTTCATGAAATTCTCCAGTACTCAGAACCATGCCTTAGATGATATTAAAGCAGCAATGGTTAAAGAGTTCAAGAAGCCTAAATCAGAGTCACAATGTATAACGGAACTGAAAGAGATTCAGCAGAGGCGAGGCGAATAAGTTTGGGACTTAGATCAGAGGTTCAAAGTTCTACTATATCAAGTTAGTTTCACCATTGGAGCATCGCAGCATAAAGAGTGGTTCATTGCTGCTTTGTTACTGCATATCAGGGTTCCACTCATGCAACAGAAGGTTGTTGATCAACAAGAGGCTTTGGAAATTGCCATGAAGCTTGAAACAACTCCTGTCGAAGATAATTCTGGTATAGCTCAAATACAAGCGCAGTTGGCCAAAATGGCTTTGGAGCTTCACGACATGAAGAAGGGGAAATCTAGTCATGAAGAGGTTTGGTGTACACAATGTCGGACAGAGGGTCATGACAAGGAACAGTGTCCTGCAGTAAGAAATTACCTGAATTATTTTGCACCAAACCCATTCAACCCTAGTGTTCTATATTGTGAGATCTGTAGGACAACTAGCCAGCATCGACCAGAAGATTGCTATTTGCTGCAGAGATATGTGTAAGTACCGAAGAACCCTTATTGCAAGTTCTGTAAGTCAGTAGGACACAATGAAGATGAATGTCGTAGTTTTGACTTGATGAGAGAACGAACCTATGATGCTTATAGGGTGCAAAATGATGGACAAGGCAATGATGGATATGGATACCATGGTAGTGCATCTGGTCGAGGTACTTTTGGAGGTTGTGGTCATGGTGGTATGGCTAGAAGAGGATGAGGTCAGGTTGTGTGTTACAACTGTAACTAGGCAGGACATCTAGCTAGAGACTGTCGGAACCCAACTATGACATGTCAATATTTTCAAGCAGTCGACCATGTGATTGAGCAATGCTCGCAGCTGATAGCCAAGATTCAAGAAATAAATAGTGCTCCTACTTAGAATCTTCAAATGATTGCTGTAGAGAAAAGACCTGTCCCAGCCATTAATGTTGTTACCAAAAGTGGAGCCACGACGCAAGTGCAGAAGAAGGAGAAACAGCCTGATGAGGCTTGGGTTCGTAAGGCCCCAGAGAAAATTCCAACCTTCAATGTGGGAAGAGAAAAATAGACCTTTATGGAAGACAAAAAAGACTTTGCTGATCCGGGCACATCAGTAGCACCTGCGCAACAGCATCAGCAGTTGGCACAGTCTCAAGAAGCTTCGACGGATAAAGTAAGTACACTGTCTTCATTTTTAAAGAGTTGTATGAAGCTCTTAAGAAATCAGAATGCTTTAAATGAATTACAAAAAGTTATTGCTTCTTGCGAACCTCAGCGAAGTTCTGGTAAGGAAAAAACTGTTAATAGAGTCAGAAGAACTGGCAGAGAAATGAGATTGCATGCTCAGATAGGAGAATATGACATGACTGATGTCATTTTGGACATAGGATCAGAAGTAAATGTCCTAACCAAGCAGACCTATGAACAAATGGGAAAACCTACCCTGGAATGGTCCCCTATACAGTTAAGATTAGCCAATCAGCAGAAGATTGTGCCCCTAGGAAGATTCCCTAGTGTCCAAGTAGATATTGATGGGGTCAATACTTTAGCAGACTTTGAAGTCATTGAGATGATTGATGATAGCAATCCCTATCTAGCATTGTTAGGAATTGAATGGGCAATGGAAAATGCTGCAGTCATTAACCTTAAGAAGAGACATATGAATTTTGAAGGGAAAGGTTTGAGAGTCATAGTACCACTGGACCCTTCTCAAGGAGAAAGGAACACAGAACCACTCAAAGATGAAGATCAGGATGTTTTGGATCACATCTACAACATCACAGCTAAGGAAGAAGATTATGTTGACCCTACTGCCGAAGGTATTATGGATTGGCAGTGTGACAGCTCCTGCATGACTGATTCAGATGACGGTTTAGAGAATTGGTAGAATAGACTCTATGAGCTACATGGACATCGATGTGCCAGAATTACCAAGTCTCTCAGATGGCTTGGTTCACAGAAAAGAGACTTGCATACCTTTGATGGCTTGACAGACCCGATAGATTTTATTATGCAATTCTCAGAGCATGTACTAGATTCATAGAAAATGGAGACTCTGGATTCAGCATTCAGGGCCACAGCAGCTAGATGGTGGAATGGTCATAAAAAGTACATTCATAGTTGGGAAGCATGACATAAGTCCCTTTGCCTGAGATTCATGGATCAACCTTAGGAGGTGCGAAGCAGGTTTAATGGTAAGACTAGCCCTCAGGAACATTTGGAGCAATGCTATGAAGCCTAGAAGCATGTACCTCATGAAGAGTGGGTACATAGGTTTGTGCATACTCTGGAACCTATAGCAAAGAACTGGTATGCGGAAGTCGAGCTTCGCCATGGTATTGTAAGTTGGGATACTCTTGTTGATAGTTTTGTGTTGACATTTTCTGTTAATGACGTTTTTCCTGCTTTAGATGTAGCTATTAGGTTGATCCATACTAAGGTGTTTGATGATCAAGAAATAGCAGAGTACCAACTTGATTGGAAGGCACAAGAAGCTAATGCAGTAGAATGTTATAACCTCGCAATTGACGAGGATAATGACCCATGCAATGTTAATATTCCTGAGTCAGAAGGACACTGTGAAGTACATGGACCAGCAGTTGAAGCACCTGAAGTGACTTAGCCCTTGAAGATGCGGACTGTAAACATTGGGTCAGAAGAACAGCCCAAGTATGCTACCATTGGAGATTATTGGGATGAAGAACTGGTGAGCAAAGTGACCCAACTTCTCCATGAGTATTAGGACCTATTTCTGACGAAGTTCTTAGAAATGAAAGGGATCAGTGAGGCTGTGGAAGACATTCTGTCGGGGGTGGAAGCTCGAAGCCATGTGGAAGCTGGTATCAGGAAATGTCGAATGCCCTTATTATGGCGTAGCCAGAGTTACTAGTTGTGCCGGAGATGGAATGATCTGTCGGAGATTAAAATATGACCGTTGGAAGAAATCACAATTGGCAGTGCTGGTACATTACCTGTATTAACTGCTTGTATTAATGAGATCCTGGGAAATCTACCGCCATTAGGACAAGATCTCTGTCAGATTTGGTGTCTTCAATGCACAGTTATGACATATTTGGTCAATGGAGTCTATAAGAAGACATCTAGGCCTGTAGAAATCGCATTACGCATTTCCTTGAGTCTTACAATAACATCTATGTCAGTTGATCGTGAATTTCAGGAGCTGTTGAGAGAATTTGAACAGACAAGTCTACCGAACCTTTTCAGCCACCCACCTGCGTCTGCACCCCACGAAGAGACTCCCCCAGCATTGATTCAGCTAATGCAGACACGATCTGCCAGGAAAAAGTTTAAGCTTGAAGTTCGTTCTAAGCAGAACGAAGACAGACACAAGCAATCAGGGCAAACATCGGAGGATCCCGAGATGAATCCGTCTGGTTCAGCAGGGATCCCACCTGAAGGGGATGAGAACATTGCATCGCAGCGCCCACCATATCTTCAGCCTGTTCGACCAGGAGTTCAACCACCTTGACGGAACGCTAAATTCACTGTATGCACCCCTTCGCTGCCACAAGGTGTGCATTTGGTTGGAACCATGACAGGGAAAATAGACCGGCTTAAGTATGCAGACCACGACACGAATGATCGTGGGAAGTTTCCATAGTTCGCACCTGGAACACACTTTCATTTCGTCAAATATCTGAAGACTGGGGTGACATTGCTGGAAGTAAAATAGTGGGTTGCTGGCTTGGATAAAGCTGGTTTGTTGAAGATGCTCGATGTTCCCCGTTTTGGTCGCAACACATAGGTGACCATAGTGGTCAAGCATCTGTTGGCATTAGTGCATGACGACCACCTATGGATAGGAGACAAGAAAATTCCTATTAATGGAGAGCTCATTCATAGGATCACAGGCTTACCAATGGCAGGGCCTGATCCGGTGATTGGATTTCCTTCAAAGCATGAAGATACGAAGCTCACCCAAAGCATGAAGGACCGCTTCGGCCTAATGAAGGGAAAATGAGGGTATCACACTTCCATGATTCAACACCAGAACATTCACTTCGCAGCTGAGCTCTTAGCATGCAAGTTAATGCGGAAGTGCAGACCAAATGAAGTGCCTGCCCTGATTGACAGAATTGCTGCGAACTGTGCTGAAGGCTACAGTTATAACTGGGCAGCATACATTGTGAAGGAGTTCCTTGAGGATGCCTGTGACGCACAGGAGAAAGGTATACCCTTTCACTACTCATGTTTGATAGTCCTTATCGCCCTGGTAGGATGGAAAGAACCTACCGAGGCATAGTTTGTTGCTGTACCTTCGAACATGCCTGGCGCAACAAGGTACGCATCTCTGTGGGTTTCACAGGATAAAACCCTACAGCAGATGACAAACTATGTATTTTCCTTTTATATGATGAGTATCTCATATGAGATTGCAAAAACACCGAGGCTCACTAATGAGTTATTCTCTCAATATGATGGAGCAGCCAACTTCAGGGCTGACATGCACCATATCTTTATCCAGGCTTGCGCAGATAAAAAGCATCAATGGTTTAAGTTACCATATGTAGTAAATGAGGAATACATCCACGCAGTAGTTCGACAGTGGCCGACAGAATGGTTGAAGGATGTAGGGACAAAGCCCAATATTCCAATCCCTCCAGTCACCAATGTGGGTGCTGGCCCTAGTCAGACGCAGCAACAAGACCCCCCACAGGAAAAGGAAGACCAGAGTGAGTCGCAGCAGACTGAAAGTGACCAGGGTGGACATGGCAGAGATGGAGGAGAAGAGGAAGATTCAGTCAAAACCGTTTCAGATCCCAATCGGCCGGATAAGCGCAAGTCCCTAGAGGCAGAGGAAGTAACCAAACCTCAGTATTGAAAGAAAACGAAGGCATCGAAGGACAAGAATATGGATGAAGAGCCCAGTCTGACAACTGAGGAGATTGATCAGGCTCTGTCGAAGACCACAGAAGTTGTCACCAAGAAGTGGTCGGAGTTTGTAGCTACGCACCTTGATGCCATCACCGGTGTGGCAAAGCGGATTTCAGAGCTACAGGACTTAGCAGAAAAATCAACAGCTGGCGTTGCAGCAAGTAGTGCCCTAGTAAGCACATAGCTATATATAAGGCAATGTCCAGCCAGAGATAACAAAGGCTAAGTGTCAAGTGCAGCCCTCATATTAACTGATGCAGCGTCTCGTTTAGAGATGACCATGAAAGTTGGAATAGATTACACTAAGATGTCTATGACGGAGCTGCATCTCTGTCAAATAGAAATCGTGAAGGAAATCCAAGCATGAGACCACTATTCACAAATGCAGTTGGAAAATACCATGAGTCAATAGCAAGGCCTCGCAGCGCAGTTGAAGGAAGCAGAGCAAAGAAAGAGGGATGTAGAACGTAACTAGGCTACACTGGTACGAGTTTTGGATGAGGAGTGTCGAAGTCTCCCTGACTTCGACGTACAGCTGGAGGAAGAGCCAGAGTAAAGAATAGCCAAGCTTAAAGACTACGCACAGTATTCCCACAGAGAAACAGAGAAGCTCAAAGCAGAACATGAGGCTCAGATTGCGGAGCTTCAACTCTGCATCACGCCGGAGAGCCCACCAAAGGTCAGGGAGCAGCATCGCACAGACATTCAGGCCTCAGCAGTAAAAATCTCAGATATCGTGAGCAGCACAGCCAAACTGCTAGAGGAAAGCATCGACGCTTGGAAAAAACTACAGGAGCATCCAGAAGTACAACAATTGTAAGAAACCATCAAGTAGCGACAGACAGAGTTGGACACAGTGAAAGTGGAAATTAAGACTTTGCCTCCTATGCAGAAAATGCTCAAGGTAAAGCAAAGCAAGGAAATCCAGTAGGAAATTGAGTCGTACAGAACGAAAGCAACACTGCCGGAAAATTCTATGCAGCCCCTTGTCAATGAGGCCTTGGAGTTGAGTACTGCTGCGGATAGCCAGCTTAAAGTTCTGAAGGAGTACGATGCATTTACATAGGAAAAGGCCAGCGAAGCATTAGCAGCAGCATTGTAGGAGTTGGTGGAAAAGGAGAAAGCAACCGACAATATCATGTGTGGCCTCAACCAGTAGTTCACTATCTTCACCAACAAAGTTCTCCCATCGGACAAACAACAGAGTGTCCCAAGACGGGACACTGGTGAGTCTTAGGGGCCTGTTAGGGTGCGCACCTCAATGGTCCTTAACTTGGTAACTCCGTGGTTTTTGTGAAAGCTTGTAAGCGGAGTTACACCTCAAAATAGTTCTAGGGGTGTTGGGGTTGAGTCAAAGCCCTCTTTTTGTAATTAACTCATGGTTTAAGTCCAGGGTTTAGGGTTTGGGGTGCCCATGGTTTAAGCCCATGGTTTTGTAATAAGTGCACTGTATAAATAAGCACTCTTGTAAATGAGTCAGGTTAGGCTTTTGATGTAAGATGAATTGATACGAAGCTAAGGCTAGTTTTGTCAGAAAGGTTAAGTCCCAGCTGTGTGCGCAGATGGTTTTTGGGTGATTAAGAAGATCTGCAGCTATGTGCGTAGAGATCTGCAGCTAAGTGTGCAGCTTTGAGGACTTGAAGGGATCTGCAGCTGAGTGCGCAGATCAGAACTGTGGTTTTTGTAAAGAGTTGAATAAAAAACAGTTTTGTGGACGTAGCCCCTACACTGGGGGTGAACCACGTTATATCTTGTGTTGTGGTTCTTTTGTGTTGTTCTGTTATGTTCTTTTATGCATTGATAAGTATATAACTGATAGGTAAGATCACTGCTAAAATACTAACTTCGCTGTGAATTCCCAGTAAGGGTTAAGCAAGGCACTGCTTGTTTATCTAACTGTGAAGCTATATAAGTGAATGTCGAAGCTCTGCGTTGTATGATTATTATTTGTTAAAGGCTAAAGGTACAGTAATATCCCTCTTTTGCTTGCAGAAACCTGATTCTGCAGCACCCCATAGCTGTTTCGGTTGAGATTGCAACCTGTTCGTAGGTTGTTGCCAAAAGGGCCAACACTGTGGGTCTTTTGTTGGTGCGAAGACAAAAGTATAGAACTCGGGTCTGCCCTAATCCCAACAAATTAGTTTTGTTGCCGGTTGAACTCAGTATCTGTTCAAGAGGGGTTTACGTCGTACCTAGAGGGCTATGTTTTGGAGACCCTCAGTGAAAGAAATCGGTGATTGGATTGATGAGATGTATCTAAAATTTGTTGAACAAGAGAACAAAGATCTGTGTCGTAGTGCAAACAAATTTTTACAAAGGTATGTTTGTGTTTCTTTTGTGTTGTTCTGTTATGTTCTTTTATGCATTGATAAGTATATAATTGATAAGTAAGATCACTGCTAAAATACTAACTTCGCTGTGAATTCCCAGTAAGGGTTAAGCAAGGAACTATTTGTTTATCTAACTGCGAAGCTATATAAGTGAATGTCGAAGCTTTGTGTTGTATTATTATTATTTTTTAAAGGCTAAAGGTACAGCAGTATCCCTCTTCTGCTTGCAGAAACCTGATTCTATGGCACCCCATAGCTGTTTCGGGTGAGACTGCAACCTGTTCGCAGGTTGTTGCTGAAAGGGACAACACTATGGGTCTTTTGTTGGTGCGAAGACAAAAGTATAGAACTTGGGTTTTCCCTAAGCCCAACAGTCATTCACCCTCCCTCTCCTCCATTCCTTCGTTGAGCCAAAGCTCCCATTCCATTTGAGAGGTGCTCCCAAAGCTAGGGCATGGTGGCCCATTTCCACCCAGAGAAGGTATAATATTTGTTTTCTGTCATTTTTCTTATAGTTTTTCTAACATATTTTTGCTTGCAGGTTTGTTACTCATGCTTTATTGCAGGTTTCTTTCAATTTCTTGCAGCTCTTTTGTTTACTAACAGTTTTATGCAGGGTTTTGGAGCTTGGCCCTAATATGGTTTTCTGTCTTTTTCATTTCATCCTCACAGGAACCCTACCCTTCTATCCTATAGATGAAAGGGAGTTGTTCCTTCATGTAGCAAGGGTGAAAGCCCTACTACAGAACTAGTGACCATACTAGGTCGATCCCATAGGATCCCTGGATTTAATTTCTGTATTTCAGTTTTTATTTTCCCTAGTTTAGTTTTCTTTCAAATCTATATTAGATATGTCTTTTTATGCATTTTAATTCATAGCCAAGCCTCCTTAAGGCCAAGCTGAGCCCATTCGGCTGGTCCTAGCTCATGCTTAAAAAATTTCATCTTTCGGACCAGGTCTCTCTTATGGGGCTGAAAGGTTTGACTAGGTCACTCATTCAGGACCGAAAGGTGAGACTTCCTCCTAGAAAGAAGATTGGGTCCTGTTTGCAGTTTCTGAGCGACCCCCTCCCCTGATTTGGGGAAAATTTGGTGACCCCCTCACCACATTTCCCCTAAAAAGAGCGATCTGTCTCTTAGATTTGTATTTTTAAGTTATTTGGACTGTCAGTGCAGCTCAGCCACCTCTGTCCATCAATCCGTGTTTATTTCATTTCAGTTTGTGTAAATCACTGTTAAATCAAATGGTTAATGGTTTAAAGAATGTAATTAAATATTGAACAAAATTACTATAGGTTAAGTTTCTGTTTTTAATTGGAAATTGATATATTTCCTAGCCCTTCCTCCTCTACCCAGTCATCACCCTTCGAGGTATTCTAGGATAAGATGAAGGGTGAAGCTTGTATAGTAATAGGCACTTCATCTATAATTTTCCAAAACCACTAAAAATGGGTGACTTGGAAGGTAGAGGGGGTGGAGACCATTGGGGGTTTCATGGTGTTTGCATCCTCCCTATTGACCGACCTTGCATCCGGAGAGTGACTTGAGGATCTACAGATGGGATTAGTCCCATTGTGTTGAGAGCCCATCACTCTTTCCTGATTGAAGAGAAATTCAGGTGTAAGGCAGTCACCTAGTCAGGCTACCATAGTTCAAATTCAGTTATGGCATGTGTTTAATTTTATGTTTACAATATACTGCTTTCATCAACAATTTAGCCAAGTTATCAATTCTGCAATAAACCAAACACTCTTTGCAAAATATTCATAAACCATATAAGCATCCACCAAAGGTAACATAAATACAAAATCCATGCACACAAACTATACCACATAAAACAACCAAACTCAGTTCATGACGCTGAGCTAGCCATTAAAATTAATAATTTACACTAATTCAAAGACTTGCAGTATTTGAGGACATAAGTCCCTGACTGCCTTAACCGTGGGAAGTACTTGGGCTTAGCCCAGAAACTCATTGTGAGGAGTACCACGGGAACCCCAAAGTAGCTGGCTACTGATAGGAATTTCCAAGTGAAGCGGGCAACAACCCCCACCGATTGACTAGCACTCCCATGAGGAAAAATCCAAGCGCTGTCTCTTGGTAGTCTTGGTGGCCGAGTGACCACCTGAAAGCCAATAGGAAGCCATTAAAACTAGGATCCAAAACGTCACTACCATATTTCACCACTTGATATACCAACTAGACACAATTGATCCTCCACGTTCTTCTTCACGCTTGAGAGGCGATCCACCACAGTTTGGGTCCTTGAACCAACACCGTCGAGACCATTCTCGATGACCCTCTACACCATCAGAAGGCCACACAACCTTTGATTTAGACTCAAAATCATACCAATATGAGCCATATCTACATACTGCACCATCCAGCCCCATGGCTAGTGCAAACCCGGATCCATTTTTTGGCTTAGTGATTGGTACTAGACCCACGTACATATCCCACACCACCTCCAACACCCCTGCTGGTGGCCCTAGCACGGTCATGCAGACTGTCATAAGTCAGCTACCACCACCCATGCTGACCAATCAAACTATCCCACCTATCATGCCTAGGGGTAGTGTCCCTTCTAGTCACATTATCCCACTTGGCATGCCTGGGGGCAGTGGCCCTTCCACCTACAATGTCCCTCCTATCATATATGCGAGCAGTGGCCCTTCCACTCAAAATGTGCCTCTTACCATACACGGGGGCAGCAGCCCGTCCATAACTGTGCCGCAAGTACCCCCAGTCACACAGGTGCATCATGTTCCTGCAAACCCCACCACCATTGCCACTCTATCACACATCAACCTTGGGTCAAACCTTCCTTTCATGGCACGCCTCAACCTGCTCGACTTGGCTCAGTTAAAAAATGACCCTATCTACCATCAAAGCTTTGTGCCTCCCATGCCAACCAAAGTCCCCTCAAACATTCCCAAGTTTGAAGAGAAGGCAGGGGAGTGCCCCCAAAACCATATCATGATGTTTCACCTATGGTGCTCATCAAATAGCATCATTGATGATTCGATCAGACTCAGATTGTTCCAACGCACCCTCACAGGTGTTGCAACCAAGTGGTACATTGAGCTACCACAAGCAAAGTATCCAGATTTCAACTCCTTGGCCTTTATGTTCCTACAATATTTCCAACTCCCTATCAGATATGATGAAGGAGTGGAAATCTTGCTATCTTGCCACTAGAACACTGCGACTGACATCATCGACCACATCCATGAGTGGAGGTGACATCACAACATGTGCAAGATCAAGCTTAATGACAGGATCTTCCTGGACTGGTTCTTGAAAACCTTGATGCCACATGTAGCCAAGAATGTCACCTCCGAACGTCCCAAATAGAGGAAGAGGCCATCTTGAAGGCCCAATAGTTTGACCTCATCTACGCACAGTCTAGATACCTTTACACTGTCATTCTAGACGCTCCCCAAGTAGGCACCTCCTACTGGGATGCACTGGGGGCATCCCATGCCACAGATGGCATCATAGGCTCTGTCTCTCACCAACCACAACACCGTTCGACACCACCTGCAATACCCCCATAACCAAGAAACAACCCCAGTATTTCCTACCAAAACCAAACTCTGGACTATGAAAGAATGATGTCCCAGTCCGGAGCTACAACTTCTTATGCACAACCTGCGCCACAGCACCAGGCCCGAGCATTAGCTTGGACAACACAACAATATGCGGGACAAATGCCCACATTTGTGGCACCTTCACCCCCCCAAGTCTACTATGCACCAGCTGTGCAAGCCGCTTAAGCCCCCACCTCCACTCCGCCAGCACCTTTAGGATAGGTGTTTGCATAGTAAAACCGTCCCAACCACCCAGCCCCCAATAACCAACAAGGGCAGGCTAGAAACCAAGGCAACAATCAACCAAAGGGAGGCGGTCAACAACTAAACCCTCCCAAGAATGTCGAGGCAAACTGGCCATCCAAAAATCCTTAGTAACTGAACACACCTAGACACAATGCTTCGTTGTGCACAAATCAACCATGCAAGTTGTGTGAGGTCTACAGGCACTATACACACAAATTCCCTTTCATGGGTTACGCCGAGCAATCCATTCACAATGAGGTTCAACATGCTACCAACACAGCAACCCCAGCTCAACCCGACCCGGCACCACTAGGGCCTCCACCTATGGTCCTCCAAAATCTATTTCTAGCCCCCAACGCCCACTCCCCAACCCAATCCCAACACCCTGGGGGAACCTTTGACAACAGAAACAGGTGTTCACCACCTGCTAGCCATGACAACCGAAGAGGTCAATTTACAGACTAGACGAAATCAGTACAGCACTAACATTGAACCCACTGACACATCGGCAGCATCTATATCCAAAATAGCCAATGCACCTCTTCATCTACCTCCTTTTCCTACGCGCCCCCCCACACGATGGGTTTCCAACAATGTCACGACTAGAGCTGCTTTAAGCTACAACATCGTGGATGATTTGGCCCAAACACCTATGGCCATGTCCTCTCTTGAGGTACTCAAAACTTTCCCAACATAGCAGAAAGACGTACTAGCCACCCTTAGTGCTGTAGACCCCTCCGACTCCAAGTTGATCACATTCGATACGAATAATGGAGAACCATGGATGCCATCAACCATTTCCTTCCAAATACCGGTATCCATTCAGAATCTGGTCATGCATTGGTGCATAGTGGACGAGGGGGAATCCACGTGCGTTATGTCTACCTTAGTCTAGCAGAAGCTTGGATCCCCAATTCTGCAACCACCCTCTACTACTCTGCGGAGTTATGATGGCCACCCCACTAAAGCCTAAGGAATCCTCCCACATATTCCCATCACATTGGCTGAGAAAATAGTACTGATTAACATAGAGGTTGTCAATGCTCAGTTGGACTATAACCTTCTCCTTGGAAGAAGTTATATGTACGCCATGAGAGCTATAGCATCAACTATTTTTCGTCTCATGATGTTCCCTCACGAAGGGAAAATCGTGATGGTTGACCAACTAACTTATCACGATCCGCAAGGGCTAACGACACCCACCAACATTATCCCTACAATCAACACCATTGATCAGCAAGGGCTAACTGCACCTGCCAATGTTATCCCTATGGTCAACACCATAGTTGACAACATAACAGCCTCCCCATTGTTGAATGTGGGCCCTAGGTTGTTTGTTGATACCACCAGGATGGCTTCTTTCCCCTTAGTGTCACCACCGTTGACACCAAATGAGATTTCAGATTTGTGCATGCTCTCATCCAACACTGCTACACCCAAACATCAACTGCATCCGCATCCCCAACCGCAACCGCAACACCATCCGCAGCCGCAACACCATCAGCAACCATAGCATCATCGACAGCCGCAACATCATCATCCATAGCCACAACATTATGCGCAGCCACCACCACAACCTCATCCCCACATGAAACCATCAGGGAGTTATCTGGGATCCTCCCCAGTCCACACAATTCTCTTCCTCTTTCCCCTGCTTGGTGTCATGAGTAAGCCAGTAATGGCTACCTTAAACTTACCTAATTTCACATTGGGGATTCTCATGTGGTACCTTGATCCACCCACCCAACCGCCAATTCCCCAGGTAGTCTTAACCCCCGTGCAACCCATTGTGGTCGAATCTCATCCTCCACCCGTCCCGTAAAAACCAACCACCACACCCACACCCACACCGCCCCACCCAAAAAGGGTCAGGGGAAAAAACTTAAAAGCTACCACTGAACCTCGATAGATCCTGCCTTGCACCTTCTACGAAGAACAGGTCCATGGATACAACAAAAAAACTCCCTGTGGTTGAACTCCCAAGTGGGCCAATAGTGAGAAACAAGTCATTGAGAACAAACCATGCATGCGCCCTCTGTGGATTGTATGCACACTCTTCTCACCATTGCCAAGACTTGTCTAAGTTTTGAATGGCTCTAGCCAACCTTCGACAACATTCCCTTGAATCTGAGATCACTCTGATCGAAAAGTCCATCCCCCACCTCCTTCCTTAGACACCATGTCCATTTACGTGATGTCCAGTTCTACAAACCCTCTTGTCTCCACCATCACCGATGGTCCATCAGACCTATCTCTTCATTACTTCCGCAATGATGAGGAGATACTTGAAGCCTTAACCACCCCAAAATACCCATGGGATGACATGCACCATCGCTCATTCTTCCTCCCTGAAGAACTTGTGTTGCAGTCTGACCAGTTTTTCATGGAAACCAAATATTTCATTCATGGGAAAGTCGACTGGTTCAAAAATCCCATTCCGGCACCATATGCCTTTGAAGAATGGAACATGGAAAACATCTCACCAACCATCAAAATCAACATCTCAACCAATCCTGAGGTTGTTAAAGAAATCATGCTGGGGGCATCCTGCTCCCTAGAAGAAGTTGTTGCCTACAAATCCCTCTTCCAAGAATTCTGTGACGTCTTTTCCTGGTCCTACATTGAAATTCCTGAGTTGGATCCATCTTTTGTGGAAGATCACATCGATACATGGCTCTATGTAGCCCTCGTGCACCAAAAGCAATGGCCCATCCATCCCTCCAAAGCTGCTGTGGTCAAAGCTGAAATTGAGAAGTTGAGCACAACCAGCTTCATTTACCCCATTGCGTACACCACTTGGGTTTCAAATCCTGTTCCCATGAATAAAAAATAGGGTACCAGCCACGTTTGCATAGAATTTAGTGATCTAAATGGGGCATGTCCCAAAGACAACTTCCCAACACCCTTCATCGATCAGATTATGGATGCATGCGTCGGACATGAGGTCTTTTCCTTCATGGATGTATTTTTCAGATATAACCAAATCCGGATCCAGAAAGAATAACGTTACAAGACTGCATTCACAACCCCATGGGGCACATTCACCTATCAAGTAAATCCATTTGGTCTGAAGAAGGCTCGAGCCACCTTCCAGTGACACACTATTTCTGCAACCTCATCCACATCATGTTGTTCTATCTTGACAACCTCATTGCGTGGTCACAGAAGCAAGAAAAACACATAGACGACTTGTGAAAATTGTTCCTACGATGTTGCAAGTACAAAATCCACTTGAACCATTTCAAGTGTGTTTTTTGTGTCCCAATGGGATGTCTCCTAGCATTCATCGTGTCACACAAAGGAATGACTACTGATCCCCTGAAAGTCCAAACCACTTTCCCTCTAACGTCACCTCTTTAAGTGACGGCAGTTTAACTTGTAATATAGTCTTGTCCCTTTTTGTTTTACATATTTTTAAAGTGAGTCTTATGTATTGTTTCCCTTCATTGATCTAGATGGATCCTACCTTGGATCGGTACATTGGATTTGCTGACGGAGCAAAAAGATGGTCTCCAAACATCGCCTTGGTTGCATGGGTCATCTACTCCCCGTCACACGAGTTGATCCATATTGACAGAATATGCGTGGGCAGTGCGACAGATAACCAGGATGAATATGATGGTGTCAATGGCCTCTTGGTCGCCGCTCTCTAGTGGGGCATTTTCCATCTCGATGTATTCTTAGACTCCCAGCTACTTGTCTCCCAGTTGAACAACTACTACTGGGTACGTGATCCCTGCCTCTTTAGAAAATTCCTGCGCACTAAACAGATGGTTAGAACATTTGAATCCATCACATTCACACATGTTCCCAGAAACCTCAATAGTGTAGTAGATCAAATGGCTAATGACATTCTAAATTGAGACATTCATATTCGCATATAGGAAACACACAAACACAACATCATGCATAATCATATATAAAACATACACACACGTGTAAAAATACACCACACAGACATTGTATTTCATGTCATCATAAAAAGACTCACATATAAAAACCATAAAAAGCGCATCCACATGTGTCAAAAATATATATAGATAGATAAATCGCATGTCCAAAATATGCCCAGTACAAAATGAGAAGCCACATATGCTTTCTTAGCTGAAGATACATAGTGATGCAAAAAATCCTAAGTGCACCAATGCACTAGGGGCAGCCCCACTAGCTACTAGTCTGACTCAGACTCATCCTCATAATATGAATCAGTATCATCATCTTCTTCTTCCTCATAAGACTCATCATCCTTTGCAGGAATATCCCCTTGCGCCACCCGACGAAAGTAATCATAGGATACGACCATCCTCCTCATCACAGACGTCCACTCCAGAGGCACACTATGAATGCTGGCGATCAAATCATTATCTAAATGATTCCAACCGTCATTAGAGATCCCCTGAGCTAGCCACTCCAAGTGTGGAAAAATAGTCTCTTCCTCCCATCATCTCCTACAAGGGTTCCCTACAGGGACCGCTACCTCTGCAATAGCGACCACCCGCCTCTGATACCCGTGCGGTGGATGGGGACCAACATCTGCATACACAAACAAAGACACCATTAGTCTATACATATAATCATCAACCATATCAGCTACACTATGTATAAAGATGAATACAAAAACATCACACATACATACCAGCTGGTCCCCATCCTTGGCTGGGAGCTCGGGGCATCTCAGGTTCCCCATGATAGTCCATACCCACATAAGGGTACTCCTCAATAATCACTGGGAGCTTCTTCCACTGCTCAAGAAACTCCTCGGTGAAGAAATGACCCACTTTGCCACCAGCATCTTATACCATCATTTGGGACCACCTGCGCATATGCAGCTCCCGTAGACCACCATCCCGCACTGCCTGATGCGGACGCAGAGTAGGTACTTTCTCAAAAAAGAAAGCACATAAGAAGGACCCAAAAAAAAAGTCTCCCCCAAATGCCCTCGCATTGTTCAGTTGATGTCGAACAACCAGAAGGTACATCTAGGCCCATCCATAGTAAGTGCCCCCCATGGCATGCTCTACTATCTACAGCTTCCCTCCAGATATCTTGTGACTTGCCATGGAGCCCAATATGTGCAACAACATAGTAGCAATAGCCCATGTTGACACATGCTCAATGTCACACATCAGAATGTGTGAACCACGCATGTACGCAGTCGCGTAATAATGCCTCTCACATAGCTCCTCAAGTGTCTCCCCACGAGACAACACTGGCGCAAAGTCACCAACAACTCCCAACATAGGGAGTCCAGTAAAAAACTTATACATCTAACAACGTAATCTCAACACGCTGTCCCTGGATCAGGAAGGCCTCCTCCCCAATATCTCAAAAGCTCACCAAAGTCTGCAGCAATAGATGCAAGCTCTTCACGAGGGGTATCTGAATGAACTTCAATAACCCACAACAGTCCAGTGCATCACACACATTCCCATCCTATAATGCCTCCTCCCAGAGTTCTTTGCAATCTCTCTCATGCCACTTTGCCTCAGGCATCCTGCACAAGCAAAATACAGCTGTCAGGCACAGCTTTCAGCAAAAAATCCACCCAGGATCAAGTCACACTTGTTTGGCAAAAAAGAGCAACCAAGCCACTCAAAAAATCCTCACAGGTGCGACCTTATCGCTCTTCTACCCCCGAAAGGTGCGATCTGGCTCATAGAGACCCTAACAGCCTCATAGAGGACCCCCGAGTGAGCAAATGCAAAATGTAAACCACTGAAAAGGATAGATTTTGCAAGAACTCTTACTTGCAAGTTGTGGATCTTGAAACCACCGGTTGAAATGAAAGAAATAAGCAAAAGAAATTTAGGGCCCACCTCTCCAACTCTGCAGTGAACAGTGACAATGACACCTCACAAAGTGGTTCCCACTCATTTATAGGCCCCATTTGACCTATTTTCTTCCATTTTGCATAACAGGACCATACGGAGTCCGTTTGGGACGCCGTCTATGCCATTGGTTTCAGAATTTCATCCTCTATATTTTTATGAGACCATCGTCTCATGTTTAACAAGATATTTTTAGGACCACTTCCTAGAAGTTACCTTGATTTACAAGCCACATCATTGTGATGTAAGTGTCTTTGGACCTGTACTTGCATTACACTTTCCTACTGCCACTCATGTAGGTTCCTGGGCCACCACCCAAAAGGTGCGTCATTTCATTTCAACATATATCTATCTAATCCACCCACTGTACTTTACGTGGGTTTCCACACTATCATCCAGAGGACAGATCATTTCCTTTGCATGCATTCAACACATAACTACCTTTGAAATTTCACTCACATCACATGTAATCAAGTCCATCCATCACAACTCACACATGAATCTCTTGAACTCTATCTGAGATCTACCTCGTTTTACATGCCTCTTCCGCACTAACTCATGTACCACTGTCACGATATATCCTTGCATGTATTGGTATGTTTAAGAGCCACCTGCTCCATCCATACTACATGGATGAACTTTGGACCACTGTCCACTGTCCCGACATGGGGGCATGAACAATGCCTTCTCGATCAGTTGACCATACTGGAGTTTATTTTAAGCTCTTTTCTGACTCCTAAAGGAATGAAAAGATTGCTGAGCGCAACTGCGTCCTTTCCTGTTTGTTAAAGTATAGGAAAGGGCGTCTACATCATCTCATTTATCTCCTTTTTCAGACCATGTAGACCATCAAATGAAAAGGACCACCTTGGCACATTCAAGACAAGACTGTTCCCCTTTGCATCCTTTTATGCTTTCTTGGGCAGAGGGGCCAAACTTTATGAAAAAGCTTACCATGGGTTGTCGTTAAACTCTTTTCCATCCTTCTCATCAAGAAAATATTTCCAAGCAAACTTGGTTTCATTCATGCTCATAAAAGTATCTGAACGATTGTCTAGTTAGTATAGGTTTAACCTTTTTCGGCCTTACTGGACTACCAACGGTAAAGAAGTCTCCCATCCCCTAAAGGATGGGTGAGCTCTCCTGTGTATACTTTTATCCTTTTTTGGGCACAAGAGACTACCAACAAAAAAGATCCCCCA
This sequence comes from Pseudotsuga menziesii, assembly GCA_001517045.1. Taxonomy (NCBI): domain Eukaryota; kingdom Viridiplantae; phylum Streptophyta; class Pinopsida; order Pinales; family Pinaceae; genus Pseudotsuga; species Pseudotsuga menziesii. The sequence goes on from LPNX010343484.1 coordinate 446,793, forward strand.
CTGGAGTCTTCTTCATGCTTTAAGACTCTTTAAAATTGAAAGAACCATTGAGCATTTACTTTCTTGGGCTCGCCAAAAATCCACGAGATCATACCACAACAGTGTCTTTAGACACCACCTCACAAATAATAGTTTGGCAGCATTCCCACTTTGGGTTGCCTTTGTTCAGATTACTCTGTGATTTTTCTTCCTTGGATCCCATCAATATCAAAAGTATCTACCTCCCCCAAGTATTTCCCATTTGCAGTTACATTCTCGATATTACAGCTATGATCCCTTTCCCATGAGTTAGTTTCATTTGCTGCCTAGTTTTCTCTGCCGTCATACTCTGAACAAAGGAAGTTTGAGTCTAGTACACTCCCTCTACCCCTGTTCAACTCCTCCCCCTCTCCCCCCCCCATTCAGTGGGTCAGTCCTCAGATTGCCTCACATCTTTCGGTTATTTCCCTTGCGCTTCTGGCCAAGGAAACACCGTTTCCTTGACCAGTTCCAGGTCTCCCTCTGTTGACGACAACACATGTATTACATAGGATAGACCCAAAGGTCCTTGTATCCTAGTTTCATTAACCTCATTGATGAGTTCCTTGGACCACTTGAGTGGAGTCCTTAGTGCCTCTCGGGATGGTTGTTTCTCACGTGCTTGACTCCACCTACATTATCACACCATTAAGATTCATATAGGGTATCGATCCATGCAGTATTTGGTTGAATACCTCGGATGTCACCTGACTCTAGCACATTAATGAGTCTATTTGAGGGACCCCAACATGTTCATGTCCCTTGTGATTTTCGGGTTGCATTGGAGACCGTGTTCAGAAGCCTTGGCAACGCTTCTATATAGATTTATGATTGATGAAACATATTTGTACCATAGAGACTTTGACTCTCCGTCATTAGGTCCCTACAACTATGTATCATTCCAGATCTAGTAGACTATCAATCATGAAGATATAGCATTCCTTGAGAATTCCATGAGTCCAATATAGCAGTTCTTCAGATCAGTTTTGTATTTAGCCTCTCATTGAGGCAACCACCATTGTAATAACAGTTGTACATGATCGGCTCTTGTATTATAGAGCTTAGATCACATTATTCTTTTGACATCGTTATGAGCATGGGGATACCCACCTCATCTATATACATGTCACACATTATTTGTATCTCACCCATTGATGGGAACCATATTAATACAAAAACCAAAAGCCACCATGCCCTAGCCTTGGAAGCACCACCTCTCCCTAGGAAATCCTATGATGTCCGTCGGCCATACAATGAGCTCCTACCCTCACACATTAGAGGGCAACCTGTTAACCAAAAAAATCCCTCAGTAATCTCTACATGACCTACACCACCCAAAGACATCTATGTACGACCCTTATTTGACCCCCAAACCCTCAAAAAGGCTCAAAACTATGAAAAAGGGCTTAAAAACCCCTAAAAAGAGCCAAAATAGCTCTCATAAGGGCTAAAATTTCCAAAAGGGGGCTAAAACCCCTCAAAGGAGCTTAAACCCTCCAAAGGAGCTAAGATTTGGGAAAAAGGGGCTAAAGCCCTAACCAGGGGATTAAAACCCTAAAAATCTCAAGAAAAAGTATAAATAGAGGGGCGGGGGTCACTCTCAACTCACTTCTCATCTCCCTATCATTATGCTGCCCATGTGAGTGCCTTGAGACCCTTTTCCTCTCAAGTCATTCATCCTCCTTCTCCTCCATTCCTCTATTAAGCCAAAGCTCCCATTCCATTTGAGAGGTGCTCCCAAAGCTAGGGCATGGTGGCCCATTTCCACCCATAGAAGGTATAATCTTTGTTTTCTGTCATTTTTCTTATAGTTTTTCTAACATATTTTTGCTTGCAGGTTTGTTACTCATGCTTTGTTGCAGGTTTCTTTCGATTTCTTGCAGCTCTTTTGTTTTCTAACAGTTTTATGTAGGGTTTTGGAGCTTGACCCTAATCTGTTTTCTTTCTTTTTCATTTCATCCTCACAGGAAGCCTACCCTTTCCATCCTATAGATGGAAGGGAGTTTTGATGTATTTGTAACTTCAGAATGTATTCTTCTATGTATCATATATATTGTAACCCGATGTTTATTCTGGGATGTTTTTATTATGTATTTGAGTCATGTTGTCATGCCCTGATGTTCTGATCGGGAGGATTAATAATGTAAACAAGTCTTGTCAGGTCATTGTGAAAGTCCCCACAGTTTCGGGGCAGTAGAGTTATTATACACTCATTAAGGTGTAGGCTCTAGTAATTAATTGTTAGTTGGGCTGACATGATTAAGTGCACTTCAAGTGAATGGAAGAATATAAATAGAGAGTGAGAGTCTCTCTATTTATCACTTGTACTACACATCACTCTCTCACTCAAGTGAGGCGCATTAGTGAGGAAGGAAATACTGGGACTAGATAGAAGAAGAATATTACTGTTGTCGGGAGTGCATCTTACTATTTTTGGGTCTTACATCTTGTGGTGATTCTATCTTGAGGAAGTTGCGGGGTTTTCTCCATTTATGGTTTCCCCGATCAAAAACATTGTGTTCATTGTCTCTTGTGTTTGATTGATGTACTTGTTATTCTTTCAGTAAAGATCCTAACATAATGCTAGCTTAAATGTTGAAAAACTAACATGGTATCAGAGCTAACCTGAGAAGAAGACATTGTGCAGCTGCAGAAGCTATGGCTTCTTACTTTTTGGGTCTCTCTCCACAATCTATCAGCAAAAGTATGCTAGGATGACTCTCCATTGAAGGGTGCATCTTTCTGTCGAAGCGGAATTCGATTCTGAGCATTTTCATTTTTCGATGTGGAAATTAGGGCTTTCTATAGAAGAGGAATTTTTGAGTGAGACCTGCATAGGATTTTTCTCCTCATCAAAACCGAAGTTTAGAGACCTGGATCAAGAAATTTGGTTGGGTGAAACTCTGGGAAAGTCAAACCCTAGTTTGACCCTGAGCTAGAAAAAACCCTAAATACTAAAACTGCTAAGTTTTGGTATAGTCGCTATATTCCAAGGTTGGTGAAGTCTTCGATGCTGAAAATTTCAGGGGCCAACGAAAAAATCCTGATGAACATTGTATCCAAAAATCAGCCTCAGATTCGCTGTATTCATGGAGATATGATCCCTCCAAGTTAGGGTTCCATCCTCTTCCAGAATTCATCCTTAAACAGGACACCTGGGGAGATCTGTAATATCTTGGGATACATAGGTCCAAATGGAATTTCTGAAGATTTTCCAGAAAGGGCACAGACTTTAAGTTCATTGTTCCAAATATCAGACTCAGAAGATGAACCAGTGACACATGGCATTCCGTACAACTTCGCTATTTTGAACAGTCCTGTAACAGGTCACCTTGGGAAAATGATCATAAATCCCAAATGGTGAAACCAATTCTGATGAAACCTATGGTGTTGGATTAGTGATATGCGAGGTTACCTCAATCCGAAATTTAATACATAGAGGAGCAGTCATTTCATAGATATCATATAAACAGTAATAGGAATTTCTGCTGAAGAAATTGGAAAATTAGGGCTTCCTGTTCCGGGAGCTTCCCTCCACTGTTTTCAGAAAAGGAGTACATTGGACAGGACCATTTGAAGAGATCTATCTATCTATGCAATCATATCTAAAAGATTCCAAGTTTTGAAAATTAGGGTTTCTGTGACAAACCCTAGATCAGCCAGCTCTGGAACAAGGATGGACACCTCATGCGAGGAATGCGTGCCAGAAGGAAGTGATTACTTTCAGCAAAATCCAGGAAGAAGAAGAAGCTCGACTCATAAGAAGAGAAGATAAGATGGGAGCAATTGAAGATCAAGCTCTCACCATCCAAAGAATATACCTCAAGCAATGAGGAATATGAAGAACTCAACTCTTGAAGAACTTCTTATCCACCTTAGCATTTGGGTAAGAAACGATGCTATCATGAATGAAGAAGACGATGAAGCTGAAGGCTCAAGAAGGAGTATACCCACGAATCAAATAAAGATAAGTATTCAATTGTCATTTCATGATATTATTTTGTTATGCATTTGTTTATATTTAGTTGATGTATCATGCATGATAGGATGTTTGCATTAATGACAGTATACTACTAATATGCATATGATGGGTAAGTAGCTCATGGTGCTATACAAATTCTCCATTGCTACTTATCTAGAATGAAACCTCTTTGCTAACATATTGGATTAGTGCACAATATCAATGTTGTCCTGGTAGAGATGGAAGGCATCTAGAAAGTTTCAGTGAGATATGGATGAATGTTGTATCGGCTAGAGTAGTTGCATGATCATATATTTATGCATAAGTATTTTCCAGTATAAATATTCCTTATGAAATGTTTCTAACCATATGAATGCATTTGACTTGTAGGAAATATCGCATACATAATCACCTACAAGAAAAGAATAATGAAGACTTGTTCCGAAGAGCAAGTGATGACATTTCAAAATGAAGAATAATATGACGAGTGCAGTGACATCATTGATGCAGAACCTTCCAGCCACCAAGAAGAAAGGGAAGACTAGTTCAAGAAGAATGATGTCAGGGTGTAGTATCGAGACTTGAAGAGAAGTTCATAGTTCCATCATGCAGTATATGGAAACATCGTGGGATACAAAGTAAGATTTGTAGCACGAGGCTTCTCATGAAAAGAAGGCATAGACTACGAAGAAACATTTACAACTAATAGAAATGAAATCACATGACATGCATAATCATGTGTGCAAATGAAAGACGGCCTTGTACGAGTTCAGAAGACACCCATGGGATAACACATACATGATGAGCTTGATGAATATATTAACCTTTGCTACAAGGTTGATAGAGGATGACAAGCTCACAGATGGGTGCAAGATGAACTTTTGAAGAAGTTCAAGATAGAGGATCTTAGTATCCAGTGATCCTAGATGGATACTACTTGTCACTCCAGTACAGAATGTTCAGTGCATAGAGTACAGAAGACAGAGGGAGTATGATGCTTTTCTTCAGAAGGAGTGACTACAGAATATCTTGAGGTTAGACATGGTATGATAGGATGGGAAGATTACTGATGACTTCAGGCTTTATTGAGAGTAAAGTGAATTCCAACCTTTGCTTCAAGGTTGAAGGCGAAAGACCAGTTATGCTCCTGTTATGTGTCGATGCACTATTCTCTAGGCATGGAGGTGTGGACAAGGGAAGTATGCAGTAGAGATCTTGAATAGGTTCAGGATGATAGACTACATGACCACACTTATGGCATTGAACCTGAAGCTATTGAGTGATGCTTCATCAGAGTCGGTTGATGCTACGATGTATCATCAGATGATTGGGTCATTGATGTACCTGACGAACATGAGACTAGACATTTGCTTTGCTGTGAACACCTTGAGCTAGTACTTGACAGATCCGAGAAGTGTTCACTTGACAGCTGCAAAGCATATTCTGAGGTACCTGAAGGGTACAATTGATTATGGGCTCAAGTATGATGCGAATCAGAAGATTAACCTGGAGGGTTATGTTAATTCAGATTGGGCAGGCAGTGCCATAGACAGGAAGAGTACTTCAGGGTGTTGCTTTAGTATGGGATCAGGTGTGATCTCTTGGTTTAACAGGAAGCAATCCTGTGTGGCACTGAGTACAGCTGAAGTAGAGTATGTCGCAGCTTGTTCAGCTAGTTGTGAGACAGTATGTCTACGGAAGCTACTGTCTGATATATTTGATCTCCAGTTGGATGCTACTTGTATACATTGTGACAACCAGAGTTGCGTGAAGTTTTCAGTGAATCCAGTATTTCATGACAAGTTGAAGAAAATCAAGATCAAGTATCACTATATTAGGGATATGGTGCAGAGAGGAGCAGTGAAGCTCCAGTATGTTGCGATGGAGGAATAGATAGCTGATGTATTGACGAAGCCATTGGCTAGTCTGAAGTTCGAGTACTTTAGAGAGAGACTTGGTATTCTCTAGATCGAGGTTCCCTCCAAGAGAAAGTGATGAGACCCATAGCCATTCTGACATGGTGAGAGGATTGGTTCCTTCCATGGTCAGATGTAAGGGCTGAGCCATTCTATCACGGTGAGAGGATTCAGTTCCTTCCATGTCAGATATGAGTGCTAGAGATCCAAAGCCATTCTAACGAGCAGGTCAGATGTAAGGGCTAAGCCATTCTATCATGGTGAGAGGATTTGGTTCCTTCCATGTCAGATATGAGTGCTGACTACCATTATGGGAATGGAGTCACCTGGTCAGTTACCAGGAACACTCAGTTAGGGACTGAGAGAGCCATTCTGACGAGCAGGTCAGATGTAAGGGCTGAACCATTCTATTCATGGCTAAAGGATTAGGTTCCTCCCATGTCAGATGTGAGTGTTGGCCATTCTGTTGAGTAGGATAGATGTAAGGGCAACTGCCACTCTCAGGGAGAGTGGAGGCACCTGGTCCGTTACCAGGTAGCTCAGTCAGGGACTAGGGGCCATTCTGATGAGGGTGTAGGATTTGGTTCCTACTAGGTCAGATGTGAGTGCATGCCATTCTGTCGAGTAGGACAGATGTAAGGGAAAATACCACTCTCAGGGAGAGTGGAGGCACCTGGTCCATTACCAGGTAGCTCAGTCAGGGACTGGGGGCCATTCTGATGAGGGTGTAGGATTCAGTTCCTACCAGGTCAGATGTGAGTGCATGCCCTTCTGACGAGTAGGTCAGATGTAAGTACAAAGCCATTTCACAGATGTTAGTGATGTGATGTCCTACCATGCTGGTGAATGTGAGTGCTGGGCCTTTCTGATGTGATTGTAGTTTACTACATGATCAGATGTGAGTGCTGGGCATGCCTTTCTGATGAGCAGGTCAGATGTAAGTGCTGGGTGAAGACCTACCCGGTGGCTAGGCCTACAACCAGCATGAAAAAGGGCTGGCTCTGTAGAACTTCCCATGACAATATTAGTACACACATGATGATGACCAGAGATGATCCAGATCAAGCTATGATCCGGATCCAGTTATGATGACTCTGAGAGATCCAGATCGAGTGATGATCCAGATCCGGTAGTGATGATCCAGATCAAGAGATGATCCAGATCCAGATCCAGATCGAGTGATGATCCAGATCCAGTCCAGTGATGATGATCCAGATCGAGTGATGATCCAGATCCAGTCCAGTGATGATGATCCAGATCGAGTGATGATCCAGATCCAGTGATGATGTTCTATGATGATCCAGATCGAGAGATGATACAGATCCGATAATGAAGATGACTTGAAGATGATGATGACTTGAATACAAAGATGAATTGAAGACAAAGATGATCCAGTTGATCTAGAGAAGAAGACCAGTGCTGAAAATTGTGTCGAAAGAATACATTCCTAGTTAAGAGGGAGTGTTGATTTATTTGTAACTTTGGAATGTATTCTTCTATGTATCATATATATTGTTACCCGATGTTTATTCCGGGATGTTTCTATTATGTATTTGATTCATGTTGTCATGCCCCAATGTTCTGATCGGGAGGATTAATAATGTAAACAAGTATTGTCAATTCATTGTGAAAGTCCCCATAGTTTCAGGGCACTAGAGTTATTATACACTCATTAAGGTGTAGGCTCTAGTAAGTAATTGTTAGTTGGTCCGACATGATTAAGTGCACTTCAAGTGAATGGAAGAATATAAATAGAGAGTGAGAGTCTCTCTATTTATCACTTATACAACACATCACTCTCTCACTCAAGTGAGGCGCATTAGTGAGGAAGGAAATACTGGGACTAGACAGAAGAAGAAGACTACTAATGTCGGGAGTGCATCTTACTATTTTTGGGTCTTACATCTTGTGGTGATTCTATATTGAGGAAGTTGCGGGGTTTTCTCCATTTATGGTTTCCCCGATCAAAAACATTGTGTTCATTGTCTCTTGTGTTTGATTGCTGTACTTGTTATTCTCTCAATAAAGATGCTAACATAATGCTAGCTTAAATGTTGAAAAACTAACAGGGAGTTGTTCCTGCCTGTAGCAAGGGCGTAGGATAGAAGGGAGCTGTTCCTTCCTGTAGCAAGGGAGAAATCCCTACTATAGTAGGTATCTGAATCGATCTTGTCCAAAGGATAACTATTCCACTCCATATATTGATCAAATTATTGACAATTGTGCTAGAAGTGTCATATTTTCATTCATGGATGCTTTTTTCTAGCTATAATTAGATCGAGATACACCCTTCTCATCAACATAAAACAACTTTCATATGCCCTTAGGGAACATTTTCTTATCATAAATTACCTTTTGGTATAAAAAACGATGACACTACATTTCAATGCACCATGTATTATGCTTTCCATGATATAAAACAAATAGTGGAACCCTATCTCGACGATTTACCTTCCCATTCGCAACATCAAGAACACAATGTTGACCATATGAGAGCTATTTTTCTTATATGTTGCCACTATAATATATGTTTTTATCCGCACAAATGTGTTTTTTTGTTGATATTGAACGACTGCTTGGGTTCGTTGTTTCCGAAGGTGGCATCTGTATTGATCCTACGAAAATAGACTCCATGTTGGCCTTACCACCGCCAACCAACATTACTGAACTTGAAAGTCTACAAGGAAAGAAAAGTTCTTGCGTCGTTTTGTATGCAATTACACCGAGAAAAAACATGGTATTATGTGATTTCTTAAGATAGGCATAAATTTTGTTTGGGATGACCTTGTGCAACATGCCTTTGATAATCTCAAACATGCCATTTCGCATGTGCCTGTGTTGCAACCTCCTGATTATACTAAGGATTATTCCTTGTATGCAGCTGCATCCATTACCACCATCGACATGGTATTAGTACAAACATACAACACTAACTAAGAACATGTGATTTATTATTTGAGAAAGAGTCTTCTTGATTCTAAAACCCATTATTCACATGTTGAGAAGTTAGCTCCGGCTACAGTCTTCGCAATCTAGAAGTTTCACCATTACATTTTTCTCTGCATGACAATTGTTTTCACATATTCTAATCCCATGTACTATATTTTGACTCATCAGGTACTAGGGGGAAAGTATTCTTGCTGGATTGTTATCCTCCAGGAGTTTGATCTAGAATTCGCTAAGTCGAGTTCAAAGAAGTCTTTATTTTTTGTTGAGCTAATGTGCGATCTTCCCCGTATTATTGAGGAATCACGACCCATAGATTAATTTATTGATGAATCTTTGTTCCTTATTAGTATTTCTGACCCTTGGTATGAAGATATTAATTTGTATCTTCATACGCAATTTTATTAGCTTATCTTCTCTCGTGATGAACGTTGTTGTATCTGTCACCACACCAAGTACTATCTTATCATTAATGATACATTGTATCATCGCGGCATTGATTCTATCCCGTGACATTGTTTAACCCATGATGAAGTTGAGAGTGTGTTGAATGGATGCCACTCTGGAGGTTGTGGTGGTCATATTTATGGGATGGCTAAAGATCAGAAAATATTACACATTGGGTACTTTTGGCATTCTATATTTAAGGAATGTATCGAAGCCATTAAGAAATGCTCTCCTTGTCGACTTTTTCAATCCAAAAAGCGCACTCATTTTCCTTCACTACATTCCATCCTTTTTGTCGGTCCTTTCACAAAATGGGGTATTGATTTCATGCATTGTAATCCTACCTCAGTCGGGGGGCATGGTTATATTATCATCGTCGTCGACTATTTTACTAATATCGTAAAAATGTTTCCCTATTTTTATTCAACCACATTATCATTAGGTTTGGGGTTGCTCAAGCCATTATTACTAATCATGGTTCTCATTTTAGAAACTAGATGATATCAGAATTGAGCATTAAACTAGGTTTTAATCATGATAACTCGACTCCCTACTACCCTCAGGCCAATGGCCAGGTTGAAGCTATCAATAAAATTTTGAATCTATGATTCAATGAACGGTAGGGAACTCTAAATCTAGTTAGTACTTACAAGTATTCTTGATATTATGGGATTATAGAACCATGAAAAAAAATCAACCAGTTTCATGCCATTTAAATTGGTGTATGGACTGGAATCAAATCTACCTATCGAATGTGAAATCCCTTCTTTGAAACTCGTCATAGAACTCCTAGCCAATACCACCACAGAGGAAGAATGTTTTTTTATACTTGAATAAGCTTGATGAAACTTGTCGATAAGCGAACATGGACAACGAGTTACACAAAAGACGAGTTAAGGCTCAATATGACCGATCCGTTCAACCTCGCCTCTATAATGAAGGTGATTTGGTTTTGACTTATGACTAAAAACATGATAAATTAGGAGGTGGAAAACGTGAGTCCATGTAGCATGGTCCTTATATTGTGAGTCATGTTTTAGAAAAAGGGGCTTATAAGCTAATTGACTATGATGGGATTCCTTTAGATGAGCCCCAAAATGGGATTTACCTCAAAAGGTACTACGCTTAGATCATTTTGCACATGTACCTTGTATGTTTTGTTAATAAAGTGTGTTTGGAGTGTTTTTGAACTTTTGTATTTAGGACTCATCCTAGTTATGGTTGCTTATATAATGTCATACTTGAATAAATAGATGGCCTTATATTCAATATTTGTGGTTGGTGCTATTCTTCATACCTTGAATCTCGCATCGACAACATGGGTACTTTATTCCCCCACCAGTGAATTGGTAAGCTTCGGTGGGAGTTGTTTAGGTCCCACAACGAACAATCTTGTCGAATATCATGCAATGATTGGACTATTGACTGATTTTTTGTCAAATTATGTGAGTCAAGTTGTATTTTACATGGATTCATAACTTTTTGTTTCTTAGTTAAACCGTGTCTGCACTATTCGAAATCCCCTACTTCGATTATTTCGAAGGGGACTTCTTGAAAGGTCCTTTGAATTTATTCAATACCAACACATTCCAAGGAAAATGAATGTAGTTACCAATTTATTATCCAATTATTTTTTCAATTGGTACATATCTCATATTTAATATTCAGTAGATATATTACATATGTGAAAAAAACATACAAATAAGCACCCTTTCATGTACAAACACACCATCATAAATGCACCATCTTTTTGTAAAAAGTCATTATTCATAATGTTTTATTAAAAAAATACTATGAAAAACTATGAAGCTCAAAATATTTCAGTACAATACTATAACCAGACATAACTACTACTCCTAGATAATCCTGGTGCTCAAGGTAACACATGATGGCCCAAGCCACCCTATGAAGTAGTCATCCAAAGTGACTGCAAATCCAGTTGTGTGGCGTTGGTAATGCCGAGGAAGGTCATCTTTGGAGATATTTGGGACATCCACAGTTAGTCTTTGGAGGTTCTCCTTGATCTCCTGGAGCTCCTCCTTTGCCTCAATATTCTGTACCTCTACCTCTTGAACTGCTCTACACCTCTCAATAGGAAATGACCTAGTTGGTTGTGATGGCCCAATGTCCATAATATACAAAATGAAGTCTTAGTATACCAAAAGACAAAAAATGAAATATAAAAAAATGAAAATAAACAAGGTAGAGGATATTTCTTACCTATCTCTCCCCTCTAATCATCCTCTGGGAGCAGTAAATATGGATCACCCTTGAAGTTAGTCCTTGAGTATGTGTCATTCTCAACCATGAGGAGTTAACCGTGCAACCATCTGAAGAATGCATATTTGTAGGTGACTATTGATCCACCTCAACCATTTTGAGCCATATTCTTGACCCATCTCAACATGCGAGGGTCTAGTGGCTCAATATCATTCAAGGGTATATGTGGATGTTGCAGTGGAACTTGCTCAAGGAAGAAAGAGACCACAATGGCACCATAGTTGAATTGTTTTAGTTTGGGCCTCATCGACGTTTTGTTAGTTGATATTTTAGACTCACCAAGAGTCCCTCACTCCATTTGAATATAGTTGTATCCATACACTCCAAGACATAGAGCATATGGGACCACATGGTTTGATTGGTAGCCTGTCGACCCACCACCTTTTTAATAGTAAATAGAACAGTCCTAAGAGGATGTCCTGTGACATGTTTGATGGGTATTTTCCCACCTTGATAGTGTGTACCAAGAGTGAAATAAACATCTATGTTATCATCTATTGTCATGTATCCCCATTTTTCCTCGGAGAGTGACACAAGGTTTCCTCGCCTTGAGAGTTTGGTGAGAAAATAAATGTGTTCCAGATCTAGGGTGAGAATATGAGTTCCAACTTGGAAATGTTGTTGTTTTTGATCCCACATTTGGATCAAGTGATCCAATAGATGAACATGAGCCCTCATACTCAGAATCTAGAAGAACTTTAAGATCCCACACTCTCTCAAAGATAATAAATTATTGGGATCATTTACGAATTGAGCATCATGTAGCTGATGTTCCCTCTCCTTCCAAATGACAATTCTTGTTCCAAGAAACCTACATAAGGTAATTAAAAAAACCATTAGAAACATTATTTATCAAAATATTTTCAAATTTTGGCTTAAATATATGGTTCAGAATTTTTGGGGTGGTCGCGCACTTTCCCCATATAAACAAGGCAGTGACGCACTTACTGCTTTCAAATAGAATGGGGATGATGCATTTTCCCTTTTCAATAGGTGTGTTGGCGCACATCTTGAAAGGGAGAAGAGCATCACCTAGGGTGTTCTCTTAACCCCAAAAAGAACTACCAAAAACCGATTAAAAACCTAGGTAAAACATGAAATTCTACCGTCAAATGAAAGAGGAAGGGAAGGGAATTTACTTGGATTTGATGGAATGTTGAATGGTGGAACATATCTCCCACAATCTTCATAGAAAAATCACCTCTCAAAAGAACCTTTTGCACTCAAATATCTATGGTAAAAACCAAATGGTAAATATATTTACTTTTTGGACCTTTTATTCTCAATTTGGGTAAGATAAAAGATTTTATTTTATTTTTTAAAATAATATATTATATTTTTACCACTTTATTGATGTTTTGAATAAAAAAGAGTTCTAATACCTATTTTTTGAGATTTCATGTTAAATTGAAAGATTTTTTTTCTATGGAGGAGTTTGTTTTTTACTTTTTGATGCTCCTTTTAAAAAAGAAAAGGTTTCCGGGGGCCTTTGATACCCTAGTCATGCTCGTTAAAACTAAGCAAAAAGGTGTCGAATATACTTTTATCACATTTTTGGACTCGTAAAACTTATACGAAAAGGGAACCTTTTGGAGTTGTGTTTAAGCTCTTTTCAGACTCTCTAAATAGGAAAATATTTCCAAGCGAACTTGATTCTTTCACGCTCGAAAACGTATTTGAAATTTTGTCTATTCGGTGATAGTTTACCCCTTTTTTGATCGTTTAGAATTATTTATGAAAAATGTACACTCTAGTTCATCACAAATAGAAGAGTTCTCCTAGGTATCATTTTATGCTTTTTCAGACCTTGAGGACTAAATTTACGAAAAAGGTATACATTGTAGTCTTCTTTAGTCCTTTCGAACTCTCTAAACATGAAATGACACTGAGTTTACCTTCTTTGGACTCGTCAAAAATCAAACAATAAAGGACCCTTTTTGGGACCGAACCCCTCCTTTCTCAACTTCGTAAAACATGTGAGATTGGACTCATTCTATGATGAGCTATATCAAGACTTTGTTACCCCTTTCAATCTTGTTAAAGAGAAAGGAGGTACTCATCCATCATGATGGGGAAATTAAGGGAATGGGAAAAAAAATTTCATTTGTATTATTGGAAACTTATAGTCACCATTGAACATGGCACATGTCTGCATTTTATTCAAATAGTTGGGTAATTAGCTTGTCCTCGAGTCGATCCACTTTCACGAGTCAATTTACTCCTTTGATTCATTCAGAGAACGTATCATATTTTATTTTCATTGTGTATAGACTTTTCCTCATTGAGTCAATGCTTCCAAGTCACTTGTCATGTCACTCAATGTTCAAGGGGAGTCTATATCACAACCAAAATTTGCATTTACCTTACCTTCCTTTGTGTTGGTCATCTCCCAGTTAGTCTCATGGTTTCTCTATAATCAAGATAACTTCAAACCACTTCTATTATAGTTTCATTTTGATGATGGGGGAAACATTATGGTACTCCTTCTACAAGTCTATTATCTTCGACACCAGCACATAATCCAGGAATTAGTCTTAGAAACTAGTTATTACCTTGAAGCATGCATGCCTCAATGACATTTTTCTTCTCTTTCGACAATAGGCTTCCATCATTGGCCTCTGATTGAAAGATTCCACAGATTGTTCGATTTCAACTCATTTATTCACATTCGGAGGAATCTACTAGGGTACCTTGGGAACAATTGACATCAATGGTGAGTTTCCTCACACTTGTTAACGATATACATTAATGATCGGTAATCAAGTGGTTTCTACCATGCTCAATATCAGGAAATCTATTCACATGGATATAATCCTACTATTCGAGATTGGCATGAAGACCCTAGGTGTTTAGGAGTTCACTTGAATATTTACCTCTACCCAGCTTGTGATGGAGTATTTTATGATTTGAGTCACTGCATAGATCCATAATGTATGTCTGGTGGCTATGCTCAAGTTTGAGTCGTGATGACATAGATCTACAGTGTATGTCTGGTAGCTATGTCCAAATTTGAGTTTTATTTGTCATGGATCTACATTGTATGTTTGTATCCATGACCTAGTCATTTATGCATGGATATGCAATGTATTGGTTGGAAACCATGTATTAAATAAGTTAGAATACATAGCTCATAGTATATGGTACTGTGAAAATTATTCAAACGACATTATTTTTCCTCATCTTCCAAACTACATCTATCAAAGCATTTCACCTATCACATCCCTATAGATTCATACTTTGGTGGGCGATATGTTACACCAAAATCTTGCCATTTTCCTAAATCCCTAGAGTATGTATACCAAAAGGACTTTAGAAAAGGTCATGCCTTACCAGAATCCCAATTCCTAGTAGCACTAACACACCCTTCATTTTGATAGAAGGCATAAGATTGGGCTGACACTGGTTTCTAATGGAAAAAGAGCATCGGTGACACTCCTTTCCTTTGTACAAGGAGTATCGCCTCTTCCTGATGCCACTTGCTAGTGTACAAGGTGTGGGGGTTCCTATTAAAAGGAAAAAATAGAATTTTGGAGAGATTTCTAAAAGAAATCCCTCATGGAGGCTTCTCCCAACCAACCACACTAGGTGGCAGCCGAGCCCCTAATCCCTAGGGATGATCCCTCAACTTCCTCCAAGTAATCCTCAACCCATTTGATCCCTTTTTGGCCTATAAATACAAGCTTACCTTCATTGTTTGGGGGGGACTAAGAAATCACTTTTATGTTGTTTAAATTGTTCTAGAATAGAGAGGCAAAGAGATTGAAGTTTGAGGAAAATGATTTGTGGGGATAAGCACAACACCGTGGCTCTTTTCGTTGTAACCTTTCCATTCATTTTATTAATGCAATATGTTTTTCTTTCCCATAAAAATTGTGTAATTCATTGTTTAGTATTTTTCTCTTCAGTCATTGATATACATTTGTTAGATTATCTTGTATGTTTCCTTGTTTCTTGTTGGCTCTGATCTATACAGGTTCTTCAAAATCAATTGAGATAAATATTTCCATCTAGTAGGAACAACCTCCAGAAAAAGGTAAGGCTTCATTCCAATCGTGCTCAGTACCTAGACTTGGTTTATTCCCATTCTGACACTTTGTATGATTTAATTCTGAATGCTCCTCGTCCTACTTCATATCCTTCAAGACCTTCAATGAAACCACCTGTTGATGGCATAATAGGTTATGTCCAAACACCATTCATTTCTAAATCAATGAAGAAGCAAAATCAAACAATTTCATCAACTCCTCATCCTATTTCTAATCCCAATGCTACTTCTACTCTTGTTGTTTGCACTAAAGTGAATGCAGTACAATCATAAAATCTTCAAGAAATAAGAAAAATGGTAAAGGAAAATCCAAAAAAACTATGAATCAATAGGGGGATACCAAAACAAAAGTTATAGATATCAAATCTAAAATGAAGAGAAATGGTAAGTTCCCTTGCCTTATATGTGGAGGTGATAATTTTACAAAGGAATACCCTCATCATGAGGAGGTTAATAATTTTTTAAAGAACACTTCCACTTCGGAAATTTTAACCGATCCTTTCCCTACTCAATAGCAATTGATTGATCATCAATCCTTGCATGGACCCTCCTCTTCTTATGAAGAAGTCAACATGATGTCTAGTGAAATGGTTCACATCACAACTAAATCATAGAGATATGACATGAATCCATAGAAAAAGAGTGATATCATTCCAGTCGATAACCCTTCCACTTTCGTTCCTCCTCTAACAAATGGTCTTCAAATAAAAAAAACATGTTTTTAACGTAGTCCTACGACCACCTAAGAGTACTATTCAAAAATTGGTGTTCAATCCTATTACATGTGCTTCCCAATATTATAATGTCATTGATGATTTCATTCAAGCACCATGACCTATGTCCACTCTCTAGGTACTCCAAACATGCCCAACTCAAAGGAAAAACATGTTGTCATTTATTAGAGATATGGATCCGGAAAATATCAATGTCATCACTTTTAAACTAGAAGACTTTAATTTGAGACTTTATCACCCACTTTATTTCCAATCATCTAAAAAAATCAATGGGAAAAATGTCCATTGTACCATTTTGGATGAAGGATCCTCAACTTCGATCATGTCTCTATCTTAATTGTGAGCCATTGGTTCTCCTGAAATCAATTGATCACCTATGAAATTGACGACATTTAATGGTTGTGGTTTCCAACCTTACAGATTATTGTTATCCTTGTTAATAGAACTATGGGGGAAATCAGTGTCCATTCATGTTGAATATGTCGATGCACCCTTGTATTATAATCTTCTCCTAGGTAGAAATTGGTTCTAAGCAATGCATTTAGTTGCATCGTCAATTTTTTGTGTATTCCAATTTTCATTCCAAGGGAAGATTTCCACCATCAAATAACTAGATTTGTTTTCTTCATATATGAATTCCAGGTCTGAGAATAATGTTCCTATTTTAGCGTATTCAGTTCTACAATTTCAGAGAATTGGGGTGGGACTCCTTAAGGACTCTTATCTTATGGGAGTCTTTCAGTTGAAAAACTATCCTCCTCCTTCATAGGTTACATCCGTTAACATGATATCAACAAGTCATGACCACTTGATAAACAGGTAATCAATTGGCGATTCAATATCCATGAGTCTGTCTAAATAGATTTATCAAACCATTCAATCCACCTATGATAACTACACTATTAAAAATCACCTAATGGTTGCATCAACTCCCTACCATTTGCCATATTGGATAGATTCCCCCCATCCATCTTTGGACTATATTTTAAAACCCTTCCATCAGACAAATATATCATGGAGGTTATGTCCTTAGATTAGTTTCCTTAGAAATATGCTCACTATTGATCTTGTTTCCTTCCCCATTACCAATTGGTAGAAAATGATTTTGAGTCATTGGTTTCATGTGATGTTGTTACTTCTCTTCAATCACATGTACTCATCCAAAATGTTGAGTGTAAAGGTAATTTGAGGAACATTACTAACACCACCCCAGTCAATATATCAGTGAAACCCAATGTTATTGAACATATCCATCTGGGAAATAAATGTTCTTCTCAGGAAGTTGAAAATTATACGGTCCTTTTCATACAATTTTGTGATGTTTTCACACGGAGCTACTAAGAAATGCCAGGGATTGATCCTTCAATCGTTTTTCATGATATTAGAACATACCATGATGCCAATCCTGTCCAGATTTTTTTTTTAGTGAAATACATTTGTGGAAAGCTATGGCCATTAAGGAAGAATTTGAAAAACTTCTTAGATATGGGTTTATTTATCCTGTACCACTGATAGAATGGGTTTCCAATATTGTTCATGTTACCAAGAAACAGGGTAAGATTAAGGTTTATATTGATTTGAGAGATCTTAATAGATCTTTTCCAAAGGACAACTTTACTACTTCATATATTGATCAAATTATTGACAATTGTGACGAAATTGTAATATTTTCATTTATGGATGGTTTTTATGGCTATAATCAGATAGATCTACTCCTTTCTAATCAACAAAAAATGGATTTCATCTACTAATGGGGAACCTTTGCTTATCACAAGTTACCTTTAGTTCTAAAACAATAGCGGTACATTTCAATGCGCCATGTCGTATTCTTTCTATGATATTAAACATATAGTGGAACCCTACCTTGATGATTTACCTTCCCATTCATAGGATCAAGAACACCATGTTGACCATCTAAGAGAAAATTTTCTTTGATGTCACGACTATAACATCCGCTTGAATCCACATAAATGTGTTTTTTGTGTTGAGACTAGATGAATTCTTAGGATTATTATTTCAAAGGATGGAATCCACATTGATCCTTTGAAAAATGAGGCCATTTTGGCCCTAACGCCACCAACCAACATTACCAAAATTCAAATTTTTCAATGGAAGGAAAATGTCTTGCGTCATTTTGTATGCAATTATGCTGAGAAGACACACGGTTTTATGCGATTGCTTAAGAAATATGTACCTTTTATTTGGGATGACCTTGCATAACATTCCTTTGATAATCTCAAACATTCCATCACATATACACCCGTGTTACAACCTCCTGATTATACTAAGGATTATTCCTTGTATGTGGTTGCATCTCTTACCACCATTAGCATGGTCCTAGTCCAAACAAATAACAATGACCAAGAACATGTGATATATTACCTGAGTGAGAGTCTTCTTGATTCTAAAACCCATTATTCACTTATTGATAAGTTAGCTCTAGCTACGATCATCACAATCTAGAAATTTTGCCATTACATTTTTCTCTGCATGACAAGCGTTTACGCAGATTCTAACCCTATGTATTACATTTTAACTCGTCAAGTTCCAGGGGGGAAGTATTCTCACTAGATTATTATCGTCCAGTAGTTTGAACTAGAATTCGCTAAATCAAGTTCGAAAAAGTCTTCAATGTTTGTTGATCTAATGTGTGATCTTCCCTATATTACTGAGGAATCACAACCCATTGATTTATTTCCCGATGAATATTTGTTCGTTATTAGTACGTCTGACCCCCGGTATGGAGATATGATTTTGTATCTCCAAACACAATTTTTTCATCCTAGTCTTACTCGTGACGAGCATCATCGTAACTGTCACCATTCCAAATACTATCTTACCACCAATGATACATTGTATTGTCATGGCATTCATTCTATCCTGTGACGTTGTTTAACTCACGATGAAGTTGAAAGTGTGTTGAATGATTGCCACTCCAGATATTGTGGTGGTCATCTTTTTGGGATGGATACAACTTATAAAATCCTACACGCTGGGTACTTTTGTCCTTATATCTACTGTTGTAATCTCATAGATCACATAAGGTTACCAATAATACATACTAAAAACATACAGACATAACATAGACAAGAGATAAGAACAAGTAGATCAAAATAACAGATTATATTAGCATGAGAGGGTCCATACAATACAGAGCCTGAACTGATTTCTCTTTTGGCTCAACAGCCTAATATATATGATTACAAAACAGTTACAAAATAACTACCTATTGGTTTGGTGAACCGACACGACCTTAGGTGGCTAACCTAATCTCTAGTTTAGTCAGCCAACCGACTTAGTCGACCGATCGACTAAGTCGGCTATCGTTCAAGTCAACTTACTGACTTTCTCCTCCAACATCTTCCCCATGAACAAAATGTTTCTTCATCCCGAAGAAACAGGGAGGTATAAAAATCTTCCTACCTGTCTTAGTATTTATTATGATGTGTTTGGTCTTCATGGGCTTTGAATTCTGATGGTTGGTATTTTTTGTACATAGACTTCGACAATTGCTGGGGCTGTCACTATTAGGTGATGTTGGAAATCCATCCAACTTTGCAATATTTTCTGGATGTTGATGGTGAGTGTAGTCAGACTTGATAAGATCGACATCTTCTTTGAAATGGAGATTTCAGATATTCTCTCCATGTTGGGACCCATAAACTGGTCCTTCTCCTCTGCAGTCTCTATAATTCGTTTCATCTGTGGGAAGATGATGTTGAATTTTTCCAAGTTGGGGATAGCTTGGTGCACCCACTGATGAGCTTCCCGCTTGAGTTTCTATAGTTTAGTTGTCTCCAGCACTATTTGATTTTCAATTGTGCTTCTAAGTGTTGTATCAGTGGTATTCCTCTTCTCAAGCGCTTGGATATCTTGTCGGGTCTGCCTGGTTTGTTGATAGACTTGCCCATAGTAAGCAAGCCAGTATCATAGTATTTCTTCTATGATAACAGAATCTTCCATGTGATCTTGTAACACTTTGTAGGCTTCAGAAAAGGTAGTGTGCTATGCCATCAATAGTCGGACGGTTTCTTCTTTCTGCTCCTCCTTTGTTTCCTAAATCTGTGCTTGGAGTGCCGACACCATGCTTTCAAATAGATCATAATCTCTTTCGAGTGTTTTGTTAGTGTCGACCTCTACTGGTCTATGCATTACTGATTGTGCAAGGCTTCTGCATTTGTTGAGGAACTCGACCTGTTCTTCATCCTTGTTGTCGAGTTCCTTACGTCTTTGCTGGCTCCTTGTCTTTGTTTTGACTGCTATGGTTTTCAGGATTTGTCCTATCTCTGCATCGGTCAGTGTGGTTGCATATTTTAATTTGATATGGACCTTTGATGGCTATCCATGATGCTCCTTCTTCTTCTTATGATTTTTCATTTTTGTTTGTGTCGGCACCTGTGTACCTGCAAAAGTCGAGTCGGGATTTTCGTTTTGTGGTATAGCAGTGGTTGATGGTTTCTCTATTTGGGGAGGTGGGATGACTACTACCTCTGGTTGGTTAGATGCAAGGGGTGCAGAAGTGGATGCAGTTGGTGCTGATGGTTGAGGTGGGGGTAGTTCTGGTACAGCTATTTGGATCAGGTGTTCTGAGTTGAGGGGTGGTGGTTGTGGTGATGGGGTTGGGGAATGGTTGGGTGTGATTGGGTTGGTGGAATTGTAGATGAGTGGTGGGTTGTCGGTCTGAGGGGTTGAATCCAATTCAGAGAAGAGTTGGTTGATTTCTCGATTTATGTCTTTAATATTTTCTTCTTCTTCTCCTCCAGTTGGATCAGTGGCTGGTAGGTGGGGTTCTGGTACAATCGGATTAATAGTTGAGGTCCGACGTCCGGCAACGTCAGCTTCCTTGTCTAGATTTCTCCCAAAGGTCAAAGTGATAGTTGCAAAGATATTTGGTTTGTGGGGTATTTGGCCAGTTTGGGGGATTGGTAGTGGGTACCCACCAACTTCGAAGATAGGTGATTTTGTAGAGAGCTTCTGCACCTGGGTGAAGATCGCAGGCAATTTTTCTATGTAAGCCTGGAGGTCTCTGTCCCTGTCAAACTTCTCTTTCATAGCTTCTGATATAGCACTTTTGCACAAGTCGAGTGGGCTTATCGAATGTTGTTTTGGTATTTGCTCCTCTATTACTTTTTTCAGGGATGGAGGTGGAGGTGTAGACACAAGATCTACGATGTTGTCAGGCATCGACATGTGGGTGGTCTTGGATTTCTTTGGTCAACCTGGTAGTGCTCTTGCCTCGACAAATATTTGGAACTGGGTTTCCACTGGCACTTTATTTTTTGTGGCATCTTCTATTATGTTGATGGCCGCAGCTCCCAGTTCCTCCTCTTCGTCTGATGATTCTACAATGATAAGCTTGTGCTTACCTTTTCCTTGTTGTCAATGTTGTGTTCTTATCCTCTTTCTTATAGATGCTATCTCTTTCGACAATTTTCTTATAATGTATTTTGTGATAGCATATTCTGGGTTTTCTGGTTCTATCTCTCCCCTTGGCTTTGGCTAAGGCTCAAGTCTGTTTGGGTGCCATCTTGTCAGTTTGCTGGTCGATTTCACTAAGGTGATTTTGTTTTTCAGTCGTCTGGATGCTCTGATGCTCTCTGAATTGTGGTGACTTATCTTTCGGTGGTTGAGTATTTATAGGCGACACATTGGATGTTTTCGTCGAGAAGTGTATTAATGATGGATGTGATGTTCTAGCTAGAACACTTGAGTGTGGGTTAATGGCAAGTTGGTTTCGGCACTCAAGGTCATGAATGCATAATGGGATTCTCAAGGTCGTCGGTCGATGTTCGGTTATGAAAATGGTCGATGGGGTTATGTCGATGGGCATGATGTTGGTTGTTGAAGTGGTGATTTCCTATCATAGTTTTCTGCATGTACGGTATTATTTCACTTTTTGGATTTTTATATTTTTATATTTTTTGTTTAACCGTTATGGTCATTATATGACTTGTTTTGATTTGTTTGTTTTAGTTTCTGTAGCATTTTAGTCGGGCTCCATTAAGGAGTTTCCAAAATACTATGCCTTGTAATGTTCTTAGTCGAACTGATCCGTTGGTATGTATCTCTTTGACAACATAGGGTCACATCCACTCTGTATGTATATTTTCAGGTTTTCCTTTTACCCGACTATTGTATAGTAAAGCAAGATCTCCCACCGACAAGTTTTTGTTTTTGATGTTTTTGTTGTGCCATGCTTTTTGTTGTTGTTTCTGGATTTCTTGATGTTGAATTGCCATTAGTCGATGTTCTTTGAGTTTACTTAGTTGCAATAGTCGGTCCTTTCTTCCTTGTTCGACATCGACATGTAAAATCTTTGCAATAACAGGTGTCTATTGTCAAAAGTGTAGTGGAACTACTGCTTTTGGTCCATAAACTAGTCGAAAAGGGGTTTGCTCAGTTGAGTGTTTCTAGGCTGTTTTGTAGGCCCATAGTACTGCAGGTATTTTCTCATCCCAGTCGTCTTTATCAGCATTACATATTTTCATTAATAATTTTGTTAATGTTTTACAAAATGCTTCAATTGCTCCATTCGACTGAGGATGGTATGTTGTACTCTGACGGTGGTCGATTTGGAACTGGTCGGTTAGGGTTTTGATAGTTCTATTGATGAAGTGTGTTCCCTGGTCATTAATTAGGGTTAGTGGACATCCAAATCTGGTGATGATATTCTCATAGATAAACTTAGCATCTATCTCACTAGAACATGTGTCAATTGGTTCTACCTCTGCCCATTTGGTTACATATTCTACTGTAGTTATGATATACCTCACGCCTGTCCTTTTTGCTAGTATAGGAAATGGTCCTATGAAGTCTATGGCCCAAATTTCAAATGTCAAACTTGGTTTTACTGATATCAAAGGCATTTCTGTGCTAGGAAGGGGTCGACCTAGTCGTTGACATTTGTCACATTGACTTACAAAATTTTTGCAATCTCTGTGAAGTGTCGACCACCATAACCCTAACTGTTGGATTTTCTTTGCAGTTGTGTCTGCTTGGAAATGTCCTCCTGCAGGTCCATAATGTGCTTCATGCATAATGTTGTCTCTTCCATGTTCGAGTACACACCTTCTGAGGATGTCATCTAATCCCATCTTGTGAATAAATCCATTTATAAGGCTGTATGGTGCAGCTTTCATAGCTAGGATTTGTTTTTTCTTTGTACTCATTCCTTTTGGTGCTTGTCCATCTTCTAAGAACTGGGATATTTCCTCTAAATCTGCTGGGACTGCTTCTATCCAAAATAGATGTGCATCTAGTAAGTCATCTTTGACTCCTGTCGGCTCCTCTCCTGTGTCGATTTAGGATAAATGGTTGGGACCAACATTTAACTTACTTGGTCTGACAACAACTTCCAATTTGAATTCTTGGAATAGTAGTAGCCATCGACAAATCCTTCCATGATGTAGTGGTTTATTGATGAGATATTTAAGTGCCTGATGGTCTATATAGAATATAAATGGGTTAGCTAAAAGATAATGTCGATATTTTTGTAATGCAAAGACCATTCCTAATGCTTCTCTTTCTGTTGTCGAAGTTTCTCTCAGCTTTGTTTAATTTTTTGCTACTGTAAACTATAGGATAATCCATTCCATCATCTCTTGGTTGCGTTAAGATTGCTCCTATTGCTAGGCCTGATGCATCAATATGAACATGGAATTTGATCGACCAATTTGGAAACCTTAGGATTGGTGCTTCGACTAGTTTTCTTTTTAATTTTTCAAATGATATATTGCACTACTCTGTCTAGTTGAACTCTTTATCTTCCCTTAATAGTTCTTTGAGTGGATAGGTCATATCTGAATAATATCTTATGAACTTTCTGTAATAGCCTATGTGGCCAAGTAACACCCTGACTTGTTTTGGGTTTACTGGTGGTTTTAGGTTGAGGATAATTTTGATTTTTGCAAAGTCGAACTTAATACCTTCTTTATAGACAATGTGCCCTAATAATATCCCTATGGGGGTCACAAATATGCATTTCTTGATGTTTAAGGCTAATTGGATTTGTCTAAATATTTCCAGCATAAGCCTTAGCCACTTGCAATGATCTTTTACCATGGAGTATATTGTCCAATCATCAAAGTATACTTCCATGGTTTTGTAAATATATTCTTGAAATGTTTTGACAACAATTCTAGAAAATACTGTAGGTGCATTTTTTAATCCAAAAGGCATAACCTTATAAGCAAATGAGCCAAATTCACATACAAATGTTGTTTTTTTATGATCCTGTTTGGCTATTGGCACTTGGTTATAACCTGAGAATCCATCTGTAAATGAGTAGCATTCATGTCCTACAACCTCATTTAAGATTTCATTTGCATAAGGAGTTGGAAATGGGTCTGTCAGTGTGACTTTATTTAGTTCTCTAAAGTCGACACAAATTCTTAGTTTGGTCAGATCATGTTTCTTAGGTTGTACAACCATTGAACTTTCCCATTCTGATTGGTCAATAGGATAGATGATGCCTGCTGCAAGCATGTTATCAATTTCCTTTTTGACTATCTCTTTGTATTTGTGAGCTAGTTTGTATGGCCTTTTTTTCACAAGTCGAACATCAGGTTTAGTGTCGATTTTCATTTCACCCATTTCATGAAATAGGCCTTTGAGATCTGTATAATCTTTGGCAAATACATCCTGGAACTCTTTTAATAGGTTCATTACTTCTGTTGTCTATTCTTCATTCCACTAGTCTCCAATCTTGGCCATTTTTGGTCGGTCATCATTTGAGATGCTGACTTATCTGGTTTTGACTTTAGCATCTAGCCATTCTAGAGATTTGGCTTCATTGATTGGCTGGATTCCTTCTTTAAACTGGGATAATTTGGCAGGGAAGTCAACTGCAAACATTCGATCGGTTTCCTCCTTGTCGGTTGTTTCAACTTTAAGCATTGTATGAATAGGTTTGGTCATTTCAACATGGTTTGATTTCCATCTAAAGCTTTTCCCTTCTATATTTTCATTTTCTAATTGTAGTCTTGTCGACTGTGGTATTGTCCCGGTTTGTATATTGTTACAGTTCCTTGACTATTGGTTATCTTTTAAGGGTTTATTTTCTGTTGGTTGTATAAATTCTTTAATCTGTTTTTCTGTTTCGACCAACTTTTCATTTTGTGGGATAAAGTTGAAATCTTTAATGAAATTTTCTCTGATTTCATGCCATAAGAATGTTTCACCTCTAGCTTCTTCCATTTTATACCATTTGTTTGGTAAGTTGGAGAGAGTTGATGGAAACATGTGTGGCCATGTTCGTTCATCCTTGTATCCAAGTCTTCTCCATTATTTTTCACATGTCTTAATATGATCTTCTAGATTTTGTCCTTGAGTGAATATAGGTATCTGAGCCTATTTGGTTAACTTCTTTCCTCCAAACCTTTCTACAAAGTGAGTTGAAGCTGCTGTCTAGGTTTGCAGTCTTGTCTGATGGGTATCCCACCATCTAGCAGCTTCTCCTATAAAATTTTCTACTAAACTTTGTAGTCGACCATGTTCACCAATATTTTTGGAAACTTGTTCTATGTGCATGACTGGTGGTTCTCTTTCCTTATATCTTGGTACTTGTGTAGTATTTACATTGGTAGGTTTTAAAGTAGGGTATTCCCTAATTTTTTTCTCAAATATTTTTGGGACAATGGACACTATGAATCACTGTTGGGTGGGATTTTTCTTTACTTTTTGAATAGTCCAACACCCTCTTGCTTGTGTTTCATATTTATTGACTTCCCAATCATATAATTCTACGTCTGAATTATATCCTATTGAGTCTTGATTTCCTAAGTAAAGTTCACCATATGTGTTAGGTTCTGTGTAATCTTCATTATTCTGTATTTGGTAGAGTTGTTGGATATCAACTTATTCGTTGATAGGTTCTATCCATGGTTCTCCTTGGGATGGATGAATAGGTACAATGACCTTTTGTCCATTTCATTTTAATTTGATTCTCTCTTTGTCCAGGGATATCAATGCTTTCATCTTTCTACCCCAAGGTAGACTGACTAATGCTAGGAAGGAACTGGATCCTTCCTTAGGGTCAATGATTTCGAAGTCGACTTTGGTCGAGATTCCTTTTATATTTGTATCAACGTTTTTCTAGACTCCAATAGGTTCAATTAGGCCCTGGTCAGCTAGTTTGAGGTATATTCTTGACTCATATAGTCGAGGTCTACCCATTTGTTCCCAAGTGTCATGAGTCATGATGTTTACTTGTGATCCAAAGTTGAGCACTACTTGTCAGACATGGTATCCTTCAATTTCCAGGTCGACAAGTGGGTCGGCATCACTTTTATCTTTTTGATTTAAACTGTAGATATTCTTTGTTTGTTTTTCAGAGTTGTTGTGTTTTATTTCATATAGCAAGTTGATGAACTGAGATACTGAGTTATCTTTTTGTATGAGTTGTATTAATTATTTTATTGTGTTATGTCGATTGTCATTAGTCTCTTCCTGTCGTGCAAATTCTTTGAATACATTTGTTGCTTCTTTATATGTTTGTTTTTCTTTAAGTGGATTAGGGTAGACATTCTTTTCTTTTATTTTGCTGATTTTTGGGTTATCACTTCCTGTTTTTGTCCATTGTCGGGTTACAATATGCAAATTCTTTGTGTTTATTACATAATTTTTTTGCACGCACGACAAGACATTAACATTCTTCTTTTTATTGATTTTATCCAGCATGGTAGGGAAATCCTCTAAGGAGTGATCCCCTACTCCGCAACTAGTACAAAGTTTGAGGTTAGTTCTATCTTTATATGGACAGTTTGCATACTAATGTCCCTACTTATAACATGTAAAGCATTGGATGGGTCAACGTGGTCGGTTGTCTCGATTTCCAGAGAATCGACCTCGACCTCTGTAGCCTCCACGTCGATTGTCATACCGGCGCTCATATCTTAGACCTTCATATCTATGATTGTTCTGATCATTTGGTAAGTTGCTTTGCTCATTATTTTGTGCAACTATAGTGGTCTGGTAGACTGCATGATAATTCTATCGGTTCTTCAGGTTCAGATGGCAGTCAGTCGTGTTATGATTTTTAGTTTCGCAGATTGCACACCAAGATGCCTTGCCATTCTTCATGTTGAATGGGAAATATTTTGTCGAGTGGTCTCCATGCTCCTGGAAAATGTCACAAAAACATTTAGTCTATATGAATCGAATGTCCTGTAGGCTGTATTCCTGTCGACAGTTGTCTTTTGAGTGTCCGGCTGTCGAGCACTTCATGCACCAGATATCCTAATTTTTTAGGTTTAATTCTTTTAAGGAATTCTGTATGATCTCAAGCTGTTCTTCTATTCTATGATCGGTGGAGTATGTGGGTATGTACTCATCCATTTCTACTTAGATATATTTTGTAAGTGCATCTTCGTAAGTCTTGAATGTCTCCAGACTTACATGTCAGTGAATTTTCTGTGATAAACCTGTAAGAAACCACTGGATTAATAATTGTTCATCTATAACATAGTCCAATTGGATAAGAAGGTCTTTCCATCGCTTATCATAATCACAGACAATTTCTCTTGGCTTCTGCGATGTTGTTTTTAGTTTCTTTGCTGCGAGATGTTTTGCATCTAGAGTTTTAAAAAATGATAGAAATTGTGCTTTGATCTTGGCTTTGGTTGCTCGAGGTTGTCTTTCAAAAAACGTCATATACCAAGTTAATGATTTTTTCCTCAAGGAATCGACGAACTGTGCCATCTTCCTGTCTTCGTCCGTAACTTCGTTAGCCTCCCAAGTCGACTCATAGATGAACCAGTGTCGTCTGGGGTCCTCATCCCCCTCATATAGAGGAATGTGTGCTAACCCGTGACCCATGTTGGAATCACTGTCACTGTCAGAAGGTGGCAGAGGTGGAGGTGGAGGTGAGGGTGGTGGGGTTATTTGCTTATTCCTCTCTACAGAACTATCATCGACGAAACTTTTGTCTCTGTTGGCTATTTCTGTCATTTCATCTTCGACCAGCAGTCGGTTGATTTCGACTTCTTCTGTTGATTCCAAACTGTAGTTACCTATCCATAGTTATGAATGTTCTGTGTCCTCCAAAGATGTATTTGACAGGGGGGGTGCTCCTTCATGTGTCGGTAAAATTAAGTGGATACTTCAGTTGGATGGTACTGCTAGAAAGGTAACCCAATTTCCTTCTTCTGGTTGATGGATAATGAGTTGTCTTCCAGTGTATGTCTTGTCATCTAGTTGGCTCCATATACCAAAGTCACCAGGTCCTAGTTAGAGGTCCTCTTCAATAATAGTTTGTATCCGGGTACATGGATTCAACGGAGATAGAGTTGTTCCTTCTTGGGGAGCTTCTAATTGGAGAGCTTCTGGCTGCTTTATCCACAATTCTTCTTTTATAGGGGGCACCTCTTCTTTCACACCTTCTTCTTGTTGGTCATGACCTGAATTTGGTGGATTTATTTCCTGGTCGATGGCCCTAGTACTCATTCCTCTGTGCAGCGCTAAGGCTCTTTCTCATATTTCTTCCTTCCTTTGTTTTCTCTCTTCCCTCTCTCTTTTCTAAACGTCCGAAATACCTTTGTGTGATACTATATTCTTGATTTCCCTTTTGGTTGACTTCTCATTACTGGTGATTTCAATCTGCTTCTAGTCGACTAGAATCCACTCCACCTTATCCTGACATATGACCAGCTACCCCCCCATAGCCTACCCGACGCTTTAGAAATCCCGGATAGTTTGGTCTACTTGCTTAGGAAGTATTCCCACTCCCTTTCGGCAATGAATTTTTCCCACCTCTTTTGTTTTTTCGCCCAGTTAGGGTTTAATGGCGGTCCGTGAAGTGATGGATGAGGTTCGACAATATGACCTGCTCCCTTCTTGATCAGGAACTTAAACAACAAGGTCGGTAAGGAACACATAAATTGCTCGATGAGGTTTGTGTAAAATTTCTCCTTGACGGTTTCCACCGAAGTTCTGTCTTCTACTGCTTGCTCCTCATAGAAGTCGTCGACAATTTTTTCAAACCACTCCGACAAGTTTGTTCTTCCCCCTCGAATCAATTTTTCTAGCAACTGTTGATATTTAGTTCCTTCCGGCTTTTTCATCCAGGAGTTTCTTCAGAAGTTGGGGCGCTGATTCTACAAAATTCTCATGTGTTTCTATAAAGAATATTTCTTTTGCTTGTGCGATCATCAATATGTTTCTTCATGCGTAATTCTGCAAATAATTTGCAATTTTACATTCCCACCAGTCCTTAATCTCCTGTTCTGATATCATCTGTTTGTAGACATCTGAGACATGTACTACCAGCAATGGAACCAATGTTGTAATCTCACAGATCACATAAGGTTACCAATAATACATACTAAAAACATACAGACATAACAGAGACAAGAGATAAGAACAAGTAGATAAAAATAACAAATTATATTAGCATGAGAGGGTCCATACAATACAGAGCCTGAACCAAGTTCTCTTCTAGCTCAATAGCCTAATATATATGATTACAAAACAGTTACAAAATAACTATCTGTCGGTTCGGTGAACCGACACGACCATAGATGGCCGACCTAATCTCTAGTTTAGTCGGCCAACCGACTTAGTTGGCTGATCGACTAAGTCGGCTATCGTTCAAGTTGACTTACTGACTTGCTCCTCCAACATCTCGGCAATGGAACCAATGTTGTAATCTCATAGATCACATAAGGTTACCAATAATACATACTAAAACCATATAGACATAACAGAGACAAGAGATAAGAACAAGTAGATCAAAATAATAGATTATATTAGCATAAGAGGGTCCATACAATACAAATCCTGAACCGAGTTCTCTTCTAGCTCAACAGCCTAATATATATGATTACAAAACAATTACAAAATAACTACCTGTCGATTTGGTGAACCGATGCGACCTTAGGTGGTTGACCTAATTTCTAGTTTAGTTAGCCAACTGAATTAGTTGGCTGATTGACTAAGTCGGCTATCGTTAAATTGAATTACCGACTTGCCCCTCCAACATCTACAAATATTTTTTTGAAGCCATTAAGAAATCCCTTGCTTTGCCAACTTTTTCAATCTAAAATGCGCACCCATCCTGATCCTCTCCATCCCATCATTGTTATTGGTCCCTTTGAAAAATGGGGTATTGATTTCATGCATTGTAATCCTACCTCATTTGGGGGACATGGTTATATTATCATTGTCTTCGACTATTTTACTAAATGGGTTGAGGCTATTCCTACATATGCTAAAGATGATAAAAACTACTACCATATTTTTTATTTAATCACATCATTGGTAGGTTTGTGGTTCATCAAGCCATTATTACTAATCATGGTTCTCATTTTAGGAACCAGTTGATGTCGAAACTAAGCTTTAAACTAGGTTTTCATCATTATAACTCAACACCCTACTACCCTCAAGCCAATGTCTAGGTTGAGGCTATTAATAAAATTTCAAAAACTATGCTTCAATGAATGGTGGGGCACGTTAAGTCTAGTTGGCACTTACAATTGTTCTCAGCAATATGGGATTATAGGACCATAATGAAAACATCAATCAGTTTCATGCCATTTAAATTGGTGTATGGACATGAATAAAAACTTCCTATCAAATGTGAAATCCCTTCTTTGAAACTCATTGTAGAACTCTTACCCAATACCGCCAGAGAGGAAGAACGTTTCTTGTATTTGAAAAAACTTGATGAAACTCGTTGAGATGCAACCTTAGATATTGAGGTGTACAAAAGATGAATTAAAGCTCAATATGATTGATCCGTTCAACCTCTCCTCTATAATGAAGGTGATTTGGTCTTGACTTATGACCAAAAACATGATAAACTTAGAGGTGGAAAACTCGAATCCATGTGGCATGGTTCTTATATCATGAGTCACGTTTTATAAAAAGGGGATTATGAGGATGATTTAATATGATGGGATAACTTTAGGTGATCCCAAAAATGGGATTTAACTCAAAAGGTATGTTTAGATAATTTTTCGTGTGTGCCTTGTACCTGGTTAATAGAGTGTGTTGTGAAATAGTTTGAACTTTTATTCTTTTGAATTTAGGTTTCATCCTAGTTAAGATTGCTTATATAGTGTCATACTTGATTGAACATATGGCCACATATTCAATATTTCTAGATGGTGCTAGTCATCATACCATGAATCTTGCATAAACGACTTGGGTACTTTACTCCCGTACCGCTGATTTGGTAAGCTCGAGTGGAATTTGTTTACGTCCCGCTACAGACAAGATCATTGAATATCATGCAATGATTACACTATTAGCTGAATCTATATCAAATGATGTGAGTTGGATTATGGTTTACCTAGATTCTGAACTTGTTATTTCTCAGCTAAACCGGGTCTACACTATTTTAAATCCCTTACTTATTTGGTTATTCCAAAGAGTTCAGGTTCTTGAAAGGTCCTTTGAGTTTATTCCATACCAACATATTCAAGACATTTAAATGTAGTTGTTGATTCATTAGCTAATTATGTTTTGGATTGGTATATAGCTCATATTTATTTTTTCATTCAAGATACCTCACATGTGTAAATATAACATATACAAACACACCATAAGCATACATTCATGTACAAACACACCATCATAAATACACCATTTTGTATATAGTCATTTTTTATAAATGTTTTATAGAAGATGCTCGAGAAAAAAGTTATGAATCTTGAAATATTTCAGTACATCAAAATGGTAAATTTTAAAGCTCAAAAGATTTCATTATAGTAATACAATCTAACATAGCTCCTAGCTAATCCTCATGCACATGGTAGCACATGAAAGACCAAGCCACTCTATAGAGTAATCACCCAAAATGGATAGAATCTCTAATTCTATGGCATTGATAATGTTGGGGTAAGTCATCGATGGAGATGTCTGGGACATCTACAGTCAACCTCTGCAGGCTCTCCTCTATCTCCTGCAACTCTTCCTCAGGCTCAGTATTTCAGACCGCTATCTCTCTAACTAATCTTTGCCTCTTGATAGGTGATGATCTAGGTGGTTGTGATAGTCCAATCTATGCAATGTAAAACATGAAGTCTTAGTATCACAAAAATAAAAATAAATTGAAAGATATAAAAATGAAAAGAAATGCAAGAAGGAATATTTCTTACCCATCTCTCTCCATTTATTATCATTGGGAAGTGGTATATCCGGATATCTTTTTAAATACATCCTTGAATATGCATAGTCCTCCACCATGAGGAGCTGACCACGTAGCCATTTGAAGAATACAAATCCACAGGTCAATATAGGTCCACTACCGATATGTCAATCCATAGCCTCGACCCATCTCAGCATATGAGGGTCATGTGGCTTGAGGATTTTTAATGGAACTTATGGACGCCGTAGTGGGACTCCATCAAGGAAGAAAGAGACCAAAATCGCACCATATCCGAATTTTTTAATCTCTCCATATCGATATTTTGTTAACTAGTCTTTGAGGCTCACCAAGAGTCCCTCACTCCAGTTGAATATCGTTGGAACCATGCACTCCAAAGAATAAATCATGTGAAACTATGTAGTTTGGTGGGAATCTCGACTACCTGTCACTTTCTCAATAGTGAATAGGGTGTTCCTTCAGGGTTGATCATCCACATGTTTTATTAGTATATTCCCACCCTATGGTCATGTGTCAATGGTGTAGTACTTGTTAATCGGTTCATATATATTCATCTCATCCCCTCTTGGTCCAGAGAGTGACACTGGATTCCCTCATCTTGAGAGATAGGTGGGGAAGTAAATTTTCTCCAGATCCAAGGTGAGAATGTGGGTTCCAACCTGAGAGTGTTCTTATTCAGGGACCCACATCCCAATTAGGTGATCCAACAATCAAACATGGGCCCTTATAACTGGGACCCAGAAGTATTTCTGGAGTCCATGCTCTCTCAACATCAACATGGTGTTTAGATCATTGGTGGCTTCAATGACATCTAGTTCACACTCCCTCTCTTTCCAAATGATGATTTTTATGTTTAAAAAAACTGTGGAATGAAAACAAAATAACTCTTAGAAGTATTCCTTGTCAAAATAATTTCATTTTTTATCTTAAACATATGATTTTATGTTTTTCCAGGTCACCACCGCTCTTTCCCTATATGAACAGGGTGTCGGTGTACATTCCCTTTTTAGACAGAGTAGGGATGACACCCTTTCCCCTTTTAAGGGGTGCACTGAAACGCTTCTTGAAAGGGAGAATATCATCACCTAGGGTGCGCTCTTAACTCCCAAAAAACATCTTAAAATCATCTAAAAACCTAATTAAATATGATTTTCTACTATCAAATTGAATAGGAAGGGAAGGTCATTTACTTGGATCCAACAAAATGTTGAATGGTTGAACAAATATCTCGTAATCTCCGCAACAAAATCACCTACAAAATCACTTTTCAATCAAATCTCTATGGTAAAAACCAGATGGTAAAACATTTTTTTGTCTTTTTATTCTATTTTTGGATAAAAAATGAAAAATAACTTTAATTATTAAAATTTTTTTTTACCCTCTTTTCCTATTGTTTTGAATTTAAAAGTGTTCTAATGCCTTTTTTTTGGAGATTTCAGGACAGATTGAATGATTTTGTTTATGAAGGAGTTTTCTTTTTGACTTGTTCATACTCCTTTTCAAAATGAAAAAGATTCCAAGTTCCTTTGATACCATAGTCATGCTCATTAAAAATTAAGCGAAAAGGTGTCGAGTAGAATTTTATCACTTTTTTGGGCTTGTAAAATCTATATGAAAAAGGAAATCCCATGGAGTTGTCTTTAATCTCTTTTCATACTCTCTAAATAGGAAACGATTGCCAAGGAGACTTGTTTCTTTCAAGCTTGTAAAAGTATTTGAAAGGTCTTCTATCCAGTGATAGTTTATCCCTTTTTCAGACCATTTAGACCTATTTATGAAAAAGGTACACCTTAGTTTATTGTACCTATAAGAGTTCTGCTAGGTATAATTTTTATACTTTTTCAGACGTTGGAGACTAAATTTATGAAAAATTCCACGTTGAAGTTTTCTTTAGTCCTTTCATACTCTCTAAACATGAAACAACATTGATTTTACCTTCTTTAGGATCATAAAAATCAAATAATGAAAGACCCTCTTTGGGACTGAACCCCTCCTTTCTCATGTTCATAAAACATGTGAGATTTCAATCATCTTATGATGAGATATATAGAGAGTTTTTTACCCTTTTCAATATCATTAAAAATCAAAGAGGTAACCATTCATCATGATGGGAAATTAAGGGAATGGGAAAACATTTTTCATGTGTATATTGATGGCAGCTTTTTGTCACCCTTGGACATGGCACCTATCTGCATTTCATTCAAAAAGTTGGGTAATAATCTTGTCCTTGAGTTGATCCAATTTCATGGGTAATTTTACTCCTTTGATTCATTCAAAGAATGCATCATCTTTCCTTTGCATTATGTGTGGTCTCTACCTCCTTGAGTCAATGCTGCAAATTCACTTGTGTCGTTCAATGTTCAAGAGGATTCTTCTACCACAACCAACCTCTCTAGTTACATTACCTTCTTTTGTGTCGGTCATCTCTAAATTAATCTCATCTTTGTTCCGTAATCAAGATCACTTGAAACTACTTTTGTTCTATTTTTGTGTCGATGGTGAGGAAAACATAATGGACCTCCTTTTACAAGTCTATTCCCGTCGACAACAACACACCATTTGGGAATTAGTCTCAGAAACCAATTAGCACCTTCAATATTGCATGTCTCAATGGCAGGTTTCCTCACTTTCATTAATATTCCTCCATCATTGGCCTTTGATTGAAATATTTCATCAATTTTCCAAGTTCAAATCATCTACTCGCATTCAAAGGAATGTACTAGGGTACCTTGGGAATCATTGACATCAATGATGATATCCCTCTCAAATGTTGATGGTATACATCAATGACTAGTAATCAAGTGGTTTCTACCAGATTTGACATCACGAAATCTATTCACACAGATAAAATTGTATTATTCGAGATTGGGACTAAGACCCTAGGT
Source organism: Pseudotsuga menziesii (assembly GCA_001517045.1). Taxonomy (NCBI): domain Eukaryota; kingdom Viridiplantae; phylum Streptophyta; class Pinopsida; order Pinales; family Pinaceae; genus Pseudotsuga; species Pseudotsuga menziesii. The sequence continues at coordinate 482,127 of LPNX010343484.1, forward strand.
GTTTAGGAATTCACTTGAATATTTTCCTCTCCCCAGGTTGCGATGGAGTGTTTTATGATTGGGTCACTACATAGATCCACAATATATGTATGGTGGATATGCTCAAGTTTGAGTCATGATGACATAGATCTACAATTTATGTCTCCTAGCTATGTTCAAATTTTAGTTTTGTTTGTCATGGATCTACGTTATATATTGGTAGCTATGGCCTAGTCATTCATACATGGATCTACAATGTATTGGTCGGCAACCATGTTTTGATTCAGTTAGAGTATATAACTAAGAATATATGGTATTGTGGAAAGACTTCAACTGACATACTTTCACCTCATCTTCCAAACCACATATAGCAGAGTATTTCATCCATCACATCCCTCTAGATTCATACTTTGGGGGGGAATTCTGTTACACCAAAATATTATCATTTTCTTAGATCCCCAAATTTCATATGACAAAATAATTTTTGGAGGATTTTTTCCTCGTTAGAAGCTTATTTCTAGGAGCTTTGATGCACCTTGTTTCTTGACATAAGATGTCATCCTAGGCTAATGTTAGTTGCTAGTGGAAAAAGGGCATCGGTGACAGTCCTTGTCTTTGAGCAAGGAGCATCGACCATTCTTTACACCTATTTCTATTGTGCAAAGAGCGTCAGTGTTATGGAGAAAACTTCGTATGGCTTGGGGTGGACCACAATAGACAGTATCACACTAGAAATCAATCCATTTCCAACATGCTAAAGATATAAACAAGACTAACACTAAGGGATGGGAAGCATACCTTATTTCAGATGTTCATAGAAAATACTCATTGAGCTTTCAATCACACTTGTACCTACATTTCATCCTTAAAAACAACGAAAGACATAAGCATGATAGAGATAAAGTGTTAGAAGATACTCCATCATATTAAAATCCAACATATAATCAAAGCAACTACACACATGGATACAAATATTCATAGTTACACATGTAATGCTATTAATGTAAATAGATATACAAATTAAAACTATGTCAGTACCTCGTGACTTAGGACTTCACCACTTAAATCCTTCATATAAAGGAAATCTCACAAAGACAAAGAAAAGTTTGGGAAGGAGCACCAATGAATAATCCAAGGACAAAGGGATGCAGACTCAAGTATGCAAGGATGGGGGAAAATTCCACCATGATTTCTTTGCTCTCACCCATTCTCCTCCTTCAATTCTTTCAAGCAGCTCAATATATAGCCCCTCAATGAGAAGTGAAGGGTCGAATCGAAGCGTTTCCCCACATATGGAAGGCCAGGAAAGTTATTCTTTACTTGATGAGAGGAAACTCCAAATATTTGTTTTTTGAGTATATTTCCCGATGTGCACAGCTCATAGTGGAGCAAGCTACATGCATACACGGGATTTAAAATGGTGACCTAAGTATACCCATAAACATGAATTTTAAAGGGATATTTTGGAGCATCAAAGTAATACTGAGTAACGGAGGTACAAGGAGTCTGCATATGGATAGGGATATGCCATAAAAACATGATATATATGGCATGGAAAATACAACTATAAAATATTCCCCTAATGTGTGAGGTCGGAGGGGGAACATGATGGCTGAAATACATTACAATAGTCCCAGGAGTGGAGTAATGAAGACCCAGGTAGAAAATACGGCCACTCATCAGTATAATAAAATGATATATCTTTGCATATGACTGCAAATATGAAGTGTAGCAGTCCTCAGATATGTAATACTACAATGGCCATGAATAAGCCTAATAGATATATGTCATGAGTGGTCATTTCCACGTACAATATAAAGTGAAACAAGATCTTTGTACTGAATGAATACATCTAAGGGTACATTGGAATATAGTCATGATAACTGATATCTCATATATACCGGCACGATCAAGGAGGTAGCATATATGAAAATCCACCAATCTCTAAGGTCTTCTACACAAATCGTCGCTAGTACACGTCCCATCACATGAACAAAGGTGTCAAGGTCGAACATGATGGACCATCATCTAATTACAGGTCATTCATCTATACCATTAATATACGTGAGATATCCCAAAGATAATGATAATGGGAATCGAGGTACATAGTGCAATCAAATAAGTGTGAATATATGTGTTGAGGTTGAACACTTGAGAGAGTCCATCAATCATGGTACATTGATGTATTCCCAAATGTGTTGATGGTGAGAGAATTTGCCATTGATGACTGCAAGTCTAAAGGAATTCAATGGATTCTAGATTCCTATTCCAAAATAAATGATATGAAGTCAATGGAATGAAATCTGCTGGAAGGAGGGAATTAAGTCACCCCCCATCAACCAACATGAGGTAAACAACAACACTAGATAATTTAGAAGAACTCAGGCAAACCAGATTTGCACAAACAAATAACTATATCGAGAATGGTTGGAATGCAAAGAGAATATAATCAAGGAATGGCCGACTCATGCTGAAAAATTCCTTCGAACAAGAGCATAAAGCATACGATGACGCATAGGAAGCATCAACTCAACATGTATACTGGGATGAATCTGCAACACATGAGGCATCGAAATAGGCTAGGGGGAGGTCGGACACCCATTCCTTTCCCACCGAACTTCTACCACTAGTGGTTGCGATATATTGTTGTCATGGAAAACTATCCCTTTGCAAGGATCCACTTCCTTGGAGACCTAGACATGCCACTACCACCCAGGGCTGCATACGGTGATATAGGTAAGATCCCAAGCATGTTTTGAATTATTTGAATTATTTTTATTTTTGATATATAAGAAAATAAAAAACATGTTTTTGGTAGTATCATGTATTGACATTGATTATGTGTGTGCAGATGTGGTTCCGTGATGACCAGATGGATTCCCCCAACATCACTGGAGGGGACAAGGATATGGGATGATCGGTACAAATCTGGAGTGGATGCTCCAAAATATACATGGAAAATTCTCCAAGATGACATAGAGGGTACCCATGGTGCAAGTCAAGGACTTTCCCGAGGCTATGAAGAAACATGTAGTTGGGGTACCCCATCCATGGGTTAGACTATTCTGATGGTTGGCCAATTCAGTTGTTTGTTATCATGATCATCACCTAGGCCCACAGGCATAGATTCCTAGATAGACTTTTTATATCAGCCATATATTATTTGGTGGCTTGAAGCCTCATTTTTCATGACATTTTGTACCTTGACACCATTTTGAATAATATCCAGAAATAAAAAAACTTATAGCAATCGGTTTGATGCATTTGCATGAGTGTTTAATGTGAATGGAATGTGTATGCTTCATTATTATTGTGACAAATCCCAATATAAAATGTAATTTGGATATGAATCGACAACATGATTGTAAATCCTAGGTATATGAATGTATTTAATGTAGTCAAATTGTCATTCCAACAATCTTACCCGTAAGAACCTTTGTAATAGTGTAGGATCCTTGATACAATACAAGCCATTTAACTATGACACAACTAGCTATGATTCAAGGAATACTTCAATAAATTGAACACCATTAGAAATGGCATCATGTAGTAGTTCAATCACGACACTATAATCAATAACATTTTTTGATGATGGCCAGAGACATACACCTCCCGAAGAGACCACATGACCCTCTAGGGCATAGATGACCCAAGTATTAGAAGCTAAGTTCTAGGTATCGTGTCTGGCACCATCAGTGAATCCTAAGTATATTGAAGACTCCATCGACAACTGCCACAAAAAGAGGAAGCATGTCAACAAACCAATAACACTACAAGGGGACCAAAAATAAAACTATGCAAACTATACAATAATATACAATATATAAGCCTTGGTGAAATTTTAGGCATAGTATTTTTTGAGATAGAGCCCATTTCTAGGCTCCTCCAAGGCAGCCCCTTCATAATATTCCATCTCATAGGCACCTTTATCTAAGACACATTTCACAACATAAGCCCCATGCCACATGGGGTTAAAATTACCCTCCCCTAATGGTTCACTACCGTGGTCATACAAGAGGACCAAATCACCTTCATTAAATCTATGGGGATAGACAAAATTATCATACTGATCCTTAACAGAATGCTTATTAATATCTACAGCCACTATGGAATCCTGACGCCTCTCATCAAGGTGCTCTAAGTGGACCAAACTCTCTTCCAATTCAGAAGTTTCCGGTAAAATATCTATGGCTAGTTTCAACGAGGTAATTTCGCATTCAACCGGTAAAACTGACTCCACCCCACATACTAGTTGATATGGAGAAAACCCTATGGGATTCTTGACTATAGTTCGGTAAGCCCCGAAAGAAGGGTAACGCATAATGTGCTAGTTGGTTTTTCTTTGTGTGATGGTTCTTTACAGAATGGCCTTAAGGGATTTATTTACAGCTTCAACCTCACCATTTGCTTGAGGGTAGTAAGAAGAAGAGTAATCTTTCTTATACCAGAGTTTTGAAGCTAACTCATCCATCATATTGTTTTGAAAGTGTCTACCATGGTCACTGACAAGATCTTTTGGGATCCAGAACCAAGTGATAATATGATTGAATACGAAATGAGCAGTCGTCTCACCATCACATTTAATTGTAGGCATAGCCTCTGCCCATTTTGTGAAATAGTCCACAATAACTATAATGTGATGGTTCCCCCAACTGAAGCTGGGTTGCAATCCATAAAGTCCAACCCCCAATTGGTGAAGGGAGAGACGATGCTAATAGGATGTAGTGGGGTGGTATGTGAGTGCACATTATGCGTGAACACCTTGAAAGGGTGGCACTGTTTGATCACATTAACGCAATCTTTGAAGATCAAGCCCAAATAAATGACCACCACATTCCCCACTGTGGAAATCATTCAGCACGGTCTCAGACTCATCATGGACAAAACACCGATGCACAATGGAACCACCCCCTGATGATATAAAGTTTCACCGATAATAAGGTAGTTCTTAGAATTATGTCATAAGTGTGGACGTTCATCCCACGAGAGGCGAGGAGGAACCCTCAAAGTCTAAAGATACATGATGATGTCACTATACCATGTGTCTACAGTCGAAATGAGGAAGATATGATCATCCAAAAATGAATCCTCATGGATCTCACTCTCATCCAGACTAGGGAGATCTGACATAATCTCAGCAAAAACTAACAACTTCTTCAACTTTGCGAAAAAACACTCGAGGTCAAATTATTGAAAAATAACAATCCATTTATTGTATTTCCCCCTATCATTCATGTAGTCAAGACAAACTTAAATGGATTGATATGAGATATGAGTGTAATCTAGAGAAGTAACATATAATGTCTCAACTATTGTACTACATGAAAAGTCACTAAGGCCAAATTCTCAATGTGACTATATCAAAGTTCTCCATCAATGAGATTCCAACTAAGATAGATAACGTACTCCTAGAGCTCATCATCCTCTTGAACCAGAACCATCCCAATCATCTCTTGAGACAAGGCCACATAGAATAGGAAATCACAGCTATAGTCAGGTGGACTAAGAACAAGGGCCAATGTCAAGGATTTCTTAAGTGCATCAAAGAACTCCCAGGCTTGATGATCCCATATGAATGAAGTATCCTTCTTCAACAGACGCATGAAACCCTAGGTAAAAGTGGCTAAATCGACGACAAATATATGTAAGACGTTAGCCATCCTGTGGAGACTTTGAATATGTCTAATCATGCACAGAGGAGACAATTGTAGTATTTCCTCAACCTTCAAAGGATCAACCCTAATCCCTGCTTGGATATGAAAAACCCTAATAAACAACCTACTTTCACACAAAATATGCACTTTTAAGGGTTTAACTGGATTTGATAATGATGACATCTTTCAAAAACCAAGCGCAAATGATCTGGGTGATCCACTCTCAAACAAGAGTGAGCAGCTAAATCATCTAGATAAACATTGATAATACACTTGAGGTCATGGAAAGAAAAGTTCATGGCTTACTGAAAGGTAGCTCCAATGTTTTTAAGGCCGAAAGGAATCTTTTGGTATGAAAACATACACCAAGGATAGATGAAAGCAGTCTTATGTTAGTCCTTGGGTTTAAGTTGGATTTTATTATACCCTTAAAAACCATCCATAAATGAGAATACTTCACTCTCGGAACACTCATCCAAAATCTGGTTTATCCATGGTGTGGGAAAATTATCTTTTGGATAATCCTTATTCAGGTCTCTGAAGTCAACACGGATGGTTCCCTGCTTCCTAATCGATTGAAATAAGAATGGATTCCCATTCAGTTAAGGGAAGTGGATATATATATATATCTTTGAGTAACCTTTCTATCTCATCCTTAATGGCAGGCTCCTTATTAGGGTTCATCACAAGTAAATGTTGTTAAAAAAGTTTAACATTAGGATACATTTTAATCTCATGTTCAAAAATACGATGATGTATTATTGGCATCTCATCATACGACAAAGCAAACATATCATGAAATTCTTTAAAAATATCGATGTATATCTTAATTATATCTTAATTCCATGAAATTCTAACATATATTTACTTGTAGGTTTATTGCCTAACATGTTCTTGTAGGTCTCCATTGTTTGCTTACAGGTCTTTGGGTTTTCTAACAGTTGTATGCATGGTCTTGGAGCTTAACCAATAACCTTGTTTGCAGAGGGGTTTTTATTTCTGTTCTATTTCATTTCCTTTATGTTTTTCTTGCACAACGATCAGGAACCCTACCCTTCCATCTATCCATTCCTACTCTGTAGTAAGGGATAAATCCTTGCTATAGATCTGGTGACCATACCAGGTCAATCCCATAGGATCCCTGGGTTTTATTTTTGCAGTTTATTTTCATTTTCCCTAGTTTAAATTTCTATCAAATCTAGCTTAGATCTCTGTTTTTCTACATTTTCAGTTACTTCTGAGCCTCCTAAAGGCCAATCAAATCCCATTTGGCCACAGTACAGGTTACTGTCAGTCGGATCTTGCTCAGGATCAAAAAAATTTCACTTTCTGGAGCAGGTCGCTCTTATCGGGTTGAAAGGTGTGACTAGGTTGCTCATTCAGGCCCGACAGGTGTGACCAGGTCACTCATTTTTCCCTGAAAGGTGCGACCCCATCCCAGAGGTCAGCCCGCTTCTGTTTGCAGGTTCTAAGAGACCCCCTTGCCTGTTTTGGGGAAACTTTGGCGACCCCCTCACCACATTTACCCCGAAAAGAGCGATCTATCTCTCAGATTCTGATTTTTAAAAAATTAAGGACTGTTAGTGCGGCTCAGCTGCCTCTTTTCATCAAATCTGTTTTTATTTCTTCTCATGAGGTATTTGTTCATTTTATTTACAGCATGTGTAAATCAATGGTAAATTAAATGGTTAATGGAATAATAAATCTGATCAAAGCTTGCTTAAAAATTACTGTAATTAAAATCGACATCTTTCCTAGCCCTTCCTCCTCTACCCAGTCATCACGCTTCGGGGTATTCTGGGATAAGATGAAGGGTGAAGCTCGTATAGTAATAGGCACTTTGCTTGGCATTTTTCAAAACCACTAAAAATGGGTGACTTGGAAGGTAGAGGGGGTAGTAGGCCCAAGGGGCCTCACAACACTCAACATCCTCCCTGTTGACTGACCTTGCATCTGGAGGGTGACCTATGGATCTACAGATGGGCTTAGTCCCATTGTGTTGAGAGCTTAGCACCCTTTCCTGGTTGAAGAGAAATATAGGTATAAGGAAGTCACCTAGTCAGGCTATCATAGTTTAGATTCATAAATGGTACATGTGTAAATTTTTGATTATCATTTGCTGCTTTCATTGACAATGTTCTAAACTCTATGGAATATTCATAAGCCATTTAATCATCCACTAAGCATAACAGAAAGAAAAAATACATACACACAAACTATACCATATAAACCAACCCAACTCAGTTCATGACACTGAGTGAGCCATTAAAATTTATAATTTACACTAAGTCAAACATCTGCAGTCTTTGAGGACATAAGTCCCTGACTGCCTTAACCATGGGAAGTACTTGGGATCAGCCCAGAAACTCATTGTGAGGAGTACCACAAGAACCCCAAAGTAGCTGGCCGCTAAGAGGAATTGCCAAGAGAAATAGGCAATGATCCCCACCGATTGAATAGCACTCCTGTGAGGAAAAATCCAAGCACTGACTTCTGGAAATATTGGTAGTCGAGTGACCACTTGAAGCCAATAGGAACCATTAAAACTGGGGTCCAAAAAATCATTACCATATTTCACCATTTTGACATACAAATCAGACACGATTGATCCCCCACATTCTTCCTCATGCTTGAGAGGCGACCCACCATATTTTAGGTCCTTGTACCAACACCGTCGAGACCGACAACCCTATACACCATCGGAAGGCCATACAACCTCTGATTCAGACTCAGAATCATACCAATCTGAGCCATACCTGCATACTGCACCATCTAGCCCCATGGCTGGTGCAAACCTTGATCCATTTTCCGACGTAGTGATTGGTAGTGGACCCATGTCCACACCCCACACCACCACCAACACCTTTGTTGGTGGCCCCAGCAGAGTCATGCAAACCGTCATAAGCCAGCTACCACCACCCACATTGACCAGTCAAGTTGTCCCACTTGTAACACATGGGGGCAGTATGCCTTCCACCCACACTATCCCACTTGGGATACATGGGGGCAGTGGCCCTACCACTTACACTACCCCTCTTGTCACACATGGGGGCAATGGCCCTTCCACCTACACTACCCCTCCTGCCACACTTAGGGGCACTGGCCCGTCCACAATGGTGCCACAAGTACCCCCAATTATGCAGGTGCATCATGTCCATGCAAACCCCACCACCATTGTTGCCTCATCTCACATCAAACTTGGGTCAAAAATTCCTTTCATGGCACATCTCAACTTGCCTAACTTGGCTTGGTTAAAAAATGACCCTATTCGCCATCAAACTTTTTGGCCTCCCATGCCAACCAAGCTTCCCTCAGACATTCCCAAGTTTGAAGGGAAGGCAAGGGAGTGCCCCCAAAACCACATCATGGCGTTTCATCTATGGTGCTCATCAAATAGCATTGTAGATGATTTGATGAGGATCAGATTGTTCCAATGCACCCTCATAGGTGCTGCAACCAAGTGGTATATCGAGCTACCACAAGCCAAGTACCCGAATTTCAACTCCCTAGATTTCATGTTCCTGCAATATTTCCAACTCCCTGTTAGATACAATGAAGGGGTAGAGATCTTGTTATCTTGCTGCTAGAATACTGTGACCCACATAACCGACCACATCCATGAGTGGTGGCAACGCCGTAGTTTGTGCAAGATCCAACTTGATGATAGGATCTTCCTGGATTGGTTCCTAAAAACCTTGCTACCACCTATAGTAAAGGACGTTGCATCTGAATGTCCCCAATCCAAAGAGTAGGCCATCTTGAAATCCCAACAGTTTGATATGATCTACACATAGTCTGGATACCTTTACACTGTCATTCCAGATGCTCCCCATGTAGGAACCTCCTATCAGGACACACCGGGGGAATCCCATGCCGCAGATGGCATCATAGGTTCTGTCTCCCACCAACCACAACACTGTCTGAAACCACCTACAATACCACCACAACCAAGCAACACCCCTAGTGTTTCCTACCAAAACTTGACTCCAGACTATGCAAGAATGATGTCCCAGTCTGGACCCACAACTTCTTATGCACAACCTGTGCCACCGCTCAGGCCCAGGCCTTATCTTGGCCGACAAAGGAATACGCAAGACAAATGCCCACATTTGTGGCACTGACACCCACCCAAGTCTACTATAAACCATTGGTACAAGCTGTTGAAGCCCCCACCCGTTCTCCACCTGCTCCATTGGGACAGGTGTTTGCACAACAAAACCGTCCCAACCAGCCATCCCCCAATAACCAATAAGGGCAAGCCAGGAATAATCGATCTCGGAACCAAGGTAGTAATCAATCGTAAGGAGGCAGTCAACAACCAAATCCTCCCAACAATGTCGCGACAAACCAGCCGTCCCAAAATCCTCAACGACCAAATGCACTAATATGCAATGCTTCGTTGAATACAAACCAACCGTGCACACTATGTGATGTCTACGGGAACTACACATATGAGTGTCCCTTAATGGGTCGCACTAAACAGGCCATTATAAACGAGGTTCAACATGCCACCAATGCAATAGACCAAGTTGAACCCAACCTGGCACCACCAAGAAATCCTCCTATGGTGCTTGAAAACCCATTACCATTCCAAGGATTGGTGGCAACTACACCCCCTCCCCAACCCAATCCAAATGCTCCAGGGGCACCTCCCATGGAAGAAACAAGTGTCCACCACCTGCTAGCTATGACAACTGAAGAGGTCAATTTACAATCCAGAAAAAATCAGTACAAAACCAACATCGAACCCGTTGACACATCAGTGACATCTACGTCTAAAACAATCAATGCACCTCTTCAGTTACCCCCTTTCCCACACCCCCCCATACGTCCGGTTGCCAACAATGCCATGAATAGCGCTGTTGTTAGCTACAACATCATGGATTATTTAGCCCAAACACCTACTACCATGTACGCTCTTGAGGTACTCAAAACTTACCCAACACAGTGAAAAGCATTACTAGTCGCCCTTGGTGTCATGGACCCCTCTGACTCCAAGTTGATCACATTCGACACGGAGAATGGAGAACTGTGGATGCCATCAACCATTTCCTTCCAAATCTCGATGTCTATCCAGATTTTGGTCATACACTGGTGCATAGTGGATGAGGGGGAATCCACATGCGTTATGTCTAACCTAGTGTGGCAGAAGCTTGGATCCCCAATTCTGCAACCATCCTCTACAACTCTACAGGATTATGATGGCCATCCAACTAAAGCCCAAGGAATCCTCCCCCATGTCCCCATAACATTAGCTGGGAAGACAGTACTGATTGATAGAGAGGTTGTCAATTCTCAATTGGATTATAACCTTCTCCTTGGAAGAAGTTATATGTACACCATAAGAGTCGTAGCATCAACTATTTTCCGTCTCATGATGTTCCCCCATGAAGGGAAAATCGTGACGGTTGACCAACTGAATTATCATGATCCACAAGGGATAACAACACCCACCAACGTTATCCCTATGATCAACACCATTTATCTGCAAGGGCTAACCACACCCGCCAATGTTATCCCTGCGGTCAATACCATGGTTGAAAACATACCATACTCCCCATTGTTGAATGTGGGCACTGGGTTGTTTTCCGATACCACCATGACAACTTCTTTCCCCTTAGTGTCACCACTATCGACACAAAATGAGACTTTGGATTTGTGCATGCTCTCATCTGGCACTGCTGCACCCAAATGACGACCGCAGCCGTAGCCCCAACCGCAACCACAACACCATCCGCAGTTGCAACATCAACAGTAGCCGCAACATCATCCACATCCGCAGCATTACATGCAGCCGTAACATCATCCAAATCCTCAGCATTACATGCAGCTGCAACCACAATCTCATCCCCACATACAACCATCAGGGAGTTATCTGGTCTCCTCCCCAATCCACACAATTCCCATCCTCTTTTCCCCACTTGGTGTCATTGAGAACAAACCATGATTGCACCCTTTATGGATTGTATGGACACTATTCTCACCACTACCAAGACTTGTCTAAGTTCTGATTCTCTCTAGCCACCCTTCAATAGAATTTCCTTGAATATGAGATCACTCTGATCGAAGAAGTTCATCCCCCACCTCCTTCTTCGGACACCATGTCCATTTACATGATGTCCAGTTCTACCGACCCTCTTGTCTCCACTATCAATGACGGTCCATCAGACTTGTCTCTTCATTGCTTCCGTAATGATGAGGAGATACTTGAAGCCTTAACCACCTCAGAATACACATGGGATGACATGCACCATCGCTTGTTCTTCCTCCTTGAAGAAATTGTGTCGCAGTAGGACCAGTTTTTTGTGGAAACCAAAGATTTCATTCATGGGAAATTCGACTGGTTCAAAAAATACATTTCGACACTAGACGCCTTCAAAGAAGGGAACATGGTCAACATCTCACCAACCATCAAAATCAACATCTCAACCAATCCCAAGGTTGTTGAAGAAATCATGCTAGGGCATCCTTCTCCCTAGAGGAAGTTTCTTCCTACAAAGCTCTCTTCCAAGAATTCCGTGACATCTTTGCCTGGTCTTACACTGAAATTCCCGGGTTTCATTTGTTATTACTCCAGGAAACTTCTCTAGGTTGCAGCTCAAGGATGCCTGGTAACTTACAATGTTTTTGGGGTTTTCTAAAGTGGATCAAGTCAAGTGACCTATATGACCTTACACTCTCAAGACATGCATGAAACTCAATCATGTACAAGTATTTTAGTTACCATTGTTCAGAGATTGACAATATGGTGCAGCGATGGAGAACTCATCATGCTGGTAGATTCATACATAAAACAAATACATATAAATGGCTAAATCATGATAAGGAAGGTACTTATAATTCAAATCACATCAACATGCCAATAGGATGACAACTATCAATCATTAATCAACTTGAATATAACTTGAATAACACATTCAGGCATAAGCACATAGAATACATAAATGGAAGTTGAACAAATGATAACAAAAGAGCTTATATCAAATCATGAGCAAAATGAGAAGCTGACAATAGTATAGGTATATAAGTCCCCGAAGTCTAACCTTTTCAATAAAATAAGTCTTAGGCTTTATAGCCTTTACAAAATACTCAGATCCTAAAAACTTGGATCTATTTTAACAAAAATAAACAAAATAATTGTTTTTTTGCAAATTAGGTTAAAAAACCCTAATTAACTACTTGTCTAACTAATTGTAGAATTAGTTCATTGTATGAACCTTCAGATAAATAAGGTAACTGCAGGAAATCACTGGTTAAGTCACTATTTTCTTTTGACAGCTAGGTGTTGGTGGCCCTTTCTGCTATTATGTCATAGTAAAACTTAAACAAACATTTTCCTGATGCTTTCCTCCCCGCCCTTCATCTTCAGACTATGTCCCCGAGTCATCTATATTTTCCCAAAACTGGTCCTGTATGCCAAAATTTAATTTTAAGCTTATGTTTTCTTTCGATGGTTAAGAGGCTAGACTATCGAAATCATTAGCTATCGAAAGTGGGACTTTCGGTGGCTAATGAACTGCCCCAGCATCCACCTAAGCCACCGAAAGCCCTGTTTTCCAAAAATTATTAGGTTTCTTCCAAAAATGTTCTTTTAGTTCTGTCTGCTTAGCTTCTTCAGCAGGCTCTGTGCTAGGAGGTTTAATAGTAGCTTGGCTTGTTTCTGGAGGCTGAAGGCTAACTAAAGCTTCAGCTAGGGTTTCCAATGTGGGGTGGCTACTAGGGTTTCCCTTGGCCTCATTCAACTGCATTCTTTGGAGTCTAATCATCCTGTACAATTTAGTATTTTATTTTAGGTACCTTGTATTCAGCCTTTTTAAGAAAATATATCTTTCTCTCTGCTCTAGGTAAGACATATGTAGCATCTTGTTCCTGCTGGTCAATGCAACATTATTTTTCTTTATTTCCCTTTCCAAAATCTCCATCTCATACACTTGCCTTAGTAATTGATTTATCCTTTGAGTTTTGGGCTTGCTGGAGGAATCCTTCTCTGCCAGTTCCTCTTGCTCTTTTGGTGTAGGGGATGGTAGTTATTCAGTCACTGCTACAATCTGCAGAGCTAGGTCTTTAGCTTCTTATGGTTCCTCTTCTGAATCTGAGAAGGGTACATTCAAAATATTCTCACTGTGTATTTCAGCTTCCTCGCCCTTCTCCTTGAAGTCCAAGTTCCTTTTTACCTTCTTGGATTTGGAAGAGGAGGGAGGATGTTTTGCTGCTGCTAGGGATATAGCCCTTCTCTTTCTTCTCCAACTCCTTGGTGTGCTGGAATTTTTGGTAGGAGACTTCCCCTTCTCTTCTAGCTGAAGGCCTTTCTCAAATCCATTCCAAGACAAGAAATAAAGCCATGCCATATTCCTTTTTTTCAACAAATCTTGGAGCAACAATTGGATAAGGCCATGGTGAGATAGTTTTCTAGAAATCTTGGTTGGCTGGGCCTTCACTTGGTGTGCCATCTTTCCCAAACTTCTATGTAAGTAAAATGGAAAATTTAGTGGGCTTTTACCTGTGAAGTGGTTCATTAACTTGAACTGGTATATCATGGCTCTGTTATATATTCCTTCACATATTATATAGAGCACAATGGCCTTCAACAGTTGCTTCCAACTCTCTTCTAACCAGGATGATGGCACACTCTTCTTCCTCACTACTCGTCTATGCCCAGGATTTAGGTAAGACCTGAAATCTACATCTTTTCATATGGTGGTTTTGAACCATTTTTCTCCTGTTCCAGGGAGTTTAGTCACTTCAGTGATTAGGGTTTCATCTATTTGAAATTCCTCTTTGCCTATGACTGCCTTAGAGCCATCAAATGAGAGGGAAAATGCCTCAGCCACCTGCTGATGGGAACCTTGTATCTCCTCACAAAACCTGTAGCAACCAGCATCCTAGAAAAGTTTATAGACCTATGGATGTGCTTCCAAATAGCTGATATCTCCCAACTCCTGCCTGAGAGCAAGTCCTCCTTTCTTCATCTTGCTGAATGCCACTCCTAAGTACCTGCAAAAACAATTTTAAGTTTTGTATGATAGTGTGTTAGCAGGCTGCTTCTCAGAGATGGATTTCTTTGGTGAGAAATGCTAGGATTGAAAGTGAAATGTACTGGAGTTTTGGCATTGATTATGAGGGTTTTTCATCTCATGATGGATGCTGAGGTCATAAGGTGATGGCTGTAGTTGATCTTCTCAATTTCCTTTTCCTAGCAATCATATTTCAAATCAGTCTGGATACTCGGTGAGGTTTTCTATTGTTCTTTTGAACAGGTGGAAGAAAAATAAAGGTTTACAATCCTATCAGTCCTTTATCAGTTTTATAACGACCTCCTTCACTTATTTCCACACGTAGTTATGCAGGCTCAAGTCCTTTCGATGGTTTGTCATGCCCTTCACTGATCGTTTATCTTGCTAATAAGGTCTGATTTGACCTCTTTCTAACCGTTTCCACATTTTACCTTTTTAGTGGTTAACAACCTTCAGAATTTTGTCTTCTAGCCACCAAAAATATGGCTTTCAGTGGCTAATGAAATGATATCCCTTTCTCCTAAGAAACCCCAAACCGTTATCCCAACGTCGCCATGAAACCCAAATTTCGGTGGATAGTGGCCTCATTGAAAAACCCTTTTAACCATCGAAAACTCATCCTTCCAGTGGCTAATGAAATGTCTGAGCTTTCTCCTAAGCCACCGAAAGCACTTTTTCCCTGATGCCTATTTTCCTACTTTTGGCGGTTAAAATCTATTTTGAACTGTTCGATGAGTTGCCGAAAGCATCACCTTTTGTGGCTAATGAGTTGTCTGGAGTCTCACCTAAGCCACCAAAAGTGCCTTTACCAATGTTGCTTTCTGTCCACTTTCAGTGGTTAACACCCTTCTTGTTCTTTTCCCTAAGCTGCCGAAGGTAACACTTTTCGGTGGCTAATGAGTCATTTGAAGTCTCACCTAAGCCACCGAAATTGTTTTTTCATTTTACTCACTCAGGCCTGCTTTCGCTGGTTTATTTCTATCCTATGTTAAATTGTTAGCTGCCGAAACATAGCCTTTCGATGGCTAATGAGCTATTAAGGACCTCGCCTAAGCCACCGAAAGCTATAACTTCCAAAATTTTCAACCATATCAAAAACAAATACCTTCAATTTGTTAGTCATCCTTAGATCTTTCATTACATGAATCGAATTCTTCATACTATCAAAGTAAATTTATTTTGGGAGATAACATCTAGCTCCTACTTGGGGTTGGGAACCTCCCAGTGAGGTCCCAAGAATCCCAGACCAAAATTCCTTTCCCTGAAAACAACTAAAAACTTAACACTATCATTTATTGTTCCATTGGGCATGGAGTTTATTTTGTAAGCAAAAACAACCTACTAACTACTAATTTACAATGACAAGGCCTCAGAGCCTCAAATAAAGTAAAGTTTTAGAAACCGCCCATTCATTGGGCCATCAAACACCTCTTCTCCTTCCAGATTCTACAATTTGAAGGTGTTGTTCTTATGTACCTGAGCTATCACAAAAGGGCCAATCCACAAAGAATCAAACTTTCCATGTTTGCCCTTGTCATGTCTAACAACATCCCACTTGAGGACCCAATCTCCAACCTGAAAGTTGTCTAATTTTTCCCTTTTGTCAAACATGACATTTATCCTCAGTTGATGGGCTTCTGATTTTCCTATCACTTGTTCCCTAACTTGCTGCAACTCCACCAAATCCATCATCCTCCTCACCATATTATTTGGTTCATATTCCTCTTCCTGAAAGAATTTGGCCACTGGCAGAATGACCTGAATTGGAAAAATGGCCTTAGTACCATAAACTAACTTGAATGGAGAAGTCCCTATAGATATTTTGTTTGTTACCCTATCAGCCCATAAAGAAAACTTAAGCTTAGAATCCCAACTTTTCTGATTTGTCTCCTGTAGCTCTCTGATGATCCTAACTAGGATTTTGTTGGATGACTCAGACAGGCCATTTCCTTGAGGATAATAGGATGTGGGATGCACCAGTTGAATGCCCATTGAATCACACATTTTAACTAATGCCCCAGCTTTGAAAGCTAGTGCATTATCAGTTACTAACCTTACTGGGAAGCCAAACCTGCTAAAGATATTCTCATGCGAAAATCTCATGATGACCTGATGAGTGGCGTTCCTGGTGGGTACTGCCTCTATCCATTTGGTAAAGTAGTCTGTGGCTACTAGGATCCATTTATGCTTCCCACTGGAAGATGGATTTATTTCACCTATGAAATCCAGACCCTATTGCTGAAAAGGCCCATTCACCACAATAGGCCTAAGGGGCAAGGATTTGAGTTGCTGCTTCCTTATAAACCTTTGGTACTGGTCACAGGCCCTTACAAAAGTACATACATCAGAAAAAAGGACTGGCCAATAGTAGCCTACCCTCAGGATCTTGTGGGCTGTGGTCTTCCAATAATGGTGGCCCCCACATGTGCTGGAATGAAAGTGATGCATGAACTGATCTGATTCTTCTTTATCTAGACATCTCAACAAAATTCCAGATTGATCTTTTCGGTACAACAGTTTGTCAATTATGCAAAACTTAACAGAATTTAATTTAAGAGCTCGTGCTTGATTAGGAGTGAGATTAGGAGGAACTTCTAATTTCTACAAAAAATGAATAATACCTGAGTACCACTCACATGAAGATAGGTTTTTAGCCACTGGTGGAATGTCAATCTAATCTTGATCTACTTCTGTTGCTACCAAAGTTTGCAATTTTTCTAATTTGACACGGGTGAATTTTATCCCCATTAGTTCATAGTTTTCTTTAGCCATGATTTTGGCCAGACCTAGTCCCTTTACTAGCTTAGTGGGTTTCACCTCTATATCAAACTCAATGAGCTTGGCAATCTACTTAGCTCTCTTCCCATCAATGTCAGGCTGAGTCAAAACATCCTTCACAGCAGCTAAAGGGATATATGCAAGGACTTTTGCATGGAGAATGTAAATTATGAAAGTCTTCAATGACTTTATGAGAGCATAAGCATGTTTCTCAATTGGATCATACTTCAGCTCAGCCTCTATCAAGGTTTTTCTGAAGAATGTAATTGGATGATCAAGACCCTCATTATCTTTTTGTAAAAACACAGCTGCCACTATGTCATAGGATGCAAAAGAGAATATATAAAAACTCTTGGTATAGTCAGGACTAATCAGGGTTGGGGCCTCCATGATAGCCTTCTTGATGTCTTCAAAAGAGCTTCTTTCCTGGTCAGTCCATTTTATTTCTGCATCCTTTTTCAGCATGGCTGTTATGTGCTTTACTAGCTCGGAGAAATTAGGGATGAAACTCTTGACAAAGTTTATCTTACCTAAAAAGGACTGAATGTCCCTTTTTGACCTCAGTATGGACAACTTCTGGATTGCTTCCACCCTTACTGGATCAATATTTACACCTTCATCTGAGACTATGTGACCTAGGAGTTTCCCGTCACTGAGTGCAAAGTAGGACTTCTTAGGATTGAGTGATATTGCATACCTTCTGCACTTCGCAAATACCTTCCTCAAATGCTGCAAATGGTCATGATGGCTGTGAGAGTAAACAGTTTAGTCATCCAAGTATATAAGCACAAATTTATGTTTCAACCCAACAAAATCTAGGTCCATGGCTCTCTAAAAAGTAGCCCCAACATTCATCATCCCAAATGGCATTTTAACATATGTGGAAGTGCCCCAGGGGGTAGTAATCTTCTCTTGGTCATCAAGGTCCATAGCAACTTGGTTGTATCTAGAGAATCCATCTAGAAATGACATAACCCTAGCCCTTGAGACTCTTTGCAACAAGTGTTCCATCTTGGGTAGTGGATAGTTGTCTTTTTTGGAACATTTATTCAGGTTTCTAAAATCCACACACAACCTGATTTCCCCATTCTTCTTCCTTACCACCACTAGGTTGGCAATCCACTTGGAATACCTGAGGGGGATTATGATTTTGGCTTTGAGGATCTTATGGATTTATTTTTCAATTACAGGTAGTAGGAGAGGACTGATGGATCTCAGTTTCTGCATGAAAGGGATGGTGTCTTTCTCCAAAGGAATCTTGTGTTAGATGATATTGGTTTCATCAGTTTTCAGGTCACTATACTCCCAAGAAAAAATATCAGCAAATTCTTTTATTAGGCTGCAAAAATTGGACCTCAGATCAACATTCAACATAGTGGACAAATTTATCAGTTTTGGATTGCTTTGGCTACCTACAGTTCGCTCTTGGACAGCAGGGTCTTGCTCCTTTTTGGCAGGCTTGAAAGGATGTCATTATAATCAAAAAGCTCTTCCATAGGTACTAGACCCTGAGGTATATAATTGATGGGTAAATGGACAATGTTATGATCATCCACTTTATCTTTCAACTTGAACTGTTTGGATTCCTCCATGTTTAGGTTTTCCTAATCTATATGTATATCAAAGAATTCATCTACTAGCTAAAGGAATTTTCTAAGCTCATCATCATTCTCAAACACCTTCCAAAATTTGACATTATCCAGCAGGGAAGGTCTGTACTTAACCTGAACATCATAGCTGATCTTAGGAGGAACAAATAGACTTGCTAAGACAACCAAGGAATCAACCAGGTGATTCAAATCCCCAGGTATTTATGACAGTTTAAAAAACATAAAGGAGTCTTTGAGTTTCCATACCTCGTCCTTGTAGGCCTTTAGTCTGACATTTTTTGTCTGAAAAGTGTTGTTGACCTGCTGTATAATAAGGTATGCATCCCCAAAAATTCTCATGCACATGATCCACATCTCCTTGGAAACTTTAACTCCTAGTAGCAAGGCTTCATATTCTGCTATATTGTTAGTGGTTTTAAAATCAATCTTATAAGACAAATAGAATATTTTCCTTGGATGGAGAGATCAATACTACACTTGCACCTGCTGATCTTTGAGTGCTAGCTCCATCAAAATACATGTTCCATACTGTTGTGGTCACTTCTTCGGGTTGCTGACAGGTGGTCTTAGTGAGCTGGATTGATGTTTGCTGAGAATCATCTATTTGCAGAATGCATGATCCAAAATCCATGTCTACTACATAGATGGGGTGATTCACTGAATTACTCTCATTTCTTATGATATAGGCCAGTTAATTTTCCCTATAAATCCTCTTGGTATCCCCTCTAAACATTGGGATGGTGGCATATGTAAGGTCCATCTGAAGGGTGCCACCTAGCCTTTTGCTCCATGATCGAGATAGCAAGAGACCAAATTTGGGAGGGATATCAGCAACTACAACGTCCGTCATGATTCTTTTTGAAGGTAGCTGAGTTAGGTTCAGAACAAGGTATTTGATGAGGCCCAAGCACTTGACCTTTCTAGAGTCAAAGGAGAATAAATCATGGTAGGGATTTGTAATGCTAAGACCAAGCTCATCCATCACAACCTTTGGCATTAGGTTATGAGAAGCTCCTGAATCCAACAGACAGTTATGAAGGATTTTATCATGGATATTCAAGGATATATAGAAAGGTGGGCATGAGTCCTTTAGGTCTTTGATCATGGGGCCTAGGGTTACAACAAGGTTTTCATCTTGTAGATTTACAAATTCAGTATCAATATGCACCTTTGGCTGAAGAGAATTCAGAATGGAAGACTTGAATGCATCATTTTTCATTAGCTCAATTAATGGGAAAGGGATCTTCAATTTATGAATCTCTGACTCAAGGTTGAAAGAATAATGTAGCCTATCAAGAAACCTTACCTCATGTACTCGAGCTTTGAGTTGGACATGGTCAGGGCTTGCTGAAGGTGTTGGTTTCTGCAATGATTTATAAATGACAACCACTTTCTTTGGTAAAATAGTAGCCTTTTTAGCTGGTGCAGCAGGCTGTTTGATAGGTACAACATTCTTCTTAAGAGGAGCAACCATCCTAGACCTTAAATTGTACCCTCCCTGACCATTAGCCTGATATACAACCTCTTCATTGAACTGCTCATCAATTAGGGCTTCCTCATATTCTGCCTATTTCAGAAAATAATAGTCCACCTCATCCTCCATGCAGTGGATGTTGTCTTCAGCTTCTCCTTCTTCTTCAACGAATTTTGGCTCTTATCCTAATACAACATTCTGAAATGGAGCTCTTATTCTCTAATCTTCCCCTTGATTCCTTTCCCTTCTAAGAATCTAAACTGGGGGGTGCTTCTTATGTAAGGGACAAAATTAGGGTTTTGGGGAACAAAATCACTTGGACCTTTACCCCTCACAGGTATCTGTCCTCGGTCCTTTAGCTTAGACATTTCAGTATTCAAGTTATCTAACAGCTTGGTGATTTTGTCAATCTTTTTTTTTATGAAGAAGCCCCAATAGGGTCTACCGACTGCTTATTCCTGTCTATCTTTCCTTTGACCTTCTGAGATGCCACAATGTTTGATTCTACCTCTAAGGTAGCATCCTGCATGAGTGGTAAGGAGGTAGAACTCCTTTCTCTGAGAAGTAGGCAGAAATTAGAGTGAAAGGCATTTGCATAAGTTATCCTAGCTGAGGTATCAGTGGGCTTGATTTTAGTGGGGATCTTGCTGTACATATTGTTGAACCTCTTGGTGAAATTTGATACAGACTCCCCATTCTCTCTCTTCAAGTTGTGGAATTCTATGATATAATAGAGGTGGTCTCTCCTCTCTCCCCAATGCTTTATAAAGATGTCATCTAGGGCTTCAATGCCTGCCATTGATCTAGCAGGCAGTTATTTAAACCATTTCCTAGCCTGACCATCTAGGCTTTGCACAAAAACCCTAGTCCATACATCTTCTTGTTCTATGTTAATGTTCTTAGAATAACTGTAAAATGCCTCTAGATGTTCTTCAGCTATGAAATCTCCCTCTCATGTGAAATTAGGCATGTACTTGAGGTAGTCTCCAGTGGGCATGGCTGAGAGAGGGTTAGGAAAATTTAGGGAGGTATACCTAGCTACCAAGATCCTTTCCATTTTGGTCAATTGAGGGGCAACCGTATTGAAAATGGGTATGGAAAGGGTGGAGGAAGGCAACACTGATGTAGGTAGTTGCTAAGAAGGTGGTGGTGGTAATATTATATCATTGGAGTCACCAGGGATTGGATATTCACAAGCAGCAGTACTTGAAGATTCCAAAACACTAGAATTTTATGATGTATTTATAAATTCCTGAGAATTAAGTGTTTCAGCAGAAGAAATAATAGCAGAAATATTTCTTGAAATACCTGTGTAGCTTCCTTTGCAGCACTACTGGTCTGCCTTAGTGAAGACCTAGCTCTTCTCAGAGTCTCTTCTGTATCTAAAACCGGTGTTACTAGTGGCCCCTAAGGGTTTGCTCTGGTACTTGGTCTTCTTGAAGCCACCTTATTTCAATGGAGTCACTAGATGGATGATTACAACCAAAACAATGTCCAAGATTTGTCTATCATCAAAGCAAGGATCTATGTCGTCTCCTAGGGAAGCTGAGCTCCAGTATCCTCTCCTCAGCAACGATGCCAATTTGTTATCACTCCAGGAAACTCCTCTAGGTTGCAGCTCGAGGATGCCTGGTAACTTACAATGTTTTCAGGGTTTTCTAAAATGGATCAAGTCAGGTGACCTATATGACCTTCCACTCTCAAGACATTCATGAAACTCAATCAGGTACAAGGCTTTTAGTTACCAGTGTTTAGAGGTTGACAATATGGTGCAGGGATGGAGAACTCATCACGCTGGCAAATTCATACATAAAAAAAATACATATAAATGGCTAAATCATGATAAGGAAGGTACTTATAATTCAAATCACATCAACATGCCAATAGGATGACAGCTATCAGTCATTAATCAACTTGAATATAACCTAAATAACACATTCAAGTGTAAGCACAGAGAAGACAGAAATGGAAGCTAAACAAATGATAACAAAAGAGCTTATATCAAATCATGAGAAAAATGAGAAGCTGACAATAGTATAGGTATATAAGTCCTCGAAGTCGAACCTTTTCAACAAAATAAGTCTTAGGCTTTATATCCCTTACAAAATACTAAGATCCTGAAAACTTGGATCTGTTTTAACAAAAATAAAGAAAATAATTGTTTTTTGCAAATTAGGTTAAAAAACCCTAATTAACTACTTGTCTAACTAATTGTAGAATTAGTTCACTGTATGACCTTTAGATAACTAAGGTAACTACTGGAAATCACTGCCACTGACCCTCTACTGGTTAAGTCACTGTTTTCTTTTGACAGCTAGGTATTGGTGGCCTTTTCTGCTATTATGTCATAGTAAAACTGAAACAGACCTTTTCCTGATGCTTTCCTCTATGCCCTTCATCTTCAGACTATGTCCCTTAGCCATCTATATTCTCTCAAAACTGGTCCTGTATGACAAAATTTAATTTTAAGCCTATGTCTTCTTTCGGTGGTTAAGAGACCAGACTATCGGAATCGTTAGGTGCTGAAAGTGGCGCTTTTGATGGCTAATGAACTTCCCTAGCATTTGCCTAAGCCATCGAAATCCATGTTTTCCAAAAAATATTAGGTTTCTTCCAAAAATGTTCTTTTAGGTCTATCTGCTCAACTTTCTTCTTCAACAGGCTTTGTGCTAGCAGTGTTAACAACAGCCTGGCTTGTTTCTGGAGGATCAAGGCTAACTGCATCTTTAGCTAGGGTTTCCAATGTGGGGTGGCTACTAGGGTTTTCCTTAGCCTCCTTCAACTGCATTCTTTGGAGTCTAATCATCTTGTGCAATCTAGTATTGTATTTTAGGTACCTTGTATTCCATCTTGTAAAGAAAATATATCTTTCTCTTTGCTCTAGGTAAGACTTATGTAGTAGCTTGTTCCTGCTGGTCAATGCAGCATTATTTTTCTTTATTTCCCTTTCCAAAATCTCCATCTCATACACTTGCCTTAGTAATTGATTTATCCTTTGAGTTTTGGGCTTGCTGGAGGAAGCCTTCTTTGCTGGTTCTTCTTGCTCTTTTGGTGTAGGGGATGGTAGTTCTTCAGTCACTACTACAATCTACAGAGCTAGGTCTGCACCTTCTTCTGGTTCCTCTTCTGAATCTGAGTAGGGTAGATTCAAAATATTCTCGCTGTGTGTTTCAACTTCCTGGCCCTTCTCACTGAAGTCCAAGTTCCTTTTTACCTTCTTGGATTTGGAAGAGGAGGGAGGCTATTCTGCTACTGCTGGGGATATAGCCCTTCTCTTTCTTCTCCCACTCCTTGGTGTGCTAGAATTTTTGGCAGGAGACTTCCCCTTCTCTTCTAGCTGAAGGCCTGTCTCAAATCCATTCCAAAACAAGAAATAAGGCCATGCCATATTCCTCCTTTTCAGAAACTCTTGGATCAATAGTTGGATAAGGCCATGGTGAGATAGTCTGCCAGCAATCTTGGTTGGCTGGGCCTTCACTTGGTGTGCAATATTTCCCAAACTTCTATCTAAGTAAAAGGGAAAATTTAGTGGGGTTTTACCTGTGAAGTGGTTCATTAAATTGAAATAGTAGATCATGGCTCTATTATATCTTCCTTCACATTTTATGTAGACCACAATGGCCTTCAATAGATGCTTCCACCTCTCTTCCAAACAGGATGATGGAACACTCTTCTTCCACACCACTCCTCTATGGTCAGGCTTTAGGTAAGACCTAAACTCTACATCTTTTAGTATGGTGGTTTTGAACCATTTTTCTCCTTTTCCAGGGAGTTCAGTTTCTTCAGTGATTAGGGTTTCATCTATGTGAAATTCCTGTTTGCCTATGACTGCCTTAGAGCCATCAAATGAGAGGGAAAATACCTCAGCCACCTACTGATGGGAACCTCCTTCTCACAAAACCTGTAGCAGCCATCATCATGGAAAAGTTTACAAACCTCTAGATGTGCTTCCAAATAGCTGATATCTCCCAACTCCTTCCTGAGAGTAGGTCCTTCCTTCTTCATCTTGCTAAATGCCACTCCTAGGTACTTGCAAAAATAATTTTAAGTTCAGTATGACAATGTGTTATCAGGCTGCTTCTCAGAGATGGCTTTCTTTTGCGAGAAATGCTAAGATCAAAAGTGAAATGTCTTGGAGTTTTGGCACTGATTATGAGAAATTTTGATGTCATGATGGATGCTGAGGTCATAAGGTGATGGTTGTAGTTGATCTTCTTGATTTTCTTTGTCCAGCAATCATATTTCAAATCATCCTGGATACTCGGTGAGCTTTTCTACTGTTCTTTTGGATAGGTGGAAGAAAAATGAAGGTTTCCAATCCTATCAGTCCTTTATCAGTTTTATAATGACCTCCTTCACTTATTTCCACATGCATTTATGCAAGCTCAAGTCCTTTCGGTGGTTTGTCACACCCTTCACTAATTGTTTATCTTGCTAACGAGGTTTGATTTGACCACTTTCTAACCGGCGTTTCCACATTTTACCTTTTTGGTGGTTAACAATCTTCAGAATTTTGTCTGCTAGCCACCAAAAAGATGTCTTTCAGTGGCTAATGAAATGATATCCCTTCTGCCTAAGCCACCGAAACCATTATCCCAGCATCGTGGTGAAACCCAGCTTTCGGTGGATAGTGGCCTCACCGAAAAACCATTTTAATCGTTGAAAACCCATCCTTCTGGTGGCTAATTAAATGTTCGAGCTTTCACCTAAGCCACCGAAAGCGCTTTTTCCCCCCTACCTATTTGGCTGGTTTTGGCGGTTAAAATCTGTTTTGAACTGTTTGATAAGTTTCCAAAAGCATCACCTTTCGGTGGCTAATGAGTTTTCCATATTCTCTCCTAAGCCACCAAAAGCACCTTTACCAATTTTTCTTTCTATCCGCTTTCGGCGGTTAACACCCTTCTTGGTCTTTTCCCTAAGCTGTTGAAAGTAACACTTTTTGGTGGCTAATGAGTCATTTGAAGTCTCGCCTAAGCCACCAAAAGTGTTTTGGCATTTTACTCGCTTGAGCCCACTTTCGGTGGTTTACTTCTATCTTGTGTTAAACTATTAGCTGCCGAAACATAGCCTTTTCATGGATA
Organism: Pseudotsuga menziesii; assembly: GCA_001517045.1. Lineage (NCBI taxonomy): Eukaryota > Viridiplantae > Streptophyta > Pinopsida > Pinales > Pinaceae > Pseudotsuga > Pseudotsuga menziesii. The sequence goes on from LPNX010343484.1 coordinate 507,717, forward strand.
ATGAGCTATTAAGAACCTCGCCTAAGCCACCAAAAGCTATATCTTCCAAAATTTTCAACGATATCAAAAATAGATACCTTTAATTTGTTAGTCATCCTCAGATATTTCATTACATGAATTGAATTATTCATACTATCAAAATAAATTTATTTTAGGAGATAACAGGACCCATCCATCGTGGAACACCACATCAACACATGGCCCGATGTGGCTCCCATGCACCACAAGCAATGACCCATCCATCCTTCCAAAGCGGCTGCGATGAAAGTCGAAATAGAGAAGCTGCCCACAACCAGCTTCATCTACCCCATTGCATACACCACTTGGGTTTCTAATCCTATTCTCGTGAATAAAAAATAGGGTACCATCCACATTTGCATAGAATTCTATGATCTAAATTGGGCATGTCCTAAAGACAACTTCCCAACACCCTTCATCGATCAGATTATCGATGCATGTGTCGGACATGAGGTATTTTCCTTCATGGATGGATTTTTTGGATATAACCAAATTTAGATCTGGAAATAAGATCATTACAAGAATGCATTCACAACCCCGTGGGGCACATCTGCATATCAAGTCATGCCCTTTGGCCTGAAAAATGATGGAGCCACCTTCTAGCATGCCATGACATATTGTTTTCACGATCTAATCCATATCATATTGGTCTACCTGGACAATCTTACCGCTTGATCACCAAATCGAGCACAACATATGGACGACTTGCGGCAAGTCTTTTTACGTTGCTTCAAGTACAAAATTTTCCTGAATCCCCTAAAGTGTTTTTTTTGTGTCCCAGAAGGCCGTCTACTTGGGTTCATCGTATCCCACAAAGGGATAACGGTAGACCCCCTCAAATTTTAGGCTATCCTTGATCTTCCTTCACCAAAAAATCAACACCAACTATAGAACCTCCAAGGCAAGGCCAACTTCCTTTGCCGCTTTATACCAGAGTATGCAACAAAATCCCACGGATTCATCCGCCTGCTCCACACAAAAATCCCCTTTGTTTGGGATCATCAAGCACAAGAATTGTTTGATGCACTCAAGCAATCCCTGGATTCTACACCATTACTCTCAGCACCAGACAATGCCATTGCTGGAGTCTTCGTCCAAGAAGATGATGCCCGCCATGAGAACATGATTTATTACATTAGTCAGAGTCTGATAGGTCCCCCACTACGATATTCACCCGAGGAGAAATTGGCCCTCGCCATCATCTTCTTCGCTCAAAAGTTGTGCCACTACATCATTGTAAACCATACACGTGTAGTGGCTGATTCAAACCCAATGCGATACATCTTAAGCCATCGCCTTTTACAAGGTCGCGCGACTAAGTGGGTAGTCATCCTCTAAGAATTCGACTTAGAATTCATTTCCCCAAAAAGAACAAAGGCACTTATACTGGCCACGCTCATGACCGATCTACCCCCATTAACCACTTCATCACCTCCCAAGGATGACCTCCTTGATGATTTCCTATTCGTCATATCCATGGAAGACCCATGGTATGGGGACATCCTTCTATACTTATGAACACAGAAGTTCGCAGCACACTTAAACCGTGAAGACAGGTGATGCATTCGACATCAAGCCATTCACCACCTATTGATTGGAGATGTTCTATATCGTCAAGGCATTGATACCATCCTACATTATTTCCTCACTCATGATGAGGCTGAGTCCATCCTCAACGACTGTCATAGTGGAGCCTGTGGTGGCCACTTTTCAGGTCTAGAAATTGCATAGAATATTTTATGTGCAGGCTACTTTTGGCCTTCCATCTTTACTGATTGCATAGAGGCAGTCAAGCATTGTCATAGCTGTCATCTCTTTTCCCCAAAGGCAACAACCCCCCCTGCACCATTACACCCCGTATTCACAGTCAGGCCCTTCTGCACATGGGCAATCGTCTTCATGATAATCAACCCTACCTTGGCCAATGGTCATAAATACATCATTATGGTAGTCAATTACTTCACTAAGTGGGCCAAGGCCATGCCCACATTTGATTGCAAAAGTGAAACAGCAACACGCTTCTTCTTCAACCATGTTATTTCATGATTTGGTGTTCCTAAATAGTTGGTCTCAGACCATGGTACACACTTTGAAGATGCTGTTTGGGCTGAGCTATCAACCATGTTGAAATTTGAACACCAGTACTCATCTTCCTACTACCCCCAGGGAAACGGCCAAGTTGAATCAGTCAACAAAATCATCAAAAAAATGATCCAAAGGATGGTAGGAAACCATAAAACCAACTGGCATCACATGCCATTCTCCGCCCTATGGGATTATCGCACATCCACAAAAACCACAACCGGATTCACCCCTTTCCACCTAGTACATGACATTGAATTAGTACTCCCTATAGAGTTCCAGATCCCGTCCCTCTGCCTCGTGGTAGAAATCCTCCCCTATACTTTGCATTTGGAAGAACAACTCCTCCAACTTGAGCAAACCATAGAAGACCGCCGAGTTTCCCTCCAAGCAATTGAAGCAACAAAAACATGAACAAAGGCCCACTATGACTCCCATGTCCACCCTCACACCTTTAGCGAAGGAGATATGGTTCTAGTCTATGACCAACCCAATGACAGGTTGGGTAAAGGCAAGTTCGATCAATGTGGTAAGGCCCATACGTCATCCACCGTTGCCTCGGAAAAGGGGCATACACCCTTATTGACTCTAATGGACAACTCTTATAGAACCCTTGCAACAGGATCTACCTCAAGATATTTTACGCTTAACATCACCAATGAGTCGCTTCATTTTTGTTTTCTTGTTTTTCAATGTTTTTACCACAAGTCAGGGGCAGCACCATTGGCTGCTAATACAAAGTCACTCGGAGACAGTTCAAGGTGTTAACAACCCTACCTAGCAAAGGGTCGAAGGTACCATGGTGAAGAGGAAATAATGGTTGCTTGTCAAACTTTGGTTAAATATTATAGTGTAAGAGTATGACAAAGGGCGAGTAAGCGACGAATTATTATAGGATCCAATGGTGTAAAGCGAGGAGATGGAGATCGACAGCTTATAATGTGCTTGCTTCATGAAGATGCGAGAAGGATAAAGACTGCAGAAGGTTCAATGAGAGGTGAATATCAACGGTCACCGATCAAGCTCGATGAAATCTATGGTCAGTGTGAACTCTGCCCTGTAAACTTGCACGTTTGATAAAACGAAGAAGCCCGGTGGAATAGGGTACGTGTCGCTTGATTCGACGGCTGGGAAATAAAGGTAAATTACATCGACGGTCGTTGACAGATCTGGAGCGGGAAGTTGCGCAGTGGTTGAAGACAAAAGGTGGTAGCGGAATGGAAACCATGGTACACGTGGTTGATTGTGGTGCATTCTGTTACAGCTGCAACAATTTCCCAAAATTCCAAAACATTTTAGGACCCTCCTTTTGCTTGGATTAGTTCGATCTTCTTCTTTGGGTTGGTTTAATAATGATTCCTCAGAATGTTTTTCTAATGCTTGGGTTGATTTACCATCTGTTTCAGATTTTTCTAACGCTTGAAAAAATTCAATGATTGATCAAACTTCATCATTTTCCTTTTAATTGCGTTTTCATCATGGCTGAATTGGAAGGTATTTGCTTTTCCTCCCGCCGTTGCGGATGGATAATCGGTATTGACTTCGGCTTCCTTTTCAATTTGTTTGTTTTCACATCGGCTTCTTTTTGGTTTTGCATCAGAACTTCTATCACTTCTTCCTTTGCCATTGCGGATGGCAAACCACTAACTCTCTCGATGATTGATTGAAGTTTCGGACCCCGTTTTGTGATTTTTATTGATTTTTGAACTGTGGGCTTCCATCGTTGCGGCTGCAGAAAGCTTTTCTGCTCCGGTCGTCGAAGTCGATTAAAACTCGCCGTTGCAGAGGGTCACACCTTTTGTAACTCCATCGTTGCGGCTGCTGAATGCTTTTCCTTGACGATCTCTTAGTCGTTTTGCTTCTGACACCGACCTCGTGTTGCGAAACGGTTTATCATTTGTATCCTCGACATTGCGGACGGTGATGTCCTTACGGTTCCGCCTTTGCGGATGAAAGAAGCGCTAGTCTTTCTGATGTTTAGTCGTTTGTCTTCCGACTCAAACCCATCACGGATTAAGTTATCCTTCATGGTTCCACCGTTGCGGCTCCTGTCCCACTTCCGCTCCGATAATTTAAAGTTCCGACACGCGTTGTTTGTTATCCATCGGCGGTCCGCGTGGATAGAGTACTGTTTTGGTCACCCAACGTTGCGGAAATGTTGGTGCTTTCAAATTCTGATCCAAAGGTCTCTGACATCCGATCTTTTAACTTTTCCATCGTCGCGTGTGTGACCATATATATAGATGGGGTTGGGATTGTTGGATTATTGTATTATTCTATGCGTTTTTCGACTGTTGCCATTCCGTCTGTCGTTATCACATGCTGTCGTCCGCTCGCACTCACCCGGTCCCCCGTTTTCGGTACACACAGTCCAGGTGTCTCAACTGTGAAGCTCGACAGGCCTCTCCACTCCAGTTACATGCCATTGTTAGGTATGCTTGTTGTTTCCCTTTCCCCGTTCCGTTGAACATTTGATTGATTCTTGCTACGGTTAGGTTTTGTCGTGGCTGTTTACCTTCACCCTGTTAGTTGCATGCCTATATAGTTGGGGATTTTTATCACAGTGGTTCATGGTAGGGAATTTTGTCCCATAGGGTGTTTTTTACTCTGCGGCCTGTCATTTTGTAACCCTGTGCTTAGTGTAAGGGGGTTTGGTGCAGACGGCCGTTACGCCGTCTGCACCAAACTGCCTGGTATGATGATGTTTGATAGGGGAGGTTTTAGGGTATCCATGTGGTTTTTGGGTGGTCACCCTCCCCGTTCGTTTTGCACTGTCCTTATCCCTCAGACTCAACCGTAATTCGCTGCGTTTTTCCGCGTGCTCGGTTCATGGCCGGGTTTTGAACCTAAGTCGGTGGTGGGGATTTATCACTGTATAGAAATGCGCAACGTTTCATGTGAATAATAGATTGCACAGGTAGTCTTGTTTGTAAAGTGCCGTTGAAAAATGTTGCATGGTTTTCCCCTTGTCCTTCCCACGCAACGCGACAACCATGGCGCCCGCGGAAAGCCGAAGTTTGTCGCATATTAATGTAGATTTATTTCTGCCCGATTATATTGCTAGAATTGTTGGTATTGGAAAGCAGTGGTAGATTGCATAGTTTACTGCATATAACTATTTTCCATCATGCTAGACATAGACTAAGTCACTGAACACTGCACATTGTGTTTCAATGGTTCTGGTAGTAAGGCCATTTCTGCTTATATACATGCATATATTTGCTTCATTGACTGATTGCTATCATGTTAAACATAGAAGAAATGACACACTGCACATTGATGTCTCCAAGTTCGTCACTCAGCCAAAATGGCTTAATGTTACAATTTTATGGCAGGAAGAGTTCACAATGTCAAAGAGGCAAAAGAAGAAGGCCCCTATGGTCGAGGAAGAGCCCGAAGTAGAAATTGTCACCAAAACTGAATACATATACAAAGACACTAAGTGTATTTATGGTGTTGAGCCTGAATACCAGTGGGGGGAAATATATAGATTGATCACGTGTAGAGAAGTTCCTAATATGGGATTGGAGGAGGAAAGTATATATGCTAACATAGAGAGATCTTCGCTAATGAAGATCGCTACAAGACCAGAGCTATTCCCGTGCTCTGAAGTAATTGGTTGGATTCTGCCCCGGGCAGATGTCACAACAATGATCCTGGAAAATGTTGAAAGACAGGGCTATGCTGCATATAGCCCTAGATATGTAGCTCTAGCCTACCACCTTCCAGAAGCCCAAGTATTTTTGTCTGATGATTGGCTGAACAACATTAGAATGGACCTAGTAGAGACTCTTAAAAAGATGCTATTGCAGGGAAAGCATTACAGATACAGACCGACGGGTGATTACGATACATCAAGCTTAAGGGCCCCCTATAGGTTCATAGGTTTAATGCTGAACATGATTTTTGGAAGAGCACATGGCAGGTTCTTCAAGTTAGAATGGATCCCAATCATTTTTTATGTTGCAACCGAGGGGACAATTTTCAACTGGGCCAGCATTGTTTCAAATAGTCTTTCGGCTTGCTTGGCCTCATCTTTGGGAGGAGTGTCCCAAAAGATGTCTGAATTCTTTATGAGTTCCATACTTATAGACTGTATATTGTGCAATCATCCTTTCCCTAGCCTCAGGTGCATCTGGGACAGGGAAAGAATGCCTGTCTATTCTTCCTATAAACCATTGTGGGCACATAAATATCACAACCATTACCGAGAAGTCTGTGAGCACTTCATCATGCCCTTATACACACTCATTTTTCTGAAGGAGTGTGATTGTATGTCAGAGGAGGTGCTGCAAGTAATCGAAGAATATGCAGATTACTATTTGACTGAAGAGGGCCTATACTTCAGGATGTTTGGAGGTTCAAAAGCACCCTCCCTACTGCCCAAATATGCTACTTATTACATTATTCACAAGGAGGTAGTAAGGAAGGTCTTCTTGGATGGTATAGGGAGTTTCTTGTTTGAGCATAAGAAGTCGACCTATCCTCATTTTCCCTTCAAGTTAGGAAGCTATAGGTTCACTAGGGTAAAGAAAGTGGATGAGTTTGTACAAGAACTAGAAAGGTTTCATTTTGGCGAGATTCCTTTTCATAGAAGTGACTACCGCAGTAAAGTAGCCGAACATTGTAAAGAAAACAATGTACATTTTGAGTACACCCATCATTGGGATAGGGAAGAATCTGTCTTCCGAAGTGCCTTGAACATGACAGCATTGAGGAGAAGATTCAAGAAGAAGATGGTCACCAAAGGTGGGAAGGGAGATGAACAAGCCAAGGCAGAAGAAGAAGCAAAGAGAAGGAACAAGGAAGCCCAGAGATTGGCACAAGAAGCTGCAAGGTGGTTGCACAGCGAAGAAGAAGAGAAAAGAAAAGCTGCGCAAGAGGCAGCTAGGAAAGAAGAAGAAGAAAAGAAAATGAAGCTCAATGAGGAGCTATGAAAGCAGGAAGCAGAAAGGCTTAAGCTGACACAGACAGAGATGGAGCAGTCAGTTTCTGATACAGCTACAGGGAAGACCCAGGATGTGGAGAACCCCGAGGTTCAGGATGCACAAATACCTGCTACTAGCACACCCATGGTCCACACACTCAAGTTGGTCCCTTTTGTACAGAAAGTGGGTGAAGAAATCTCGTATTTCAATACTGTTTTCTATGATAGGGAAACAAAGAGAATAGTAAAGAGAATAGAGAGGAAAGTTGAGACAGGAGGTCTGCCTGGAAAAATGATAATAGATACACCTGTTGTGTTGGGAACAGACCGGGATCCGAGGTTCACCATTAGAGACGAAGTAGCACTGATTCAAGCTTTGGAAAAAAATGTGGACAAGATCATGATAGACTTGGAACTATCCAAGAAATCCTCTGCTCAGTTGAAAGACACCTTGAGGAAAGAGAGAGAGGAAAACAATAGGTTGAAGCGGAAATATGAAGACATGCAGAGGGAAATGAAGCCTTCTAAGGATGAATTGCAGGACCTCCAAGTGGAGAGACAAATCAGGGAAACTACACAAGAATGACTGAAGAAAGTGCATAAATAATATCAAGAGCTTAAGATGGAAAAGGAACAGCTACTAAGAAAGGTAGAAGAGCTAGAAGAGAAGCAAAAGATCATCTTGGAGGCCAGTGAGCTGCACACCCAGGAACAGGAAAAGAAACATTAAGAGCAGATTTCCTATTTAACAACTTCTCTAGAGGAAGCAAGGGGACAACAGGTTAACCTCCAGCCATTTAAAGAGCATGTCTTGGCCCAAAAGGCTAGGATGCTGTAGCTACAGATTGCCATAGAAGAGGAGAGGTGTAAAGTTCTGCAGGTGGATAACCGATTAGAGGAAATCTTGGAAACCTCCTCTTACTTTATAGATAGATCTTAGGACGTTCTTGAAGTCCTGACAACGAGAATGGTGAGGCTGGAAAACAATGAAGAAACTCTAGCAGAACTACCATCAAAGGATCAACAGGCCCTCAAGCGGGATTATGACTTAGTGGAATTCGCTATCAACACCACAGAGGATTTCAAGAAGGCCATTAAAAAGACAAAAGGAGCATGCACTGAGTTTTTCAGAAGGCTCCTTATTACCTACAACCAGTGCCAGATAGAGGCCAAGCAGAGGCTTGATGCTTTCCTGGACCACAATGCCTTTGTGGAGTTGTTGCAGAATAGATACCAGGAGGAGGAATCTAAAGTACAACATATTAAAGCCCTGGATGATCAGATATTGAGGAGTGAAGTAGATCATTCAGCTATCAGTGTACAGCTTCTAGAGGACCAGCTTCGGTTGAGTGCAGCTAGGATTGAGGCTATAAAGAACCAAGCTGCGAAGTTTGAGATCAACATCCATTTTTTGGAGCCTTGTACCTTTGAAGGCATAGCCTCTGAAGATTTAGTGTGGAAAACGTTTCTAGACACCCAAGTGGGACCCTCCTCATGAAGGATTGGTCATTTTTGTAATTTGTAACATTTTTGTAAAAACATTTGGGAAAAGTAAAACGTTGGGAAACAAAGAGTTGGGAAGCTCAAAGGTTACTTTGGGCAGCCCAACCGTCTCACCCTTTTGTATAAATGTAGAAAGCTTAGAAGGGATAGGGGATTTTTCCCAGTTAGACTTGAAAGCAATATTGTAAGAAGAACTGTTTCTTTTTGCAATAAAGAAATATGGTTTGCCTGTTGGAGAAAGATTGGTGGAATTTCCAAATGTTATGCTGTGGATGGCAGAAAGATGAACTATTTTATTTTTCATCTTTTGTCCATTAACCGTGAGATCGTTCTAACTCTTAGAACCAATGTTCTCGTTTAAATGATTTCTGGTTTATTTTGTGGAATTACCACCATGCGTAATGTATGCTGTTCGTAAAACAATTGGCTATCTGATTGTTGAAATATCTTTAATCGTTCATGTGTTGTATGTAGGAATATTATCTATCTGTAATTTCTGTTTATAATACGTGAAAAATACACATTACTCATAAATAAATTACAATTTCCCCCTCGGGGATAGATAGATAGATAGATAGTTAGTTTATTTCACTACTGCATATGAGATTTAGATGCTTGTGAGCCTAAGACGAGAGGTAAGAACCTGCGCATCACATTGTGACAGATCCTTGTATCCTGATCACCCTACATGGTTAATTAGGCATGTGCATATCATACTTAAGTCAAAAAACACAAAAAATACACGGTGGACCGGGCTGCAACTGGTAAAACCTTGTTTTGTTACTTGACCTACGGTAGCCGGACCAACCGGACGGATTCCCTATACCAAATAGTCACGGGCTAGTTGGGAACATTGAATGGGGAGAATCCCTTGCTGTTGTTTCCTGCGAATTTCTAGGCCTCAATAGTTCTGGTGCTATAAGGAGGGCCGCCAGTGCATGGCTGGCCGTGGAAACTTATTTTCCCAAGATTGCCTCACCAGCAGATGTTTTGAAGCTTTCGACCTAACCCAGGTATTTATAGGTTTTGATTCTATTTACGGTGATTTATTACCATAGAGTCTTGTTCGTTCACCTCACCCATGGCTGGTATCAATGCGAATCAGCCCAACCCATTACCGGCATGGAGAGCTAGATCACCCTTGAACCTCACACCTCCTTTGCATAACCTACCTCAAGATTTTGACAAGCTGCTACCTAAGTTTGACCTCGAGGAAAGGACTACTATAGATGACCACCTATAAAGCTTTTATCTAGCATTAGAAGGGCTAAGGGCTGGAGAGTATGAAGATGTGGTCTGTAGATTGTTCCCACACACCCTGAAAGGAGCAGCAACATCTTGGTATTTCGGTTTGCCTGCAAACTCTATTCCTGATTGGGACACTTTCGAACGAATTTTTAGAAGTAAATACACAGCCCAGAAGAAACATGCCTCGCTGATGAAAGGTCTGGGTTTGTTAAGAAAAGAGAATGATGAGAAGGTGCCTCATTTTACTCAAATATTTTCTACATACTTAAAGAAATTCTCTGAAACTGACAGACCCTCAGACAAGGTCTTAATTGAGTATTATACCTCATCCCTAGGACCTGAATTGGCCATGTTTTCCAAGATGAAAGTCAAACCTACGTTAGCACAGACTTACGAAGAGGCATAAAGAGTAGAAGCTAAAAGGGAAAGTGTAGAAAACTATCATGAGGCACCTGAAGAAAAGACTATCAGGAAAAGAACCCTATTGCTATCCAAACCCAAAGAGGAGCAATCACATGATTTTGAGGGAATGCTGAAGATGATGTAGAAACTATCCAATAGAATAATAGATCCGGAAAAAGAAAGGGAAATTCAAAAAAATTACAAACCATACTATCCAAAAGGAGAGGATAGCAACCAATGGAAAATCCCTCCCCCAAATTTAGCATCAATGAATATAACAGATGTAGGGGGGACAATTTCTGCACTTTTCATCAACAACCTCATTCTGAAAAGAAGTGTCCTCAATGGTTAAATTCAATGACATTTGTGATGAATAAATTGCTAGGCTCTAAATTGACTAAGGATAGTGATAAAGAGGAAAAGAAAAAGCAGACCATGAAGGAACAAGATAATGATACCATGTTTTCATGGAATGGTATCTCGCTTTTTGACACAGAGGAGAGCACTCTCAAGTATCAATGCACGCCTACAGCAACAGAGGACATGGATTTAACAATTTCGAAAATCAAAAAATTGCAGAAGAATGTCAAGAGACAAGCAGATGCAAATGATAAAGATAAAACACCTAAAGTCACTGCTTTCAACCAGGAAACATAACCAATCGTTGAACCTGTTAAACCTGTGGAAGATGTTGAGGAAGGAAGCGCTGAAAAAGTTAAGGAAGTTAAAGAGGAGATACCCACCAAAAACCAACCTGTGGAAGAAAAAAGGTCGAATCAATTGGGGAAAGGAAAACTAGCACCCTACCTTTCCTTTTAACTCTGGAAATTTTGAACCATAAGGTGCATAATTGTCTGGTGGACTCTGGATCATCGTTGAATGTTATGCCTCTTGCAATCTACAAAAAAATTAATGGGCAGCCAAAACCTACTGATTGGGACGTCACTCAACTAGACAAGACTAGTGTCAACGTAGTGGGGGAGATGAAAAATGTTTTGATTCGTTTGTCTACAAATAAAAATATATGTCAGTACCTTGATATTGTAGTAGTAGACATACCTGATGGCTATGGATTGATCTTGAATTGAGATTGGTTAGCCCGACTAGATGGGTACTTTTCTTTAGACTGGTCACACTTGTGGTTTCCTCAGAAGGGTAGCCCAAACCTGATTAATATGTTAAGAGATCCCTACATGAAGCACAATGTCACTGGGATGGAAGAGGGTAATGAATCTACTGATTCTGTCCTGGGAAATTATCTTACTGAGCCTAAACTAAGACATCACACCTCAAGAGAGGCCAGCTCGATGATTGACACTCAGCCTGAGCTCCTTCAACTTCCTCAGGCTGAAAAGGATGACTGTAGAATAGTAGACATGTGTTCAATTTCAAAAACAACACATCTAGACCATGGTTAGATAGCTCATGTCTATAGTACAGCCCACCCCTTAACTCCCCAGGATTAAAGATTTTCAGGAGTGGGCAAATTTTTCTTTTCTTTTGCTTTCTACATAAATAAATTGATGTTGTTTTCTTCAATGCTTGATGCCTTTTCTTTGTGTATAGCTTCGATGATTTCTTTTATTTTTACTGCTTGGTTAGTAGTCCTTTTGGTTAAAGAGGCAAACTTTTGGTTGCAATGGAAACATTAGGGTTCTTAATTAACTGAAATCTTGAGCAAAATACTGTGCTTTTGAAGCATAGAATGTCTTCTAGTAGTAGTGTTCCTAACCGGCCATGCATTCATTGAAGTCTTACTTAACCCCTGTAAATAACTCAGAAGTAAAAGAGGTATGGGATACTATTTCAAGGCTCCATCCATTTCACATCTTAAATGTCCAAGGGGGTGACAGCAAAAGACCCACGGAAAGGAAGCAGGGTAAACAGTATATCATATATAAATGATCCCATGCCATAATTTCAGAAAAGCTAAAATCTATCAAGAGTCAAAACTCCTTAAAGAAACAATACATGTCAAAGTAAAGCATCAAAAGCATGATTCTCAAATTGCCAAAAGTTCCTCTCCGTCCATGAGATGAAAAGCCAATTCTTCTCTCACACAAAAGGGCACTATGGATAGAGGAGCCTGAATAAAATTCAGAAAGAAAGGCAGATGGAGGACTCAAAAGAACTAAAGTTCAAATAGCACAAAAGTGCAGTTGGCATGGTAATGAGGAACAAAAGGATAATGTTTTTTACTATCTGTTACAATCCTGTGGTGTCAAAGCTAGAAACTACCTAAGGACGGGAAAAACAAATCTCACTTATTAGGCCTCAAAAGAGTTATTCAGACTTGCACTATTTCTGATGTTAACATTTTCCCAAAGATTGGACTACTTCTCAATGATTTAAATGCATAGGTTGGCCAACTTAGGAATACAAACATCTAGAAGATTTCAGTTTTGTCCAGACAGTCTTAAATTGGGAAGGAGTTAATTCAGAAATCTGGGGTTCACCAGGTAGTCCCAATTGTTGCAGCTGCAACAATTTCCCAAAATTCCAAAAATTTTTAGGACCCTCCTTTTGCTTGGATTAGTTCGATCTTCTTCTTTGGGTTGGTCTAATAATGATTCCTCGGAATGTTTTTCTAATGCTTGGGTTGATTTACCACTTGTTTTAGATTTTTCTTATGCTTGAAAAAATTCAATGCTTGATCAAACTTCATCATTTGCCTTTTAATTGCGTTTTCATCATGGCTGAATCAGAAGGTATTTGCTTTTCCTCCCACCGTTGCGGATGGATAATCGGTATTGACCTTGGCTTCCTTTCCGATTTGTTTTGTTTTCACATCGGCTGCTTTTTGGTTTTGCATCGAAAATTCTATCACTTCTTCCTTCGCCATTGAGAATGGAAAACCGCTAACTCTCCCGATGATTGATTGAAGTTTCAGACCCCGTTTTGTGATTTTCATTGATTTTTGAACTGTGGGCTTTCACCGTTGCGGCTGCGGAAAGATTTTCTACTCTCACCATCGAAGTCGATTAAAACCCACCATTGCGGAGGGTCGCACCTTTTGTAACTCCGCCAATGTGGTTGCCGAATGCTTTTCCTTGCCGATCTCTTAGTCGTTTCACTTTTGACACCGACCCCGTGTTGTGGAACGGTTTATCATTTGTATCCCCGATGTTGCGGACGGTGATGTCCTTACGGTTCTGCCGTTGTGGATGAAAGAAGTGCTAATATTTTCGATGTTTAGTTGTTTGTCTTCCGAATCAGACCCATCACAGATTAATTTATCCTTCATGGTTACGCTGTTGCGGCTCCTGTCCCGCTTCCGCTCCGATAATTTAAAGTTCCGACACGCGTTGTTTGTTATCCCTCGGCGGTCCGCGTGGATAGAGTACTGTTTTGGTCACCTGGTGTTGCGGAAAGGTTGGTGCTTTCGAATTCTGATCCAAAGGTCTCCGACGTCCGATCTTTTAACTTTTTCACCTCCACGCGTGTGACCATATATATAGATGGGGTTGGGATTGTTGGATTATTGTATTATTCTATGCGTTTTTCGACTGTTGTTGTTTCGTCTGTCGTTATCACGTGTTGTCATCCGCTCGCACTCTCCCAGTCCCCCATTTTCAGTACACACAGTCCAGGTGTCTCAACCGTGAAGCTTGACAGGCCTCTCCACTCCGGTTACACGTCGTTGCCAGGTAGGCTCGTTGTTTCCCTTTCCCCGTTCCGTTGAACATTTGATTGATTCTTGCTACGGTTAGGTTTTGTCGTGGTTGTTTACCTTCACCCCGTTAGTTGCATGCCTATATAGTTGGGGATTTTTATCATAGTGGTTCGTGGTAGGGTGTTTTGTCCCATAGGGAATTTTTTACTCCATGGCCCGTCATTTTGTAACCCTGTGCTTAGTGTAAGGGGGTTTGGTGCAGACGGCCGTTACGCCGTCTGCACCAAACTGCCCAGTATGATGATGTTTGACAGGGGAGGTTTCAGGGCATCCCTATGGTTTTTGGGTGGTCACCCTCCCCGTTCGTTTTGCGCTGTCTGTATCCCCTAGACTCAGCCATAATTCCCTGTGTTTTTCCATGCGCTTGGTTCATGGCTGGGTTTTGAACCTAAGCTGGTGGTGGGGATTTATCACTGTATAGCAACACACAACGTTTCATGTGAATAATAGATTGCATAGGAAGTATTGTTTGTAAAGTACCGTTGAAAAAGGTTGCATGGTTTTCCCCTTGTCCTTCCTGCGCAGCGCGACGACCATGGCGCCTGCAGAAAGCCGAAGTTTGTCGCATATTAATGTATATTTATTTCTGCTCGATTATATTGTTAGAATTGTTGGTATTGGAAAGCAGTGGTAGCTTGCACAGTTTACTACATATAACTATTTTCCATCATGCTAGACATAGACTAAGTCACTGAACACTGCACATTGTGTTTCAATGGTTCTGGTAGTAAGGCCATTTCTGCTTATATACATCCATATATTTGCTTCATTGACTGATTGCTATCATGTTAAACATAGAAGAAATGACACACTACACATTGATGTCTCCAAGTTCGTCATTCAGCCAAAATGGCTTAATGTTACAATTTTGTGGTAGGAAGAGTTCACAATGTCAAAGAGGCAAAAGAAGAAGGCCCCTGTGGTCGAGGAAGAGCCTGAAGTAGAAATTGTCACCAAAACTGAATACATATATGAAGACACTAAGTGTATTTCTGGTGTTGAGCTTGAATACCAGTGGGGGGAAATATATAGATTGATCACGCGCAGAGAAGTTCCTGATATGGGATTGGAGGAGGAAAGTATATATGCTAACATAGAGAGATCTTCACTGATGAAGATCGCTACAAGACCAGAGCTGTTCCCGTGCTCTGAAGTAATTGGTTGGATTCTGCCCCAGGCAGATGTCACAACAATAATCCTGGAAAATGTTGAAAGACAGGGCTATGCTGCATATAGCCTTGGAAATGTAGCTCTGGCCTACCACCTGCCGGAAGCCCAAGTATTTTTATCTGATGATTGGCTGAACAACATTAGAATGGACTTGGTAGAGACTCTTAAAAAGATGTTGTTTCAAGGAAAGCATTACAGATACAGACCGACAGGTGATTACGATACAACAAGCTTAAGGGCCCCCTATAGTTTCATAGCTTTAATGCTGAACAGGATTTTTGGAAGAGCACATGGAAGGTTCTTCAAGTTAGAATGGATCCCAATCATTTTTTATGTTGCAACCCAGGGGACAATTTTCAATTGGGCCAGCATTGTTTCAAATAGTCTTTCGGCTTGCTTGGCCTCAGCTTTGGGAGGAGTGTCCCAAAAGAGGTCTGAATTCTTTATGAGGTCCATACTTATAGACTATATATTGTGCAATCAGCTTTCCCTGGCCTCATGTGCATCTGGGACAGGGAAAGAATGCCTGTCTATTCTGCCTATAAACCGCTGTGGGCACATAAATATCACAGCCATTACCGAGAAGTCTGTGAGCACTTCATCATGCCCTTATGCACACTCATTTTCCTGAAGGAGTGTGATTGTATGTCAGAGGATACGCTACAAGTAATCGAAGAATATGCAGATTACTATTTGACTGAAGAGGGCCTATACTTCAGGATGTTTGGAGGTTCAAAAGCACCCTCCCTGCTGCCCAAATATGCTACTGATTACATTATTCACAAGGAGGTAGTAAGGCAGGTATTCTTGGATGGTATAGGGAGTTTCTTGTTTGAGCATAAGAAGTCGGCCTATCCTCCTTTTCCCTTCAAGTTAGGAAGCTACAGGTTCACTAGGGTAAATAAAGAGGATGAGTTTGTACAAGAACTGGAAAGGTTTCATTTTGGCGAGATGCCTTTTCATAGAAGTGACTCCCGCGGTAAAGTAGCCGAACATTGTAAAGAAAACAATGTACATTTTGAGTACACCCATCATTGGGATAGGGAAGAATCTATCTTTCGAAGTGCCTTGAACATGACAGCATTGAGGAGAAGATTCAAGAAGAAGATAGTCACCAAAGGTGGGAAGGGAGATGAACAAGCCAAGGAAGAAGAAGAAGCAAAGAGAAGGAACGAGGAAGCCCAGAGATTGGCACAAGAAGATGCAAGGTGGTTGCACAGCGAAGAAGAAGAGAAAAGAAAAGCTGCGCAAGAGGTAGCTAGAAAAGCTGAAGAAGAAGCAGCTAGGAAAGAAGAAGAAGAAAAGAAAATGAAGCTCAATGAGGAGCTACGAAAGCAAGAAGCAGAAAGGCTTAAGCTGACACAGAAAGAGATGGAGCAGTCAGTTTCTGATACAGCTGTAGGGCAGACCCAGGATGTGGAGAACTCCAAGGTTCAGGATCCACAAATACTTGCTGCCAGCACACCCATGGTCCCCACACTCAAGTTGGTCCCTTTTGTACAGAAAGTGGGTGAAGAAATCCCAGATTTCAATACTGTTTTCTATGACACGGAAACAAAGAGAATAGTAAAGATAACAGAGAGGAAAGTTGAGACAAGAGGTCTACCTGGAAAAATGATAACAGATACAACTGTTGTGTTGGGAACAGACTGGGATCCGAGGTTCACCATTAGAGCCGGAGCAGCACTGATTCAAGCTTTGGAAGATAATGTGGACAAGATGATGACAGACTTGGAACTATCCAAGAAATCCTCTGCTAAGTTGAAAGACACCTTGAGGAAAGAGAGAGAGGGAAACAATAGGCTGAAGTGGAAATATGAAGACATTCAGAGGGAAATGAAGTCTTCTAAGGCTGAATTGCAAGACCTCCAAGTGGAGAGACAAATCAGGGAAACTACACAAGAATGTTTGGAGAAAGTGAAAAAATAATATCAAGAGCTGAAGATGGATAAGGAACAGCTGCTAAGAAAGGTAGAAGAGCTAGAAGAGCAGCAAAAGACCATCTTGGAGGCCAGTGAGATGCACACCCAGGAACAGGAAAATAAACATCAAGAGTAGATTTCCTATTTAACAACTGCTCTAGAGGAAGCAAGGGGACAATAGGTTAACCTCCAACTGGTCAAAAAGCATGTCTTGGCCCAAAAGGCTAGGATGCTGCAGCTACAGATTGCCATAGAAGAGGAGAGGTGTAAAGTTCTGCAGGTGGATAACCGATTAGAGGAAATCTTGGAAACCTCCTCTTACTTTGTAGATAGATCTCAGGATGTTCTTGAAGTCCCGACTACAAGAATGGTGAGGCTATAAAACAATGAAGAAACTCTAGTAGAACTACCATCAAAGGATCAACAGGCCCTTAAGCGGGATTATGAATTAGTGGAATTCGCTATCAACACCACAGAGGATTTCAATAAGGCCATTAAAAAGACAAAAGGAGCATGCACTGAGTTTTTCAGAAGGCTCCTTATTACCTACAATTGGTTCCAGATAGAGGCCGAGCAGAAGTTTGATGATTTCCCGGACCACAAAGCCTTTTTGGAGTTGTTGCAGAAGAGATACCAGGAGGAGGAAGCTAAAGTACATCATATTAAAGACCTGGATGATCAGATCTTGAGGAGCGAAGTAGATCATTCAGCTATCAGTGTACAACTTTTGGAGGATCAGCTTCGGTTGAGTGCAACTAGGATTGAGGCTATAAAGAACCAAGCTGCAAAGTTTGAGATCAACATCTAGTTTTTGGAGCCTTGTACCTTTGAAGGAATCACCTCTGAAGCTTTAGTGTGGAAAAATTTTCTAGACACCCAAGTGGGACCCTCCTCATGAAGGATTGGTCATTTTTGTAATTTGTAACATTTTTGTAAAAATATTTGGGAAAAGTAAAACGTTGGGAAATGAAGAGTTGGGAAGCCCAAAGGTTACTTTGGGCAGCCCAACCATCTCACCCTTTTGTATAAATGTAGAAAGCTTAGAAGGGATACGGAATTTTTCCCAGTTAGACTTGAAAGCGATATTGTAAGAAGAACTGTTTCTCTTTGCAATAAAGAAATATGGTTTTCTTGTTGGAGAAAGATTGGTGGAATTTCCAAATGTTATGCTGTGGATGGTGGAAAGATGAACTATTTTGTTTTTCAGATTTTGTCCATTAACCGTGAGATTGTTCTAACTCTTAGAACCTATGTTCTCATTTAAATGATTTCTAGTTTATCTTGTGGAATTACCACCATGAGTAATGTATGTTGTTCGTAAAACAATTGGCTATTTGATTGTTGAAATATCTTTAATCGTTCATGTGTTGTATGTAGGAATATCAGCTATCTGTAATTTCTATTTATAATACGTGAACAATACACATTACTCATAAATAAATTACAATTCCCCCCCCCGGGGATAGATAGATAGTTAGTTTATTTCACTGCTGCATATGTGATTTAGATGCTTGTGAGCCTAAGATGAGAGGTAAGAACCTGCGCATCACATTGTGACAGCTCCTTGTATCTTGATCACCCTGCATGGTTAATTAGGCATGTCCATATCATACTTAAGTCAAAAAACACAAAAAATACACGGTGGACCGGGCCACAACCGGTAAAACCTTGTTTTGTTAATTGAACTACGGTTGCCAGACCGCAAACCGGATGAATTCCAGATACCAAACAGTCACGGGCTAGTTGGGAACGTTGACTGGGGAGAATCCCTTTCTGTTGTTTCCTGCGAATTTCCAGGCCTCAACACATTCTGGGGGCAAAAGCAGTTTGGTGGAAACCACTAAAGGGGGGCCTCTGGAGTGGGGTCCTATATAAATAAAGTTGACTTGTTGAAGAATTGCTTTTATTGGCGTTAGATGAATGAAAAGGACATGCGTGCTCACCAACCTCCCATAGTAAATCTTGAATACACGCAGTCACAGTAATAGGTAAGGCTAGGACACCCGAAATTCATCCACCTAATTACCGTTGTTAACTGAATTATGGACAAAGGAAGAGGTTTGCAAGGGTTTAGTCGTATTTTGGATGATAGAGAAGAGTACCTAGTCGATAGGGACAGAGGAGTATGTGACCCTTTCTTTTCTATAGGAAGTGTATCAGTTAGTAAAGAGAGACTATGGCAATACAATTCACAGGGTAATGATGTCCTAAATGCTTGTAAATCGTTTTTATATTATTTTGCTGTCGAGCAGACCCTGCATCTTCTCGAGTTCGCTGAGTGGTGCGCAGTCAATTATTCTTCTTCTCAGAGAATTATTGTTAGTCAGTCTACATCTAGGACACTGTGTAAAATGGATGCCAAGGTCATCCGTGAAAACCTAAACTTTCCCGACAACTACCCTGACAGTCGTGAACCTGTAAATGAGTCCATTCTTGCTAAAATGTACAAAAATTGTGGAACTGAAGTTCGGTGCAAATTCTTGTCCAGTATCTTGAATGAGGGTCAGTCATTAGATGGTCTTTTTCTGCCATACCGTGTTCGTATTTTTAGAGATGAAGTTCAATTAGTGGTGTCCTTAGTCTGTCAAGTCTTGGGTCTAGATGATGATTGTCATGTAAATGAATTCATCCTGGGCTTTCTGTTAAAAATGAGTTTGATTGGTTTTGAGTCTCAGTCAGTTCATGTATTCAGTCTATATGAGTACTTAGGAGAAGCTATACATCTTCAATTGAGTGAGTTTCAAAAGGTCAGGTTCTTCAAGTTTCAAACCTATTTACTGAACATGTTGCTATGTTCGAACGTCACCGAATTGCAGTTTTTAAGTACCATGTTCTCTTCATATTTGCCCAAGCAAATCAACATATTTGAATTTTCCAATTCTATCATGGCAGAAATATACAAGATGTTATTTGATGAAGTGTTACCCCGGGTATTAGAAGAGATGAAATGCATGATGCAATCCTCAACTAAGGATCGAGTCGAAGATTGGTTTCTGTATAAGGATTCCACTGTTTTGAGGATATATGGATTTACTGGGGAGCCTTATAGGTTACCTGCTTTTCTTATTCCCAAAATTTTTGCATTAGAGTTTATGAGACAAAGATTGCATTCAGAAGAAGAAGACTTTGGGGCCTTTAAGAAATCTTCAAATATCAAGTTCCCTCTCAAAGTTGGTTCTTTTATTTTCAAAAATAAAGGTGCTCTGGTGTTTATAGAAAAATTGTTGGAAAACATGGAATTTCAAAAAGAGCCAAGGGTAAATTATGATCCCCATCATATAATTTCCCTGAGAAAGTAGGCAAACAAAAGCAAGCCATTTGACCACCAAGTTATTGAAGGTCTGAACGAAACAACCAATTTGTTTCATTTTATGGAAATTCCAAGATCTGATGAAAATGCAAGTACTTTACCAGTTGCAGTATCTCAAGTGACAGAGGGTCCTAATATTTTGGTTAAAAGGAGTCTTTCTAAATTTGAAAGCATGGAAGTGGAGGCGGATGATTCACATAAAAAGGCCAGGTTGTTTCAAGATGATAAAACTTTGAGTCATGTTATTTCAGATGATTTAAAAAGAGTTGTTTTAGTCCCTACAAAATCTGTACAAGTGAATCAGTTTTATTTTAAAGATGTAAATAATTCAGAATTAAGCCTAGTTTTCAAGTCCAAAGAGGAGCTCATGGACAATTATGTGGAGAAGCGAAAACAGTCCCTAGAAGAGATAAGGAATCTACTCCCGCGGGTGAGGAGTTTAAATAATCCAAAAACTTCCTTGATTTCTACCAGGGACATAGAAATAAATACTTTTAAATTGGCCATGGTAAGTGATAAGAAGATGTCAGAAATGGAAGTAAGATTAGACAAGATCTGTGTACCAGACAAAATACAATTACACAAGCAAACAGGTGACATTATTTATTCATATTTGTTGCATGCTATGATGAGAGTTAATAAGTTACAAATTTTGGTAGACAAGTTAGAAGTTCAGTTAAAGCATGAAAAAGTTGAAAATAAGGCCAATTCCATTCAAATTAAAAAGCTACGAGCAGACATTATCAACTCAGGGAATGAAAGAGATAACACCCAAGCAATCAAAAGACTACTGGAAGAAAATGACAACGCCCTCTAGGTTTTGAAGAAAAGGTTGAAGATCCCAAGCATAGAACATGTTCAATGTTTTGAATTATTAGCATTACAAGAAGAGAAGGACAAGATTCACCAGGAGATGATGGAGCATAAAGGAAGAGCTGTCAAATTACAAGAGGAAAAAGACAAATGGGAAACAGAATGGAATGAGCTAATATCACAAATCTCCCTGCTAAAAAAGGACCAAAACGATGAAAAAGAGATCATGGAGGAATTGATGAGCCAAACTCCCACTGATGAAGACCTGTCCATTGTAAATATTGAAAAACCATTAAATGATTTTTCTGCAGATGACTTACTAGTACCTATGTCCTAGGTCAGCTTGAAAGATGAAGAAATAAAGGAATTAAAGGTGGAAAATGAAAGAGTCAAATCCGAGCTGGCAAAAGTTACTGAAAATAGAAATAAAATATTGCAAGATAGAAATCAGCTACAAAAGAAATTTAATGAATTGAAGGAAAGAAACATCGGAAAGGGTCCTCTCCAGGGAGCGAAGCATATAATTTGGGATACATTATCCGTAGAAATTACTAAATTCAGGCACCATTTAAACTTCATTGATGATCAAAGCATATTGATCAATTTGGCCAATCAAAGACTCAAGTTAGTAAATGAAACTATGGAGAGGAAACCCCTTGCCACAGCCCAAAATGTGTTAAATTTCTTAAATTCATTAACATATCAAAAGTTGCATGATATAGGAGTAAAGGACAGAATAGCAATGGTACTATGGGCCAAAAAGTTTATCCATAAGAATCATTTAATGAAGATAGTCCAGGACAAAGCTGATGAAATGGTCTCACAGGTTAATGACTTCAAACAGGATTTCAAAGAATTATTTGAAGACGGCCTGCCTTCCTTTTGGGATAAGGAAGGACGAATGTTTTCTCAAGAGCACTATCACAGCCTGTTGGTACAAAGCCGCATGGATCATTCCAAATTTGACGATTTGGAAAAAGGACCGACAGGAAAAGTCATTGTGGATAAGCTGACATAAGATTTTGAAATATTACAGAAGTTCTTGATCATCAGAGGAGGGTTGCCTAAAGTGTCTTATGAAGCTTACATGAAGCTGGAGGTGTCCATTCAGGAGATGATTGAATATGATATTCCAAGCGCGGAGCAATGGAGAGCCATAGAGAGATTCAGAAAAATGAAGTATATCCTTCATTCATGAAGACAGGTGTTGCGTGCTGAGGAGTTGCTTGGACGAGGCCATGTTACCGAGTTGATTTTAACTTAATGATCTGTTAGGATCGAAGCTAGTAGTTTATTCCTAGGAGTTAGGAATAGTTACAAGACTTTGATTAAGTCGATTATTCAGTTATAAATCTTCTTGGAAGATGAAATGATTTTATGTATATAAGTGCATTTATTTCATGTGATGGGGGTTGGAACCCATCTGTTTGTTGAATGTTTCATTTGAAGACATATATTTTTGAATAACAAAGTGAAGGCATAAGAGTTATCAGAGATTCTTGTGTCATTTACATTATAGTCCATATTTCTTTTCTTCTGTGATTGTTTTTTTTCCAGTGTAACACTTCATTCTGTTTTTCTTCATATCTGAAACACAGTGTTGAATGGTTGGAATTCATAGTGGTTATGGTCTGATCATTGTTTCAGATATTATATACATTTTTCTACTAAAGTTAATATAGAATTCATCTTTGATGCTCTGTATTAATGGGTTGTTCATTGTCTCTTCTGTCTCACCTGAACTACATGAATGACTGTGATGGAATGGTTATCATGCCTTTGATAAAATCTCATGCATGTGTCTTTGTGATTTATTTATGTATATGTGACTCCATTTCCCAATGGTTATGTGTATTGTTTCAACCATCTATACAATCTTTGAGTGTTGATTTATATCTGGCCTTGTAAAATATGTATCTGAGAGATCCCTCTCTGGAAACAAAAGCCAGTTTCTTTCTAAAAGTGGTTTTGTTGTTACCTTTGGGATTTACCTTTGCAACCTGGGTGCATTTTGAGTGCTAACACGAGGCACCTCTTACACCTCTGGGCTCAAATTTCTTCCCTCTATCTCCTTATGAGACCATCATCTCATGTTTAATAAGTAATTTTTGGGACCGCTTCCTAGAAGTTACCTCAATTTACGAGCCACATCATGGTGATACAAGTGTCGTCAGACCTATACTTGCATCACACTTTCCTACCGCCACTCATGCAGGTTCTCAGGCCACCGCTTGTAAGGCACATCATTTTTATTTTAACACATAGTTGTCTACTCCATCTAGCACACCTTATAAGGATATCCATACCATCATTCGGAAGATAGAGCATTTCCTTTGCATGCATTTGGCATATAATTGCCTCCGGGCTTGCACTCACACCACATGTAGTCAAGTCCGTCCACCACAACTCACACACAAATCTCCTGACGTCTGTCCGAGAGCCACCTTGGTTAGTGTTCCTCTGTCGCACCGACTCACGTGCCTCTACCATGATCTATCCCATGCATGTATTGTTATGTCTAAGAACCACCTACTCCATCCATATTGCACAGATGACCTTTGGACCACTGTCCACTGTCCCAACATGGGGCACCGTGTGTGCCATTGCAATGGGTTGACCATACTAGAGTTTCTTTTAAGCTCTTTTTTTACTCCTAAAAGAATGAAAAGATGGTTGAGCACATCTGCTTCCTTTAATGCTCGTTAAAGTATAGGAAAGGGTGTCTACATCGTCTCGTTTATCTCCTTTTGTAGACTATGTATACCATCAAATGAAAAGGACCATCTTGGCATATTCAACCCAAGACCGTTCCCCTCTGCATCCTTTTATGCTTTCTCGGGCAGAGGGGCCGAACTTTACAAAAAAACTCACCATGGGTTATCGTTAAGCTCTTTTCTAGCCTTCTTGGCAAGATTGCCTAGAAAACTTTGTTTCGTTCATGCTCGTAAAAGTATCTAAATGACCGTCTAGTCATATAGGTTTAACCTTTTCTGGCCTGATTGGACTACCAATGGTAAAGAAGTCTCTCATCCCCTATAGGATGGGAAAGCTCTCCTATGTATACTTTTATCCTTTTTTAGGCACAGGAGACTACCAACGAAAAAGATCCCCCACTGGGGTCTTCTTCATGCTTCCAGACTCTCTAAAATTGAAAGTACCATCGAGCATTTACTTTCTTGGGCTCACCAAAAATCCACGAGATCATACCACAACGGTGTCTCTAGACACCACCCCATAGATAACAGTTTGGAAGAATTCCCACTTTGGGTCGCCTTTGTTTAGAGTATTCTATGATGTGTCTTCCTTGGATCCTATCAAAATCAAAAGTGTCTACCTCCCCCAAGTATTTCCCATCTGCAGTTACATTCCCAGTATTACAGCTATGATCCCTTTCCCATGAGTCAGTTTCATTTGCTTCCTGGTCTGCCCTACCGTCATACTCTAAACAAAATAATTTTGAGTCTACTACACTCCCTTTTCCCCTGTTCAACTCTTTCCCTTCCCTCTCCCCCACCCATTCAGTGGGCCAGTCCTCAAATTGTCTCACATCTTTCGGTTCTGGTCAAGGAAATACCATTGCCTTAATCAGGGGCAGGTCTCCCTTTGTCGATGACAACACATGTATTCCAGAGGATAGACCTAGAGGTCCCTATATCCTGGTTTCATTAACCTCATTGATGAGTTCCTTGGACCACTTGAGAGGAGTCCTTAGTGCCTCTTAGGATAGTTGTTTCTCACGTGCTCGACTCCAACTACATCATCGCACCATTGAGATTTGTACATGGTATTGGTCCATGCAGTATTTGGTCTAAGACCCCATATTTCACCTGACTCTAGCACATTTATGAGTCTATTCGAGGGACCTAAACAAGTTTATGTCCCTTATGATTTCTGGGTTGCATTGGAGATAGTGTTCAGAAGCCCCAGCAGTGTTTCTATATAGATTTATGATTGATGCATCATACTTGTACCACAAAGACTCTGACTCTCCATCAGTGAGTCTATATAGCTATGTATAGTTCCAGATCCAACAGGCCATCAGTCATGAAGATATAGCATTCCATGAGAATTCCATGGGTCCAATGTAGTAGTTCTTCAAATCAGTATTATATCCAACCTCTTAGTGAGGCAACCACTATGTATCATCAGTTGTACATGATCGAATCTTGTATTGTAGAGCATAGATCACATTATTTTTTTGACACCATTACAAGCATCGGGATGCCTGCCTCGTCCATATACATGTCACATAGTATTTGTATCTCACCCATTGATGGGAACCATATTAATACAAAAACCAAAAGCCACCATGCCCCAGCCTAGGAAGCACCACCTCTCCCTAGAAAATCCTATGATGTCCATCGGTCATACGATGAAATCCTTCCCTCACACATCAGGGGGCAATATATTAACCCAAAAAATCCCTCACTCAACTCTACATGGCCTAGACCACCCAAGGACACCCATACATGACCCTCATTTGACCCCATTTGACCCCCACACCCTCAAAAAGGCTGAAAAATATGCAAAAGGGCTTAAAATCCCCTAAAAAGAGCCAAAATAGCTCTCATAGGGGCTAAAGCCTCCAAAAAAGGGCTAAAACCCCTCAAAGGAGCCTAAAATCCCCAAAAGAGCTAAATATTAAGCGAAAGGGGATAAAATCCCAAAAAAGGGGCTAAATCCCTAACCAGGGGCTTAGAACCCTAAAAAAAGCTATAAATAGAGGGGTGGTGGTCACTCTTAATTCATTCCTTATTTGAATATTGTTATGCTACCTGAGTGAGTTCCTTGAGACCATTTGCCTCTTAAGCCATTCACCCTCCCTCTCATCCATTCTCCCATTGAGCCATAGCTCCCCCATTCTAAAGAGAGGTGCTCTCCCAAGCGAGGGCATGGTGGCCCATTTCCACCAATAGAAGGTATCATTTTTGCTTCATGTCGTGTTTATTTTAGTTTTTCTAACATATCTTTACTTGCAGGTTTATTGCCTAACATCTTCTTGCAGGTCTCCATTGTTTGCTTACAGGTCTTTGGGTTTTCTAACAGTTATATGTAGGGTCTTGGAGCTTAACCCATAACCTTGTTTGTAGAGGGGTTTTTATTTATGTTCTATTTCATTTCCTTTCTAATTTTCTTGCACAACCGTCAGGAACCCTACCCTTCCATCCTATAGACGAAAGGTAGCCATTCCTACTCTATAGTAAGGGAGAAATCTCTGCTACTGTAAGGAAAATGAGGCAGGACTTCATGAGTTTCAAATATAACTACCATGGAAGGGTTAGGATCAACCACTCCAAGATAAATCAACAACGTTCTCCTCCGTAAAGGACAAGTCTAAAGAGCTTCTAGAGCTGACATCGCACAAGGAGTTTGACCCAAGTCCTCGACAATGGAATAATGTTGGGAGGCTTGAGGATTAATATTGTTCCCCGATTACTTTAGGACTCCCTTATGTATATGAGGTATAGATTCAAGCTTATCTATATGCAAAGTACTCTTAGGAGGTTCAAGATATTTTCCCATGTTGGGTTGTGATGGACCATAAAATTTTGAGCGAGTCACAACATTAGCAGTTGACATCATGTTGATACAACCATTTCCACCTTCTACATTTGGTAAGTTTTAATGCCCACCAGAAGTAATTACAGTGTCCACATTCTTTGAAGCCATATTTGATTATGTGGTAAAGGGTTAGTCAACACAACTAAGATTTGTGTGATGAACTTTTAGGCATATTCAATATGAGGGAACACGTATGTGAGATGGTCTCCCACACAAATATTTCAAGGGAATTTAACCTTCATCTTAGTTTTCTTGTCCCCCCCATCATTATATCTGTTCTCATCATCATTCTAGTTCTCCTTCCTATTCCCACCCCTTTTATTATTCCTTCCCTTCTTTCTATTCCTTCCGGGTTGTTGGCTTCCCTTTTCTGGTGTGACGAATGCACCAAGAGCACATCCACCAACTAGATGGGATTGGACAAAGTGGTAGCTTGTCCGATTGCAGACTGATTAATAGACAAACTTCGTATTTGATTTGTAACCTAGTCTATGACATTGGTACTCATGGATCCAACAATACCATCGACATGTGGCCCAGGTTTGAACTTAAGTTCAAATTTTGACCATGGCGCATCAGGGATACTCTCATAAAGATAACCAGACTGAGCATAAATCAATTCTATGTTGAGCTCTAAATATAGCCTGCTCCTCATTCATTACTGCAGATGTCAAAACATCCTTTGCAATATAAGGAAACAAATATTTGAAGAACCATTCCAATGAAAACTCCGGTGGAATGTTGTCCTTAATCAACCTCTTTCATCTACGCCACTCTTGGATATGATCAAATATGTGCATGGATTTATCTTGTTGAAATGACAACAAGAGCTCTGTGATGGTATTGTAATGTGCTGGTAGTTGAAAGTGGTTAAGCAAGGCCATGGATAAATTATTAAACATTCAATATGTGCCCCTAGGAAACTCTATATACCATTTTGTGGCAGGACCCATGAAGGTGAGTTGAAACAGTTGTAAATGAACATATCCATGGTTCAATGAGTTTGAAGAACACTAGAGGTGGAAAGTGGTCACATGCTCTCCAGGGTCCTCGCTACTCTTACCTTCAAAATGTGGGATTTCCAAATGAATCCTGGAAGGAACAATCGACCACATCAGATCATGAGATACCGGATCATTGGTCAACTTTGAAAGGTCAGGTAAATTCAAAGTATATAAGAAATGGAGCCTAGGTTCTTCCATCTAGTTACATTCTCCCTAAAATGGTTGGTTCATATAAATTTGATTGTGGTAAAGGATGTGGCCTTGGATAGTTGGATAATAAACCCATAAAAGGCTGCACAAAAATGTGATAGTTTGGTACACCTTGAGAATGAGGTGCCATATAACCATAGTTATAGGATTGATAGATAGGTTGACCTCCTGACACATAAGGAGGTACGTAACCACCTGACACAACTACACCAGCTAACGAGGGAAGATCATGGTTAAATGAAGCACCACTTCCCAAAGGACTGTGCGCTATATAAGGAGGATATGACATAAGAAAGGAATTTGAAGGAACATGTGTGGTGGATAATAGGACATAATATGGAATGGAATATGTGGCCCCAATTTTCACATGTCTATGGTCACCTCCTTAAGAGTGAACACCAGTGTTAAGACCATATGAAGGGAGTGAAAATCCTCCCACAAATGGAGTAGAAGGTGCAATATTACTGCTCCCAAATCTATCAACGAGGAAAGGGGTTGTGGTGCTCCCAATCCCAATACGAGGGTCCATACTAGGATTGACGACAGTTGATGGGGAAGAAGTAGTAAGCCCTGGAATGCCAAACATAAGAGGACCTGTGCTAGATGGAATGTGGTGAGTCTCACCACTAAACCTTCCTGAGGGAAAAATTTGATGGACAACTACAAAGTATGACAATTGGGGTCATGTATTATAGGAAGTACCAGCCCCACAAGCGTCGCTGTCAATTGAAGTCCCATGTATCTAGCCTGTAGCATTCCCCATTCCAAAGGATGGAACTTTGGGTTCTCATATGTAGTACTCATAGTGAGAATAGTGTGTGAATAATAATGTGTAAACATTTTCTTAGAACACCTATTCATATTCTAAGGAGGAGGAGGAGTGTCACAAGGAGAAAGTTCCACTAGACATCAAGATTGACGAAGCACCAAAAATCGATCCATGATGACTCCAAAAAAATAAAAGGAATCACCAAACTACGATCCCTATAGACAACTAGTGCACAAAGAGCACACCCCTAAGTAAATCTAAGTCAGATGCAAACAAGCCAAGAGGGAGTATAAGTGAGATCCTGAATGCAACAGGTATGTCTCACCTAAGAGAGGCCTAGAACTCCCATACACTACAAGCGGAGGTGTTGTTGGGTGTTTTATTGTCTTAATGAATTCACCAAATATTTAATTATTGACCAAGGTTTGTAAAATTGGAGTTGACACACAATATATGCTAAGGTAGAGGGGTACATATGATGTCGTAGAAATATTTTAATAAATAAAATATCGAAAGATATTTCAAAATGAAAAACTGAGTCAAACTTCAGAAATTCAACTACTAAGTTAGTTAGACCTAACCAAAACCAATAGATCAGAGTAGTATCAATCTTTACTACTCTACTCTATGAACAATAACTGAAAATATATAAACAATACTACTCTAAGAAACAAGACTTGATCAAAGATAAACTATAGTTAAGCTATACATGATTTTAACAAACACTCAAAACTAAGCTGAATTATCTAGTTCCATTCCCCTTGAGGATTCTGAGGATATGCATCAAATGTGACGGGAACTGGATAAGGTGTATCAAAATGACTCTCAAAAGTAACAAGGAAACTGAATGGGAGTAAATCCAATTTAACTTCTACAAAGAGATGCAAACTAAAAAAGTGTCCAATTGCAAGTTATTGTAAACATTGTAATCTACTCTTTATTCATAAGTAAATGACACTTTAAGTATTTGAAATAGAATGCTAATTAACAACTAATCTATTAACAAGGAACCAAGAACATGTATGTCTAATGAGTATTCTTAAAACAGAAACATGCAAACAATTATGCTATCCTATGAAATATACTGATCAATACAAGTTTTGAGGAAAATGGAAGCATATGGAAAATGACTTCGAAAATGTAATCTAGAAGAAAGTAGAAAACTTAATAAAGATATTTTATTTCTAAATAAATTCCTATTCTATGAACATCTTCACCAACTACAGAATAAGGAGAGCATATCCTATGATAGAAATGATGATCAAACCATAGAGAACTAATGTACTTTTTAGAAAATGAAATTAACAAGTTTAATTCTAAAATCAATCTAAATAAGGATGAGGTAAATTTAAACTAGGAATGCAATTGATAGGTTCTAAGGAAGTAATCAATTAAGAAATCAGAGATAAAAGAAACATAATTCAAAAAGAAAACTCAGGCAAAAATAAATGAAAGATAAGAATCATTACAGAGCTTAATGGATACTTTATATGGTTTGGAATAAGGTCCTAATTATATATATGACTACTGGTTAACTACAAAAAATAATATAATTCGAAAACCTGAAAAAATGAACTTTAAACAACCATAAAACAAAGCAGAAAATATTAAAGTCCGAACGATAGTCTGGATGATAGTATAGAACGACAGTCTGGATGGTGAAAAACAATGTAAATTACGGAATAAGTAACCTAAATGATCCAGAATCTAGCTGGTTTGTGCATATGAGGCTATAGTGCAGAAAAGATAGTAGCTAAGCTATTTAGCAATTGAAATAATAGAAGAGAAACTATGCTAATCTATATCTAAGGAGAGAAATTATTTCCTATTGTATAATAAAACAAACTAAAAGATAACTGAAGTTAATATACAACTACATAAGAATTAACAGAGTTGAACCTAACTATGAGATAAGCCTGAAACATTAAACTAATTAAGCTCTAGCTAATTGCAAATGTAAAACTAGAGAACAAACTGAAAGAAAGGTTGGAAGTAACTATGCGCGGCTGGTCACTTTAAATTCTGAAAATATGAATTATATTAACAACAACACATATATTATATTAATAATAGAAAATATACATTCAGGAGACAAAAAACATCAACTACAGGAAAATCGAATTACATACATGGATTTAAAACAAAAACTACTTATCTACAAAAGGAGTTAACAAAAATATACACAAGGAACACCTTTGGTTGTTGAGGGGCCCTTCTCAGCAATCAAGGGATACATCTAAGTCAATCAATCATGCATAGAAGATGAAAACATACATCCACAGCTGAAATAGAATTTTATTAAACTTGGAACAAAGTTTTACAAATTTTCTATGCCGACGACTAGCTAGCTTCTAACTCTCATCGAGAGACATCTTTTTATAGTTTTACAAGAGAGGAGAAGGTCGACCCTTTTATTTGTAGACCACTCTAATAATAGGAAGTATTAACTGCTGACAAAACAATTACATAATAGTTTACGATAGCGCACAGACTGTCTTCCTAATTCCTTGGGCATCAGTTCTTCCTCGTGCGTGCAGCTGATGTGTTGATCTCCTTTAACGTGGGTAGAGAGTGTGGTGTCATGCTGAGTTAGTAGGAGCTTGAATATTCTAGAGCAAGGACTCTCGCACCAAGAGGAGTGCATGACCAACAGAACCATAAGACCATTTTTCTTTTAATGCCCCAGAATATTCCAACCAACAAAGCCACAAGTATGAATAGAGGGCTGTATGACAGTCTGAATGCAACTATGCATCTTTGGCATGAATGCATGTCTAAGTGGAGGTCCATTTGAAGACCATATCCTACAAAACAAATTCTATATGCCAAGCACATCTAAAAATGTCACATGATTGTTAATAAAACCATGAAATAATGAAAATTAACCAAGACTTGTGTGATATTCAAATATATTCGTACCTGGGTTTAATCGATAGTCTGAATGGAAAGAAGTATGCCAAAACGTGACAAAAGTAATGCCGACAGAGAAATTTATCAACCAAAAATAATGACAAAATCGGGCATCAACACTCCCCCAAACTAGAGAGATGCCAGGTCCCACTGAGCAAAACAAAGAGGAAGTTAGAAAGAAGGTTGAGCTATGGTAGGATCTTCCTTCGACTTAGCAGAGGGAACGATAAATTTGGATTTCAAATTCCTGGGTTGTGCCTTCAGAATGCTATGCCTCTCCTAACGAGAGTCATGTGAAGAGGTTATGGAGTTATTGAGATCTTCAACAGCCTTGACTTGAAGACGTAGATCCTTTTTTCCTTACAAATATCAACAATCATCTTGGCATATCTTTTATTTTGGCTTGTTGACTGTGCTAACTCTTGAGTCAGACGATCTATTATCGATTGATTTGGAGTAAATGGATCTATAGGGAACTTGGAATCTTGAGGAGGAATTGAATTTCTGTATGGTGCTTCAAGGTCAATAGAAGGGAATTTTTCTTTAGGACACATGCCTTAAGAAGATGTAGAAGCGAGCTCAAAAGAAGAGGATTCAAGCAAGTAATCCAAAATGCTATCTAGTTTAAACAGGGGCAAGTCATAAATGGGTTCATCCACCTGGGTGATCAAAATGTCTCGATGAACGGATTGAGTGATAGGATGAATGGTGGTCTGAACGTGGTTCACCTTCTTGTTCTTGGTGGGGGCTTGCGAAGAAGATGGAATTTCAGTGGCCATAGGGTTGACAGAGGTGTGAATAGCCATGCTGACTTGGTCATGAGGTATTTTCATCAATATGCAATACTTTAGTGCTTTTCGTTCCTTTAGGAGGGGTCTGATTTGGTTCACGGTCACAAGTGTGACAAGGACACTTTTGAGAATTCATATGAGGGTTCAATACCTTAAATCCAAGTTTGTCCCATCTCCTTCAACTGATGAATGATCAAGAGCTTGATAATACTATGGTGGTACAGACTACCCATAGGGTTGACCGTATTTTTCCTGACCTGGTTCGACATCTTCTCCAAGATATTAAGGAAATAGAATGAAAAATTAAGAAACTGTCTATTGACAAAATGTGCCAATAATCAGAAATGGCAAGCTTTAAACATAGTGAACTCACCTTCCCAAGTTATGAGGCAAATGATAATGGCCAAAGGATTAATATATTCTGGCTTGACCCATTCTCTGTGAAACCCTTTTGTACCTACAACATGCTAATAATTTGGCTTGAGAGAGAAATGATGGAATGATCAAGGGAGGAAAAGATGTTTGTGCCAACGGGAACCTTCCCTTGGAAGCTTGGTAGATACCAAAACGGACTCTTCAGTCACTGGAAAGGTGAGGTAGCCAACCCTGACCACCTTATCGTCGAACCCTTTTGTGAATAACAGTGAAATTTCCTCATCGTATCTCGATAGAAGGTGGAGGAACGAGTTCCACCTTGCCTGAAAGAAGATCTCCCAACATTCTTGGAACTTTAGAATATGAAACAAGTCCTGATAACTCTCAAGATCGAGGTGGCTAGGCATTGTTAGGCAGAGGCAGAAGTGTAGGGGTTTGCAGAGGATACAAATGAATGACGTCTAAATGGCTTCGCGAGGACGAAGATAAGTAAAAACGAGGGTAAGGATCATGAGTTTAAAATTTGATCCGTTTAGGCGTCTTGAATGATTGTGAGATCATGATTTTGCACGCTTGAGCAGTCATGCTAGGGTTCAGTACTTTGAATCGTGTTCCCTAATAATTATTTCATATGGTTATGAATTATTCAACCATGTCCAAAGTAAACTTTATCCAGACTGAATGAATGATTCATTATGGGATTTATAAAATGCATTTAAAAATCATAACAAATTTAATTAATGGAATGACAGAACACCTACGATTTCTGCATATGACTTGATGAGAGGGTAAGGGTAATAATAATCGAAAAGATCCTGAAATCATATCATATCAACATGGAGTTAAGCAATTCGTTGGATGAGGTCGAGTTGAGTCCTAATGAAATCGTAGTGTTTTTATGAGCATAATAATGAGACCTAATAGTCATGTGTATGGTTTAGTTGATTAAACTCTTTTCCCATAATTAAAACTAAAACAAATTAGCACCTTAACATATTTAATCATGCTGCTATAATATTACGGTTTCATTCATATCATCATTTGGCACTCCATTA
This sequence comes from Pseudotsuga menziesii, assembly GCA_001517045.1. Taxonomy (NCBI): domain Eukaryota; kingdom Viridiplantae; phylum Streptophyta; class Pinopsida; order Pinales; family Pinaceae; genus Pseudotsuga; species Pseudotsuga menziesii. The sequence continues at coordinate 541,461 of LPNX010343484.1, forward strand.
GGATTGGCATTCGACTCTTCCTTTGATACTTCATATGGATCCTCTATACAAAATGATCTTTCCTAAATATGAGTGCTACTGATTATGCACTAAATTTTTCTAGGCTGCCAGCACACAAAAGGATGATGTAAACCAACTTCCTTGAAACTTCAGTTAAGAGCTGCTCTTCTTTATTCATCATGGATTGGAACAATCTTCTGCCACTTGCATTATCCTGAAAACACCTATGATTTTGTTAGAGATAAATGAATCTTTTTATAAATAATCAGAAAGTAAAGATAGTTCTAACCTTCCCCCAAACCAAAAATATGGCGTGTCCTCAAGCCATCAAAGAAAAACTGATTGATTTCCAATTAATAGTTTAACAAATAATCCTAAAATGTTGTTATTATTTTCATTACAAAAGAAATGCTAACTAATAAATGGAGATGATTCATATATGTACATTCATCAAAAAAATAACAGTACTTAGGAAGACCGTATGAATAATGATAGTACAATTGATGTGAGAAATGCCATAGGAAAACCAGTCTTCTTTGACTCGTTTTAAATGTCTCTTGTCATCTGAAGAATATAGATAAATTTCACCCTGAAGTTCATGATATTTCTATATTTATGGGTCCTATTTCTAGGATAATCATATTCTAGGTATTATTTGAATTAGATGATAGGGTCCAAGCCCAACTTACAGCCATTCTCTAATGATAGTATAAATAACTAGCCTACATATGTATATATATAATCAGGTTTTTTTTTTTTTCCAGAAGAGTCATGTATATAGTAATGCATTAACCAGATATCCTTTACCTGATATTGCCACGTTTCCAGCAAGCTTGTTCAGTACCTTGACGGGTTTATCTTGGTACCATGCAAGCATAGCCCCGTTGCCAGTGAGCCTGTTCAGTACCCCGACGGGTTTACATGCATTTACCAGGCTTCCTTGTTTAATATGTTACTTAGCATTCGGACCCACTGCCAGTGAACTTGTTCAGTACCCCGGTGGGTTTACTTCGTATAATGATTTTAGTATGTGGAATTCGGTTGGTACTACAGCGTGTTAATCCTACTAAACACATAATTCAAAATTTTAGAGCGAACCTTATGAATAAATTTATTTATAATAGCCTAAATTATAGATCATGTCAAAAGAGAATGACTCAAATATGTTCCTAGACCTCAGTCTATCTTCTTCATAAAAGATCTATAATGTTCCCCATAAGTATAAATTTCACCTACTCTTGGGTTACCTTAAAAACATTTCGTAAGAGACAAGTTTTGATAATGAGTCTGGGATGAACTAGTAGTCCATAGGTGTAATATAGAACTTTGGAAAACATGATTAAAGTAGGTCTTAAGCAACTATTCTAATGATAAATATCATAAATGTGCATGTCTAAATCAAATACCATATGCAGGATCATGAAATTAACAAGATGAATCATAGAAGAAGTGGTTAGAAATTATATAAAGAACATTTTAACTTTTCACTATAAATTTCAATTTTCGACAATAATCAAAAGAGGAGTTAGGATGCATTATGAGTTTTCTAGAGCACTTCCCTTTCAGATAATATTTTATGAGATGATTATAGAGATAATGTTCTTGTAATCAAACTGCAAAACCACTTGTTAGAGGATTTAAATTTATTCATAACAAAAACATAAGTAAAAAGTCATGAAATTTATCAAAATTAGCGAAAGGAAAAGAGTCTTCCTATTTTAATTGAAAAAATTCCATAAGCTTATCATAAAAATGAATTCCATGTATAAATGCAGTCAGCTTGTTAGAAAATGACTTTTATTTATTTGAAGAAACAAAAGTATATCTACATATATACAAATAAGGATAACCCAAAATAATTTAAGAACCAGGAGAAGGAGGAATGACTTCCTCTTCAACCAACTCCATCTCCTTCTGCTATAAGGAATTTTACACAAAATATTGTTTAGATATTGGTCGATGATAAAGTCTAAGTCTATGTACATTTACAATGAAGGAAATTTGTGAATCATCAATTGTCTTAATTTCTACTGACCCATTATCAAGCGCTATAACTACCTCATATGGACTCATCCAATGGGTAGTTAATTTTCCTTTGAAATTTTTATACCTTGAGTTGAATAGTAATGCCCAATCCTCGGTATTAAACTTATTTTGTTTAATAAATTTATCATGCCATTTTTTTCATTGATTTTGTATTAACATTGTTATTTGGATTGCAGCGTGTCTGATCTCATCTAACTCATTAATCTATAAAATAGGGTGTTTTTGTGCCTCTTCCAAATCCATGCCTAATTATACAGCCATATAAAAAGTCTTAACTTGGAATTCGATAGGTAAAAGAACTTGTTTTCCATATACCAGCTCATAGGGTGTATGTTCAATAGTGTTTCTCCATGTTATCCGATAGGCCCACAAGGCCTCTAGGAGTCTATCTGCCCAATCCTTATGATGTAGTTGAATGGTTTTGGTTAAGATAGCTTCCAATACCTTGGTTATGATTTAGTTGAATGGGTGGTAAGGTGAGGACTTACAATGTCAGATGCCATACTTTGTGGTAAGTTCTTTCATCAATTTGGAAGTGAATTGAGAACCTTGGTTAGTGACAATTTACCTAGGCACAACAAACCGAGTAAATATCTCTTCATATATAAATTCTACCACATATTTCTCTGTGGATCAAAACAAAGCTTTATCTTCTACCCATTTGGTGACATATTCCATGCAAATGAGAATATACTTGTTTTTTGCAGGAGATGGGAGAGATTGGCCCTACAAACTCAAGAGCCCATTTCTCAAAAGGATCAATCATGACTTGAGGCTGTAAGGACATCTCTCTAGATGATGTAGGTCTACCCATTATTTGGAAACTATCACATCCTCTAACATACTTGGTAGCATCCTTGAATGCTTGGCCAGTAATATCCAGAATGCAATACTTTGTATGTTTTTCGCTTGTCAAAAAAGTGCCCACCACATGGCCCATCATGGAATGCATGGAGGATTTCTGTCATCTCATCCTCCTGTATTCATCGTCTGATAATAAGATCTGGGCTAGTACAAAAAAGGTCATTTCCAACCCAAGAGTAGTTATAAATCTAAACTATAACTCGACATTTTTCATGTGGAGACAAGTGGTTTGGTAACTTCCTAGTTTCTAAATAATTAGCAATGTCTGGAAACCAAGGATTTTGAACACACACAAAAAATAGATGTTCGTCGAGGAAAGTATCATCAATGGTTTTAGCACCATCATCCTGTTGAATACGAGAGAGGAAATCTGCTACCAAATTCTCTCTACTAGAACGATCAACGACGGTAATGTTAAATTATTGTAATAGAAGAAGCCATCGGGTTACCCTACCATTGGTAATTGGTTTATTCATTAAGAATCTAATGGAAGAGTGGATCGTATGTACAAAAACTTTATACACTATAATGTAATGGAAAAATTTGTTGATAGCATAGACTACTGCCAAAAATTCTTTTTCAGTGACAGTGTAATTCTGTTCGGCAGAAGTCAAATTCTTGCTAACAAAGTAGATGGAATAAGATGCTTGGTCTTCCTTTTGTCCTAGTACTCCTCCTATGTCCATGTCGAAAGCATCAGTGAATATATGGAAAGGAAGGGACCAATCAGGACCCTAAGTATTAGTGCCACTGATAACTTCTCCTTTAAGACTTCAAAAGCACTTTGACATGATTCGGTCCATTGGAATTCTGCATCCTTCATAAGCAACTTAAACAGTGGTTCAACTATTTTAGTAAAATTTTTAATAAAATATCGGTAGTAGCCTGCATGACCAAGAAATCTCCTTACCTCCTTTTGATATTTTGGAGAAGGAATAATAACAATTACCTCTATTTTAGTAGGGTCTACCTTGATCCCTTGTGAAGAGACATGATGCCGCAAGATTGTTACGAAGAGAAACTTGCTATGGCTTGGGGTGTACAACAATAGACATCTAGACATGAGAAATCAATCCCTTTCCAATATTCAAGAGAAACCAAACATCTAACACTAAGGGACCTCAAATCATACCTTATTCCAAACGGTTGAAGTAGATCCATGTTGAACTTTTTCCAGTCCTGCTTACACTAGCAATTTGCTCTCAACAACAACAAACAAGACAAGCATGCTATATAATATGGTGTTAGATATACTCTAGCATATATAATAAACAATATATAAGCAATTAAACATATCCATGGATTCAAAATTCATTCAAATGGACATTATTGGACAGGAAATGATATTTCTATTAATAAAATCAAAGACTACACAAGTGACAACCTCTGTCGGCACGTCTACGAACCAAAGAAACCGAGTCCCCCACCTAGGCCTCCACCACCTCAATCCTCCATCTATCTATAGAAAGATCACAAGCAAAGGAAATCTTGGGAAGAACAAAAAGTGCTCCAAAGCGACAAAGGGATGCATACTCAAGTATATGCAAGCTATGACAACAATGGACTATAGTTTCATTTCTCTTCAATTCCTCCCCTTTAATGTATCCAAGGGGTTCCTTATATAGCACTCCAAAGGGGTAATGGAAGCTCAAATCCGAGTGATCTTGAGGCATATGGAAGGCCAAGAGTCAAGTGGTTCAGACACACATGAAGGAAAACTCCAAAAATATTTGGATTTATGCACACATCCTGATGTACGCGGGTTTGAGGTCAAAATCCGTGTATACATGTGAGTATGGGATAAAAAGTTGCGTACATCAATAAGCATGTGTTTTTAGGGATGAAATTGGAAACATAAAAGTATAATATCAGTCCATGGGGTCTAAAGAGTTTGTAGAGGGATAGGGAAGTCCATAAATATGTGATCAACCATGTGTGGTAAAAACAACTATAACATATACCCCCTAATTTGTGAGGACAGAGGGGTAACAAGATGGCCAAAATACATTATAAAATCCATACCAAAAGTGGAGTGATGAAGAACCAGGTGGAAGAACTCACTATCCATCAGTACAGTACAATAATCAATCTCTGCATATGACTACAAATACATAGAGCAGTCCCGGATACATAAGAGTACAATGGCCATGCATAGGCATGATATAAAAAATATGACATGTGTGGTCATTGCTACATACAATATATAATAGATCAGAATATCCATGATGAAGATATACAATGGATCAAAATATCCATAGAAGCTGAAGATATATAATGGATCAATATCTCCATAATGGATGAAGATATCTGACATATAATGGAATCAAAACACGAGAGCTTAAATCCACTAACACGATCAAGGATGTAGCATATGTGGAATGCCACTAAGCTGTAAAGTATTCTACACAAACTTCTATGAGTACATGTCCTACTATGCAAATAGATGTGTCAAGGTCGAACATAATAGTCCATCATCTGATTACCGGTCATTGATGTATACCGTTAATAAACGCGAGATCATCCTCCGATAATGAAAATGGGAATCAAGATACTAGAGTGAAATCTAACAAGTGTGAATAGATGTGTTGAGGTCAAACACTTGGAAGAATCCATCGATCAGGGGACATTGATGTATTGCCAAAATTGTCGATGGTGAGAGAACCTACCACTGATGACTGTAAGTCTCAAGGGACTCAAATGACTCTATACTCCTATCCTAGAATAAATGATCTGAAGTTAATGGGATGGAATCCATTGGAAGGAGGTAATTACGGAATCCCCCATCAACCAACATGAGGTACTCAGCAATGTTCTATAATGTGGAAGAACAAGATGTGCATGAACCAGTAACAGTACTAGGAATGGCTGAAATACAAAGTCAAGACAACTGAGGAATGGTCAAATCAAGCTTCAACTTCCTTCAAATCAGAGCATACAGGAAAATGCTAACTGAAGGTAGGAAGCATGGACTCGATATGCAAACTGGGACATCTATGTGAGACAGGAGGCATCAATAGAGGCTCCACAGGGACTAGAAGCTTAACTAGTCGATGGAGCTAAACTCAGAGTAACAAGTACAGCTCCTAAAGTCAAACTAAGAACCCAACCAACGAATGTGATTCACATTTCTCTGTTTGAAGGCGACACGACTTGAATACTGCCAAAGATAACATCTTTTCCTGTTCATCTTTTTGGTTTTTCGATTTTTTTGGACTTTTTCAGATATTTTGAAAATCTTCAAAAAAAAAAGTGCTTTATAGTTACAAATCTAGGAGGACGCGAGTGTCAGAGGACAAGAAAAATAGTTCCAAGCAGTGGAACATACCTATGCTCAATGCAAGGAAACACGCATAGGATAATGACACTCGAGGGAAGGTCCCCTCTTGGTAAAAAATGGGGAATCAAACTGCAAAAGATATGTAAAAATGCTCTACTTAGCTAGACATGAGACAAGATTGGGCTATATGGATGATAATCAAAGTCAGGAAAGCCAACATAAGGCTCAATAAGGCAAGAAAAACTCATGATAATGCAATTACAACTTGACATATACAAGGGAGTCCTGGGGGAATGGCTAGCATAAAGTTCAAGAGTAGTATGAAGCTCTTGCTCAAATTCATGGCGGTCCTATACGAAGGACTCCCACACCCTAACGAATAAATGTTGGCATGGGAACCAAATGCAATATAGGATCTAACTAGGGTACCCATGTATGGGAAAGCTCTACCATTCACATAATGTCACTTCTAAAAGAAACAAGAAGGTTCCCTGACAATATGGAATGGGTTTGTACCTAAGGTTAAGATGAAATGGTCATAAGGCTATGCAAAATGCAAGAGGATGTGAAAACCTAACCTATATGCCAGTTTAGACATAATATGTAAAATAGGCATGAATGGGTCAAAGAAACGGTCAAACCACACTCAAAACAGGCTCCTACAACATCAAATTAGTTCAAATGGTCCAAAAAGGTCAGAAATGATTAAAAACTATAGAAAGTGGGTAAAATTTTCAAAATTTTCATACCATTCTGAATTTTTACCCACCATAGTGCATTTGAGTCCAGAACTTCAAAAGCGAATTCCAGAAGCATCATCCAGCAGAATCCCTCCACTGTTCGGGTACAGAGGGTAATCCCCAAAGACCAAACACCTAGAGCAACAACTTCACACAAAAATATCATAGATCAATACATCGATGTTTGTCACGTGGTTAAAACCCTTGAGAGGGAAACAGTCCATGGCCCTAGCCAAATAGCTACTTGGAGCAATTTATTATAAAAAATAAAGAAAGTTACATATGAGCTTCTCATAATCGATCAACTAGCCAAGGACTCTCCATGATCCTTAAATAGAGATCATGGACCAATCGGGTGTTAAGCCATGGATCAATGGTAGGTATGATCTAAGAGAATTTGAACCGTTGGATCACTTTATGTCTAGAGCATATTGTGACCGTCGGATTAGAATATTTACAAATGATTACTAAGGCATACTAAAGAAAGACACTTTACCTAACAAATATATTACACAAGTTGATCTTAACTAACTCCTAAGTGTCTAAATATCCTAACATCCACGTTTGATCTAGGTAAATTTCCTTGCCCCTCTCTTTCATTTTCATGTAAATATTTTAAATTTTCATGGTCAAATTATTTTTTTAGGCCATCCCAAATTGGGTGTTTCGGCCCACACGGATATCGAGCATTTTTCCGCGTATAGGGATGGCCATATGCGGAAAATGCCACAAAAATCACGTACATATACAATTGTTTTGCAGACCGTCGCATATAAGGCCGCAAACAAGGTTTTTATGGGAAAATAATGATCAAAATTTGTTTTTTCTATGCAAGATGGTACTAGAGTGGAGAGAGAGGGAGCATGGTGATGTTGAGGAAGTTGTTCAGGATGACCTCATGGCTCAACAAGCATTACAGGTGTCACATGCCCCAATTTTGTAAAATAATATTATCTTATTTTGATTTTATTCCAAGACATTATGTTAAATTTAATGTTAAGTTGAAATTGACGACTCAGCAGAGTCAAGGATGTGGAATGTAATTCTGAATATTTTAATTTTAAATAAATAAAAGTGGAGACAACAGCTTGGGAGAGTTGTTAAAAGGAGTGTTACTGGTCAAGTTGGTGGAGGAGACTAGGTGGAGAGCGAAAAGACAAGTGGCAGCATCCTCAAACACTTCCTATGTTGTAGGTGGAATCCTCCCTACATTTGGGGTCATGATCCCCCAAAAAACTGGGATCAGAGCAGGTGGCTCAATTAATGACAACTAACCCAAAAATACCTAGGAAATCTTAATAAAAGGTACCCATTAAAGAGATCTGAGGCTGCTCATTCCAGGAGAAGAATCATTCAAGTGAATGCATGTCAAGGAGTTCATTGGGAAGGGAAGTTTTGAGGAAGGTGTTTGAGGGGTAAACTACAGGAAAGTGATCTAGTACAGCTTTGCAGTTGAAAGATCTTACTGCAGTGTGCAGAGTGGGTATTGACTCTTTGGACTAGTACTTTGTTGTTTGCTCCACCTAGTTCTAGCCAAGGAGGCCAGAACAGGCTCAGGGGTCCTGAGAATTCGTTGTTTGAGCACTCTCCAGGAGTTGGTAGGGAGGAACAGCCTCCCATTGTTGTTTTCATCCAGCTTAAAAATAGGTTCCATTATCTTTTAATTTCCATGTTATAGTTTATATTTGTGTGTGAACAAGTAATGAATGATTATATGTTATGATGTAAACTGTTAAGTTTGAAATTTCTTAGTTGTTTTCATGTTGAATCTATTCTTTGATGAAAGATAAATCCTACATGTGTTTTTCCCCATCTGGACTAATCCAAATCATACTCTAGCACAGGTAGTGTGTTTAAATGAATGAAGTATGATAGGAATATGAATGAATAGAATACTTATGTTTTTCAGAGTATTGAAACGTTTTCTTTCAGTAGATAGTTGTTTTTCCAAAAAGAAGGTTAATCTGTTTCGTAGAGTTGTTTCCAGAACTAGACTATGTATTTAGAATATTAGAAATAGAGCAAAATCATATTATTTCACTAAGTACAGTAGATTCAAGTCTGTAGTTCATTCTTTTACATAGCGCCTTATTTATAACTATACTTCTACACTAGAATAGAAAGAATAGAAATTTCAGTTGAATGCTTAATATTTATGTTAAGTAAATATGCAAATACAGTTCTGCTAGTTTATTTCTTTTCCTACTTATGATAGCTATTTTGCTTGCAACTATCTAAACTGTAAGTAAGGATAGGTAACCCGATTAAATTCTAATGATAAACTAATTGAATTTAGAAATATCATAATTAAGAACTTAATAACCCTTATAATATTATTAATAAAGGATTGTTCATACACTTGCAGACAAATTAGATGTAAGGAGTATTGACAGTATG